>CM053580.1:222119655-222138811 GCA_028627135.1 Pseudochirops cupreus | reverse complement strand
ATCTTTCTTCAGCTCATCTCTAGCTTTAAGGTATTCTTCATGTTTATTGGAGGCCTCTGGTGGGGGTGCTCTGGCTGCGCTCTCCTCCTCCCTCTCTCTCCCATGATCTTTCTTTTCCCCAAAGAAGGAATCAAGGGTTTGGGAGCTGTTCTTACTTTGCTTCTTATGCTTATTCTTACTCATGGTTGTTCAGACCGTGATTTTTTTTTTTAAATCTGTGTGGGGCTCTGCTTCCAGAAGGGAAAGCTCTGTCCCAAATCGCTGGGGTCCTCCCGGCTGCCGTAGCTCTTAGGGAGAGGCTGGGAACTCCTCCTATTTACTTCTGGCTAACTGGATAGAGAGGACTCCAAGACCGAGGCCCAAGACGGCGATCCGGATCCAGGCCGCTCAATGCGAGAGCCCTGGCCTGAGAACAATCGCTGAGTCCCCCTGCTGCCTGCAGGCGGCGGGCAGGAAGCTGCAACATGGAGGCGGGTGCAAAACCTCTGCATTTTTGCTTTTCCGCTCTGGAGGCCTTCTGGCCGGACTGCTTATCTCCCCCTTTCACAAATCCCACTCGCAGCTGCTGCTAATCTGCTCACCTGAGAGGCTCCTCAGCTCCTCCCGTCCAGCCGCCCCCGGGGCACAGCTGCGGCTTCAGGCCAGGCTGGTTTTGGTTTGCAGTGCTGATATGGTTCCTCGTAGCCGAGCTGACTTTAGTGGGAAGTATCTTTGTGTGCGTTTTGGAGTTCTAGGATTGGTTTAGAGTCCTATTTTATGGGTATTTGGGGGTGGCTATGTGAGAGCTGCGATATGTTGCTGCTGCTACGCTGCCATCTTGCCTCCGCCCCCCAAGAAACGTTATTAAGATTGAATATATCAGTCTCCTCTGTGAACATAGTTTTTTCTGTGAAAAAAATAAAAACAGCTGTTGCTGTTCATCATTTTTAAAGAGGACCAATGACATCACAGAGTGGTGTCTTGACTTGACTGTAATTGGGTTTAAGTGAGGTCAAGTTGCACAGTCATCAGTCTCACTCACTCTCTCTTCCAGAGTTATCGAAATCCAGTGACAAGACAAAAGTCAGGATGATTGGCAATGGCCCAGGATGCAGTGGATGACCTTAATGTCTTTGATGCCTGACAAGCCACTTTCATGGCCATTGGAACAAATTGTTCTCATCTACCCATTCCACCTAGGGAAGTCTTCACATGCTTGGAGTAGACATCCCTCTAACTCACTGATAGGTAAGTAAATTGTACCTAATGGCTGACAGAATCTAATCCCATCTCTACTGTGGGAAGAAAATTAATTGTTCATAGCCAGAAAGCATCATCATACAGAAATTCAGCTTCTGATTTGAAGACGTTTCGAGAAACTGGTCTCATGAATGACAAATCAGGAATCCAGCAGGCCTGGTTAGAGAAGAAACTGATTAATGAGATTACTCAAGCACAAACTTGGAAACTTTTAAAAGAGCTGAAAGGCTGAATTATATCGTTGTGTTATGCTGATTCTTGGGTAATTCGAAGGCTAACAATATTCTAGTTGTTCTAAACCTGAATAAATGGATATTTAAACGGAAAAGTAGATCACATGCTAGAATACTTTGTTCATTAGATCTTGATGTCATTTTTGTAGGGCCATGTAAAAAATGTAGTATTCAGTAAAAATTGGGGGGAATTTAAGACCAGGATCATCCATATAAGTTTTCAAAGAGATGGCCAGAGACTTGGTTCACATTCCAGTTTTGCTACTGTGACAGCTCCCTCATTTTTCAAATAAGGATAATAATTTTTTTTTAAATTATGTATCTCAGGGAGTTGTTGTAAGAATTTTGTGAATATTAAAGTGCTATAAGGTGAGCTTTTTCTATTATACCATACTGCTACATTTCTCTAGTTTTTTAATTTTTCTATTTTGTAAATGTTCTTAATACACACACACACACACACACATGCATGTTACAATATGCCAATGTATCTGCAGTCTCATCAGTGTGGATATTTCTTTCAAAAATTCAGTTTATGACCATCTTTGTCTATCCTGTGTGATTCTCATATATGACTTTCCCTAAATTCATCACATGACATGAATAGTAACAATTCATCATCCACTTGGTTTTTCTTGTGTAAATCATTGTTAAGCTCTTTTGAGTGACTACAGAAGTAAATCAGCAGTTGCTACATTATTAGCTTGGGGTTTGACGCAAGCAGCACAATGTTATTAAAAAGTGGGAGTACCTCACTATCTGTAGGGAAGTCCTCTAACTTGGACTCTGCCATGTAGCTACTCCATGATACTGACAAATAGTACTGGCAAGCATATGTATCCCTTTTGATTTAGTTGAAAGAGCAATGACTCTAGAGTCAGAGGACCTACAGTAGGTTCAAATCTCACTTCTAATGTTTGCTATCTCTGTGACCATGAACAAGTCACTTATTCTATCTTGGTCCTAGTTTCTTCAATTGTTAAATGAAGGGAGCTAGACCAGATGGCTTCCAAGGCTCCTTTCAGCTCCATACCTATAGTTGTATAATTCATTTGACATTAATACTCATGAATATTAGGAATAGGTATAGGGAAAGAAGTTGTGACTTCCTTAGTATGGGGAACTCCCAGGTAAGGAAACTTGCTTGGCTGATCCGGTGAGCATCTTCTCTGAAGCATAGTCTTAGTTGTCTAAAGCAGTTAGAGGTTAAGTGCCCAAGGTCACACAGCCAATATGTGCCAGAGGAAAGAAAAGACAGCTCTCTGTTATATCAGATTGAATATTAATAAATATCTTATTTGAAAAAAAGGTTTTTATGAAATTCACACATCTGGGGTGGCTAGGTGGCGCAGTGAATAGAGCACAGGTCCTGGAATTAGGAGGACCTGAGTTCAAATCCAGCCTCAGACACTCAACACTTACTAGCAGTGTGACCTTGGGCAAGTCACTTAACCCAATTGCCATGCCCTCCCCCCTCCAAAAAGAAAAGAAAGAAAAAGAAATTTACACATTATGATGATCATCTGATCATCCACCCCTTCCCTTCCTTCCCCCACCATGATCATGTGGGTAGTAAGAGGTACCAGTGAACACCTGCCAAGAAATGGCCCAGGTGTAGTGTCTGTCCCCAAAGAACAATGACCCACTTCTCTGATGTGGGGATGATAGATTAGGACTTTGACACATCTGGGTTATTCACTGCTTTGGGCAAAAACTATAGTTAAATCCTCACCTTAATCTTCTTCTCAACATAGAAAAGTGACAAAGTCAAGTGAGTCAGAGCTATGATGACAGCAGCAAACATTTGTTTTCTACTATGTGGATGCTGTGGCAGATTGTACCCTAATTAAAACAACTCATTGCTCATCTGTCCGTCTTTGGAGAATCAAGTAGAGCAGATGGAAAGACTGGGATATGGATTTCTTGCTTTCAGAGACCTTATATTGGGAGGAAGAGAGACAAGACCAGGCACATAGAAAAGAGAATTATGTGGTGCTTCCTCAGTCCTGAAAAGGCACTGGTTACAAGACCAAAGGTAGATCTTGATGCTTTACCTAGATGAAAATTAAAATATCAGAGACTCAAGGTTGAGACAATGTGATTTAATGAGAAGATTCCTGGTCCGAGGGTCAGAACAGCTGTGTTCTAGTCCTGGTTCTCATACTAATTAGCTTGCTGACTTTAGATGAGTCACCTACTGTCTCTAGTCATTGATTTCCCCACGAAGAGAGTAAGGGGCAACTGGATGGTGCACTACATAGAGCCCTGGGCCAAGAGTCAGAAAGACTCATCTTCCTGAGTTCAAATCCAGCCTCAGACACTATTAGCTGTGTGACCCTGGGCAAGTCACTTCACCCTGTTTGCCTCAGTTTCCTTGTCTGGCAAATTGCTCCAATATCTTTACAAGAAAACCCCAAATGGGGTCACAAAGTGCTACACGTGGCTGAAATAATTGAACAACAAAAAAATAAGAAAATGAGGTAGGTGATGCTTTCGGTCTCTTTCAACTTTACAACGTTTTTATCACATCCCCAACCTATCATGTGTTCTAAGATCCCCATGGGAGTTCTAAGCAGATGGAAGAACAGACACACAGTGGTAGGCTTTGAACTCATGTCCCTAAGTCCAAGCCTAGGACTCTATCCACTGTGTCCCCAAGCTCTCCTCGCCAGCTCAGCCCAGCCCAGCCCGGCCCATAACTGACTCAGTCACTTGCCTTGTTCCTGCTGTCCCACAGGTGACTATGACCATTTTGAGGGAATCACAAGAGGCATCTCAACAGCAAACAGCAGATTCTGAAAGAAGTAGAAACTGACTTTTGTTGGCTTGTAGCCAAAACACAAAATATATATTTTCTTGTCCAATCAAAAACTTTCCCTGAGATTGACAAGTGAAATTATAATCATCCATAAACCACATATGAATTCTGAAACTTTTAAAAGGCTGCAAATTAGCACAGGCTCACAGGCCTAATAGGGCCAGAAGGGTCCTGAGCCAGGTCTTCAGAAAGTTGTGCTATGCCTGGGGAAGATAAGCATGTTAATAAAGATGGACGGGACAGGTCACAAGGTGGGTATGGTACCTCTTCAGAATATTGCTCGTTTCTTTTTTTTTTTGCTTTTTGGAGGCAATTTTTGGGGTTAAGTGACTTGCCCAAGGTCACACAGCTAGTACGTATTAAGTGTCTGAGGCTGGATTTGAACTCAGGTCCTCCTGACTCCAGGACTGGTGCTCTATTCACTGCGCCACCTAGCCGCCCCAATACTGCCCATTTCAATAACCCCATAGTTACATAATAAAACAGCATGGTATGGTGCAAAGAATGGTGGTATTGGACTCAAAGGGCCTGGGTTCCAATCCCATACTTGCCACTTACTACCTGCATGACCTTGGACAAGTCATTTCTATTCACTAAACATTTATTAAGCACCTACTCTATGCCAGGCACTGGGCTAAGTGCTGAATCATGTCATGTTTTGGGGCTACAGTTTCTGCATCTATAAAAGGATGGCATTAGATTAGACCAGGGGGTGGGGAACCTACAGCACACATGGCCCTCTAGGTCCTCAAGTGCAGCCCTTTGGCTGAATCCAAACTTCACAGGACAAATCCCCTTAAAAAAAGATTTATTCTGTAAAATGTGGACTCAAAAGGTCATACTCAAGGACCTAGAAGGTCACATGTGGCCTTGAGGCTGCCAGTTCCCCATCCCCTATCTTGGACTAGATCAAAGTGAGTGGACATTCTTCAAGCTTTGAGCTGAATATCTGATTCTCCAGGGAGAAGCATGAAGTGGACAGAACCATCTGAAACTTCCTTTACTCTCTTCCATTTTACCCTTCAGTGGGAGCCAAAGCCTGGTTCTGTACAAGAACAAATAAAAGAAAGGAAACTCTTAAAAAAACAAAACAAACAAACAAAGTCCCACCAAACTTTCTTGGGTCCCAGACTCCTCCTCACAATCTTTAATAACGTGTAATATAGGATACGGAGGCTTATAATGAAAACTAATTACGTCAAAATATAATCTTTAAAAAAGCTTTTGTTTTTTTAAAGAGAATACAAGTTGGTGGATCCCAGGTTAAGAAGTCCTACACTAAATGATCTCCAAAGTCCTCTTAAACAAGGGTTTCGGAGCCAAATTAAATGGACAAGAGAGAGCTGATTGTTAAATTTTCAGTATGAGAACTTGTGCTTTAGAAATCAGCAAAAATGCCAATCAGGGCCTGATTTGTTGTTTTACTGATTATCTAGACTTAAGAAAGTGATCAAGAAAATGGTTAATAATACAGATTAAACTTTAAATGGTTAATAATACAGATTAAACTTTAAAGTGTGTTACAAGTAAACGGTTTTTCCTGGAGAGCCAATTGTTAAACATTTACTAGCATGTCGCTTCCTTGAACTTCAACTCTATTATCCAATGAAGGATGACTGAATGCTCAGCGATGACAGAAGGAAGTGTGGATGATTCCTGTAAAGTTTTTGTGCCTATTGCTATCTGTCATTGTTGTTCAGTTATTCCAGTCATGTCCTTATTCTCCATCACCCCAGTTGGAGTTTTCTTGGCATTTGACATTTCCTTCTCCAGCTCATTTTACAGATAAAGAAACTGAGGCAAACAGGGGTAAGTGACTTGCCCAGGGTCACACAGCTAGGAGGGTCGGATTTGAACTCAGGAAGATGAGTCTTCCTGATTCCAAGTCCAGCACTTTATCCATTGCACCAGCACAAACAAAAAGACTTTTGTGGACCCTTCTGGGAGATGGCATTAAAGGTTTCAGAGGTGATAGGGCTTAAATTGTGCACTGTCTCTCAAGACTTCATTTCTGATCCTAAGCACTATCTCCTATGATTTTATATCTAGTCATTGTTTGTATCATAAATATAAAGCCAGAAGGCACCTAAGAAGATATTTAGCCCAACCCTCTTCTTTTCCAGATGAGGAAACTGAGGTCCAGGAGGTTGTGACTTGTCCAAGCTTCAGAGGGAGCGTTTGAACCCAGCTCCTTTAACTCCAGAGCCTGTCATGTCTCTGCCCTGCCTCAGTGCCTCTGGTTAAACAGCAGCTGAAGGCACTGGAGTCCCACAGTGAATTAAGGACTCCCGTACCTCCTTTGTGCATGTGACTGTTAACACTGAAACAGAAAAGAAGTTTTAGAACATAAGATCAATTATTTACTACATGTGCCAAAACTGGATTTATTTTTGTTCTTTTATTCATTGTCAACATTTCTTTCTTTGTTTAGAGGTTCCCCTCCCCCAAATAAAAATCCTATTCATTTTCCACACAGTCATTTCTGATGGGCAGCATGTGCTAAAGGGAATTTCAACAGCACTTTTTTCTTGTGAAACCAAAGACAACACAGAAATTTTTTCTGACAATTCTGCTTGGTATAGTGATTAATTAAAGCAGATGGATGAGCTTAACGTAAGATTTCCTCCTCTATTCCGTCATTCTGTGACCTCCTTTAAGGGCAAAGGACTTCATAATAGATGAAGCCTTCAGCATTAATAAGCCCTTACTCTGTTATTTCCTAAGGAACCATTCATTAGATTAACAAAACAGTAGTAGCCAACTAATGAAGGACCTTTGGTCTAAGCCCTAGGGAAGGGCATGCGTCATCATTAGTGCTTCCAGGCAAAATGTCATTGGACCACCTTGTCATAAATGGTCAAGAAAACTTTGACCTGTAATTGTATTGGGAGAGTTCAAGGGCTCAAGAGGTTACAGACAGGATGAGAGATAAGGTACAAGATTTAAGAAATGCCAGTTGGATGCCTAAATGAAGACAAACTGACGTTGTCAAAGTCTGGGGGAAGGGCTGTTTTTCTCCTGTTTTTGGATGCTTGAGATGAGTGGCTATTCCACTTTCTTGATGATTTATTTTGCAGATTTGAATTTCATTAAGAAAAAAAGGATGAAAACGTATAGAAACATTTAGAGGTGGCCATACAGTTTGATTTCTTAACAACATTCAGATATCTGTCTTCTTTCCTGGTATGGGATGGTAATGATGTGATATGACAAAGACACAAATTACTGCTGTGTTCTCTTTGCAATGTCTTTGTCCCCAACAGCTCCATGTAGCTTAACAGCTTCTGGGAAAAAAATGGGACAATTATTCATTAAAACATTAAGCGAATTCCTGAGTGGAAATTTTGCATGTTTAAAGGATATCATAGGAATAGGACTGGACATGGAATTTCACTAGTTTTAGGGAACTCCAAAGTAAGGAAACTCTCTCTACTAATACTGATTGACAGCTCCTTTGGAACTTAGCATTTAGAGAATCGCCTAGAGATAATGACATGATTTGCCCAGAGTTACACTTCTAGGATAAGTCAGAGGTGAGATTTGGACAGAGGGCTTCCTAATTCTGAAGCAAGTTTTCATTCCGCTACAACTCAATATCCCTCTGAATGGAAGATGCCCTCAGGGCTGAAGATACTGGAGAGACAGGAAGACAGACCACGTAATGGGAGCCTAGAAATTGAGAAAAATTAGTGGGTTTTAAGTAGGATATTCCTTGTTATGTTAACACTCTGCAGAATAACAAAACTCCTTCAAGCATTGGGCAAAATGGTCTGCATAAAATAGAAGGCCGCCAACAGCATGTCGGCATGTCTTCAAAGAACAGCTTCTTCCTCCACCACGGTTTGGTCTTCAATCCAGATGGCATACTTAAAGAGATAATGCACATTAACATTTTCTTTAAGACCCTCAGTCCTTGGGATTCCTGAGAGGAAGCCATAAATCTCTAAAAAAGATGCTAAGTACCCCCTTAGGAATCTCTATAATTGCTCTTCAGGGCTAATTTCATAAGTATAAATGTGAATAGTCAGGAATTTCACAGACTCTCAAAGTTGGAAATGACATCAGAGATTATCCAGTCCAGAGATCTATGAGATACGTATGTGTGCAAATGCTTATATGATGAATTTCTCTATATAGATATAGACAGATATAGGTATAAATGGATACACACAAACATACAGAGTGAACTACATTTCAACATCATCGATTGTAATTACGTTTATTTTATATATTTAAAAATATTATTCTGAGAAAAGGTCCATAGGCTTCACCAGACTGCAAAAGGTGTCCATGACACACAAAATGTTAAGAAACCCTGATCTTGTCCAACCTCTGCCTTGTGGTGGTTAGCCTCAAGATATTTTCCCTTATGTCATCCTTGTGATGATTGCTGGGTGTTAACTGAATGTGTTAGTCTTGGTTGTGTGCTATCTTGTCATTGAGGTGCCTGCTCCTCTACCCTAAATGCGAGTGCACATGCGTGGGTGCGCGTGTGCGCGCGCACACACACACACACACACACACACACCCCACATACAACAGAATTCGTAGCAAAAACAATGGTGAAGCTTTAATATCAAGTCCAGTATGGCCCTGACTATCTGAATCGTACTGATGAGCCTGCTCCCTGCTCCTAGCCCTCATAGTATTATTGGTGATTCTGTCATGTAATATTTACATGTAGGGCAACACAGCAGTAATGAGGAAGAGCAGTGAAAATTGTACTAAATATAGTACATGTGTGTATAGGACTATATATTACATATATATATCATACTATATATATATATATATTTTTTTTTTTCTAAATAAAATGGGTGGGAATTTCACATGGATGTTTTTAAGACCAATAGACTTTCATGACGTAACAGATGAAATTATAAAAGTACTAACACGCGGTTTCCTTGACTGTTGAATATCCTCCTACTCTCATCAAGGCTGGGTATTCTATCTTATAAAACTACAAATCTCAGAGTTGAAAGCAACCTCAAAAGCCATGTAATTCCACCTGTACTTGGAATGGGAATCTGAAGATCTTCCCTGCCCCTTGGTCCCTAGATAGGCTTAAGTGGCTCTGAGAACTTTCCCTGATTTGAAAGTATACTCTGCCCCCTAATGGGCTGAATGTTGTCACATGGAGCCTGTGGTGGGAGGCTTGTTCTTCAGGAATGCCCATGCCTTATTACTTTGTGATTGGGTAGTGGGTCAAGAGGGCTGTGACATTCTCTGATCCAGGAGAAGGCTATATAAACTGCTGATACAAGGTTTTGCTTTGGGGCTCACTTTGGGAAGAGTTGTGTGATTTGGCCAGATGAGACTCTGGCAGCCATTGAGCCTCCAGGCTTTGAAAGCCTAGATGTTGGTGCTTCCCTCTCTGGTAACTAACTAGGTATGGATGTAATGGTCAGACGGCTGGAAGCCCTATCTACTGAATTATGTTATTTTCTGTTGTAACTTCTGCTTGTATTCTCTGAAGTTGCTTTCCTTTAGAAAAGCAGATCTAAGAACCTGTGCTAGCAGCCATCCTGGGTATGCTAGGGTGCTTACTGATACAGTACTTGAATAATAATCCTTTCTATAACATCTCAAACCAGTTGAATTGCTTCTTCTTTAAGTCCTCCACTGAAAGGAAACCCATTCCATTTTTGAACAGTTCTAATCTTTAGGAAATTTTTTTCCTCATATCACCTCCAAGATAAGCTTCCAAATTCAAACTTGAACTCACAACTTGGACCATCATATGGTGGCTGATACCTAGGGTTGAAGGGATAATCCCATACATAGCTACTTCTACTGATGAAAATGGAATCTGAACCCCTAAAAGGAAAAGACCATGTCTTTGAGATACAGACCTCAGAAAGGTGAAGCCCCTGGACTTTCTCACATAGCCCAGATCCCTGAAGTTCTCCAGAGGCATTGTGCATCCCAGTAATCTTTTCAATTGTTCTTTCATTGTGCCTTCTCCTCCTTCCCTTCTCCACCCTCCTTCATTCTCTGTTTCCTCTGACCCAGCCCAACCCTGCTTTCTCTGTTACCACCATAGGCTATTAGCCACTCCTTAATCCCATTAAGGTCTTCCCACAGTCTTTCTGTATAAAAGAGTCCCCCTTGCCCTTATTAAAATGCTTAGATTCTTAAAATCCTGCCTGCTTCTATTGGAGGCATAATAAACCTTGTTTCTGACTGAAGGAAGGCTTGAGTGGTCAAATTCTTTCCAGGCAGACCCTTGCCCTATATCCTTGAATTCTGGGCTTCCTAGCACTCCTAGACTGAAACACTACCATTATGGATCATGAGCCCCCACCAGTGTGCTGCGCATTAGCAATTAGCCCTACTGACTGATTAGCTGTTTAGCTCATAGCAAAAGTATTTATTTAAAGGACATAGCAACAATAGTATTTACAAAACATTTCTCCCATAATCTTGGTACTCGTCACACAAATACACATAGACATTGTAGGGATAGTGGGCATATATTTAAAATACAGTGGTAGTGAATCATGCTTGTAGGTTACCCATGTGGCTAATAGTAACTCAACAATTCCAAGTATTGTGTGGTGTGAAAGTCTCTTTCTAGGACTGTAGGAACTTCACTCTCTAGAATGACTTGGATCAGGGATGGGAAACTTGTGGCCTTGAGGTCATATGTGGTTCTTTGTTTTGTGAATTTTGGATTCACAAAGGGCCCAACTTGAGGACCTAGAGGGCTTCATTTGTCCTTGAGGCTGCAGGTTCCCCACCCCTGATACTTTCTCAGATTACTCCTCAATGGACAGTTATAGCCTCCACCACCTCCATCTTTAGGCTCAGAGTCAGCATTTAGTAAGTATTGTATTTTTTTTTTTCCGGAAAGAGCCAAGACCTTTAGCCTAGGCAGAATTCTCTTCAGTTCTGCTCCCTCAGCACCTTGGCTGGGAGGTTTGCTGTCTCCCACAGAGTAGATAAGAGAGCTGAGGTTGCACTTTTCCTTTTGATAACTCCTGCTAATTCAGGTCTGGGACCTCCCAGTAAAAAAATTTATGTTGAACATTCAGCACATTTTCCAAATTTTTATCTCCTCAAGCTAGACCATAACCAGCCAATAACTGTTCGTCCAATGAACACCAACCAGTTCTGGGGTTCAGGGTTCCCCAGTTCTATTTTTGTTTTTATAAGCATGAATGTTTTGTTTATATAAGCAAATGAGGGGATGAGAAAAGCACCCAGTACTTCTATACCCTGAAGTCAAGTTCATTGTCACTGTGGGCTCCTTCATATGCAAATGACCTACTCGATGCCTTAGCTCCCTCAAAAGGTACAGAATGACTCAATTCTATCTGAAAAGACCTCACCCTTACATCTCCCAGGCTCTGTCCTTACTCTTTACAACCTACAAAGAGACACATCCTGACACTGGCAACAAGTTGAAATCTGTCTTCCCAGAATTTCCACCTATTGTTCCTATTTCTGGCCTTGGAAAAATAGAATGAATTGAATAATGTTTCCATTTGATATCTCTTAAAAAAAACTCTCACCCACCCAACTACCATTACCACTAAGTCATCTCTTCCTAGTTTCTTTAACTGCTTTTTGAATGGAATAGTATCTAGTCTTCTCTTCTGGTAGCTCTCTTCTCAAATCCATCCTATGTTTGTTAACGTCCATCCTTCAGCATAATTCCTAAAGCAGAACGTAGGATTGCAGTGACGGCATAACCAGAATATTCTCACTTTTTCTGCATTAATTCAGTCTAAGAGTGTATGGTCTCTGATGCATAAAAGATTGATTTATATTGATTAAGCTTTGGAATCCATTAAATTCCCTAATTCTTTTTCCACACAAGCTTATAGTCTAGCCATATCATCTCCATTCTGCATTTGTACAGGTAATTGTTATCCTAAATATAATTCGAGGACCTAGAGGACTTCATGTGGCCTTGAGGCTGCAGGTTTCCCACCCCTGATGCCTTCTCCAATTACTCCTCAATGGAAAGCTGTAGTCTGTACCACTTCCATCTTTAGGCTCAGATTCAACATTTAGTAAGTATTCCACTGTATATTTTATCATGGCAACTGATATCAAGGGTCCTAGACAGGGATTGTGAAGATATATGGTCTTCCAGAAAGAAGGTATCCAGATGCTACTTACAGATCATATGGTTGAGAATTCAGTTTTAGTATGTGACCTATACTGTATCAATCAGCATCTTTTATGGAGTCTGATACCTCCAATGCTCCTTTCCTTATCTCCCCCCACTGGCTTCCTTGGCTTCCTCTGAGTCCCAAATAAAATTTCATCTTCTCCATGAAGCCTTTTCCAACCACCCTTAATTCTAGTGCTCTCTTAATTATTTCCTATTTATCAAATATTTATGTCCTAAAGATAAGATTTATATTTATGATATATATATATATATATATCATTATTGAGTTTCATCTTATTAGATTTGGGTCATTGTTCTAGCCCATTGGAATCTTCTTTCTCTGAGATTGATGCTATGATTCAATGTGTTAGCTAGTCTTCACAACATGGAATCACCAGAAATTCAATGATTCAATGATTTGCCTTCACTCAAGTAACTGATTTTTTAAGCTGATCCACAAGTAAATAAAAGATCAGTTGTTAAAAGATATGAACAAATAGCTTTCAAAAGAAGAAATACAGACAGTTAATAATCACATAAAATATGCTCGACATTATGAACAATCAGAGATGCCACTCTGAGGAACTACCTTACATCCTGAAACTGACAAAAATGACTAAAAGCGACGAAACTCAAGGCTACACTTACTCGTTGCTTTCGGAATTGCCAACTTGCAGAGTCTTTCTAGCAAACAATCTGGCAAGAAGCAGCGAAGCTCTCCCCAAAAATCACGTTCACTTCATGCAATAATTCTATTGTGGGGACGTAGCCTCAAAACGGGATCAGAAACAAACAGACAAAAAGAGCTAGTTACCCATCCGAAGAATTTAATCACATCATTGTTTTGTGGCTGCAAGACACTGGAAGCAGCCAAACGTACTGTCACAGGTGGTGGTTAAATTAGTTGTACATTTCTGTAATGCCAAACTCCAAGGTTAAAAAGGAAAAATAAGTCAATAAATCCGGAAAGACCTCTATAAAATTACGTGAAGCAAAGGAAGAACAGCGCCGTAAGAACAGAGTACAGACTATGACAACACAAAAGGGAAAGCAGATGGGTTTCGTAAATAAAGATTCCTGGCAGAGCCTCCGAAGGAATGACGGAAAACTTGTGAGAGATCATGTATCATAACTCATTGATTTAAATGTAAACAGTTACAAAGTTAGTCTAATTATGCTCATGTTTAATATAATTTAAAATAAACATTTAATTTAAAAAACCTTTTTAAATAGTAGTATTGAATCAAGGATGAATCTCTGGATCTCTCTGCTAGAGTTGATACTCTGACACTTAAATGAAGCTTTGGTCCCGTTGCTCAAGATCTTCCCTCCAGCACTGCAGATCACACCCCGATAATGCCTGTCTATCCTAGGGGACTCTGGTTCCTGTTCTTTCATACATTAATGAAAGATGGTCTACCCAATGTGACTTTCCTCTACCTCTCTTGGTATTGTGAAGACAGGAGTGGGCTGTCCATTGGTTATCCCTCACTATTACCTTGTGACAAATCTAGTCTACCTTGGCCTGAAACAGATGGAATATGTAATTTTCTTCTTTTCTGCATTGGCAAATTTTCTCTATTTGGAGGTTGTTTTTTTTTTTTTTTTGCTTGGTTATTGGGAAATCTCTTATTCTATCACGTTCATCTGGATTTTTATATTTTATTTTCTGTGTTCATCATACACTTCCTCCTTCTGCCTTCATAGTCTATTGCTGTGTTTGTCCTTCATTCTCAGAGAGGACCATGACATCAGGGAGGTGATGACATGACTTGCAGCTGACTTGGATTTGAGTGAGGGAGGGCTGTGCAAAGTCACCAGCCTCACTTTCTCCTCCAGAGCCATCTGGGTCCAGTGACAAGATATTCATCAGGATGACTGGAGTCTAGTTGCCAGACTAGATACCAGACCCAGGATGCATTGGGAGACCCTGGCCCTTTTAGGCTAAGGGCTTTTCAGGTCCTCACTTTGAGTGAGGCAACCCCCATTCAGTGAATAAGCCTCTTAAAGATGTGAGTCAAGGGATGGACCCTTTAATTAAAAAAAAGAATCTAACTTGGAGGGGAAGACCTTCAGGGTTGCTGGACAAAAGAGAAACAGTTACTATTTACATTCACTTTGAGTCAGGAGAGCCCCCAAAAGTGGTGATCAAGAGATGCTTGGGCAGGAACCTATTGTGGTCCAATCTATGATCTCCAGAGTGAAATGGCTTGGTCTTTGAGAAAGAGATCTAGCCAGTAAACCCCAAGTTAACTAGGCAGCTTTTGGCCATCAAAATTTACCTTCCTTGGTCTCTTGTTTATAGAATGAAGCTACTGTGTTTTTTATGATGACATAACACTTTTCTGATAATTAGTAGGGTGAGTGGAACATAGCTTATGTTAGGTGCCATATGGTTAATGTTATGCACTATATGTTGTTAGTAGTTTTAAAAATCATTTGGAAATCTTGAACCTAGAAAGCTAAGAAAAGAGAGTTGGGTTAGGTCCTCTCTGAGGTACTGTCCGGCTCTGAGAGTCTGTGATTCTGAGAGATAGGGAGCAAGAAGGAAGACTAAGAAAATGTCTGTTGCTGATTGGTTCCAGGCATTTCTGCTCTCGAAGCTCTGTTAGTGAAATGGTGGAAATGATGGTTGGATATAGGAACCTAAGGTCTAAGATTCTGAATAGAAATAAAAATTCAGTCTGGGATGAAGTATTCTTCTGAATGCCAGCTTAGAGAAATCTGACTCAGGGAATATTATCATGGCAACTGACATCAATGGTCCTAAATGTGGATTTTGAAGGTATATGGTTTTCTGGAAAGAAGGTATCCAGATGCTACTTACAGATCATATGGTTGAGAATTCAGTTTTAGTATGTGACCTATATTGTATCAATCAGCATCTTTTATGGAGTCTGATGCCTCCAATGCTCCTTTCCTTATCTCCCTCCACTGGCTTTCCTGGCTTCCTCTGAGTTCCAACTAAAATCCCAACTTCTCCATGAAGCCTTTCCCAACCCCTCTTAATTCTAGTGCTCTCTTAACTACTTCCTAGTTATCCTACACATAACTCGGACATATTTGTTTGTTTATTGTCCCCCTCGTTAGATTGTGAGCTCCTTGAGGGCAGGAACTTTCTTTTGCCTCTTTTGGTATACCCATTGCTTAACATAGTGCCCAGCACTTAGTACAACATTCCTAAATGTTTATCGACTGACTATTTTTGAATGTTGGCTTTAGGTGTCTTCACTGAGTCTTCAGTTCATTCCACATCTGTATAAACACTTGGAGGAGTCAATTCAAACAAATCATACTGGAGAAAATAGGTCAGGGGTAAGAGAGGCCATGGTAAAGGAGAGTTGGGAAAAGGATTCTAGAACAGCTAAAATACCTGCAGCTTTGCCAAACCAAACCCATTAGCTGTAGACCAAGAACTGACATAACATCTAGTTACTTAGCCTGAGTGAAAGAGGAAGAACAATGCAAATTCTAGGTTTATTTCCATCATCCCTTATCTATCATCTATCTATCTATCTATCTATCTATCTATCTATCTATCTATCTATCTATCATCTATCTATGATCCATCCATCTGAAAAGCTTTCTGACTGTAAGTCCTTCTCTTTGCTCCATCAGTGATCTTATCTGTTTTGTGGTTGGCCTTTGTTGCCCACCTGGCCCTGTTCCTGGCTTCAGGAATTTAAAATTATGCTCCTGTACCGGGTACTTTCACCTTCCCCCCGCATTCACCTTTTCAGCTCCCTTTTCTGTATTTCCCCCTGTTTTAATGTAAGCTCCTTGAGGAGAAAGGCTCTTTCTTTTTGTTTGTATTTCTATCTCCAGAACTGCTTGGCACATAGTAAGTGCTTATTTCTTCTCTCCCTCTCTCCTTCTTCCCTCCTTCCTTCCTTCCTTCCTTCCTTTCTTCCTCCTATCCTTCCTTCCTTCCTTCCTTCCTTCTTTCCTTCCTTCCTTCCATCCTTACTTGCTTCCTTCCTTCCTTCCTTCCTTCCATCCTTCCTTCCTTCCTTCCTTCCTTCTTTCCTTCCTTCCTTCCTTTCCTCCTTCCTTCCTTCCTTCCTTCTTTCCTTCCTTCCTTCCTTTCCTCCTTCCTTCCTTCCTTCCTTCTTTCCTTCCTTCCTTCCTTTCCTCCTTCCTTCCTTCCCTCCTTCCATCCCTCCTTCCTTCTGTCTTTCTCTCCCTCCTCCTCCCTTCCTTTCATGAATTCTCTAACACTCCTCACACATTTCTTCGTAATGTTTAGTAGGTATTTGGTTTTGTTATTTTTTGACTAAACTGACGATTTCATTGGCAGAGCGACAGCTCCTTGAGGAGAGTGTTGGAAACTTTTCTGCAGTTTATAGACTTAAAGAATTGTCTGGTCCATTGAATAGATGTTAATGACTGACCCGATTTCATTTGGCCAACATGTGTCCGTGACCAGAACCCAGGCCTTCCTGACTCCTGGGGTCAGTCTGGCTCTCTGCTCACCACTCTACCTTGCTTTTTCAGTGCTTAGTACTAAAACTTCTAAAAGTCTAAAAGAAGGTCATTGCATTGTTTTTTAGGAGGTTTAAAGATCTAAAGCAGCTAGGAGACACAGTGGTTAGAGTACTGGCCCTGGAGTCAGGAAGACTCATCTTCCTGAGTTCAAATCTGGCCTCAGACATTTACTCACTGTGTGACCCTGGGCAAGTCACTTAACCCTTTTGCCTCAGTTTCCTCATCTGTAAAATGAACTAGAGAAGAAAATGGCAAACCCCTCCAGTATCCCTGCTGAGAAAACTCCAAATGGGGTGACAAAGAGTCAAACACAACTGAAATGACTGAACAACAATGGCCCCCCCAGCTGTAAATGAGATGAGAGAGGGGCAGTGGCAACTGGAAGCCAACAGGGGATGCCAACAAATGAAATCTTGAGTTTTGCTGGTGAAAGGTAAGAATAACATGGGGAGGGGTCGTGATAACAGCAGCAGGCTCCTAAGTCATGGTGCCATAATTATATTACAGATTTGCTACTGGAGGACTTTCAGGGAATAAAACCTACAGGCCACAAGATAATGGGCTGCAAGCAGAATCTCCTACAAAGAAAGCAAGAAGACTCTCTGAGTAGTCACATTAATGTCCTTTATTTTTAGAGTCTCCATCTGGATGATCTAACTCTCCAACCTTCTGTGAAAATCTTCTTTGGTACAGAAACATGAAGTCATTGCACTGGGTGGTTTATACTTATTTTAATTTACAGGCTTCTGCTGTTGCTCTGGATGGGTGTCTGACTGGCTTAATGTTGCGAATGGTTTTAATACACCACTCGCAGGTCCCTGGGGAGATTTGTAAGGCTTCTCCATTCCCAGTGCCATTTTTTTTCACTGTGAACTTGTTGTATATAAATCTGGTGAATCTCACAGCAGCAATTTCTGGACGTGACATGTTTGCACATCTGCAGTGGCTTTCTAGGGCCAACGCTGAACCGGCACACTTGCTTCTCAGTCTTATTCCTTAGGGAGATGAGATTATGAACACAAATCATGGTTCCCCTGATTTACAGCTGTAAAGGTTAGCAAGATATTGCAGAGATAATGTCATCGCTGCTGTATCTCCCAACAATAATTAAAATCTGGCCACAGGGAACACCTTCCAATAGGCTTTCATTCACTCAATTCAGTGTGTTGTTTACTCCGAGTTCGGGTAATTAAAGTCATGTCCCAGTAGCAACATGCTCATAATTACAGTTCAGTTATCATCTAACAGGAAAGCAAGGTGACTGATTTTCATGCTGGAGGACAACAGAATTTGATGATGACAGAGAAGTTAATTTCCAGGGTTCTAGAAATAAGGGACAATGCAAAGAAAGTTAGAATAGTTTAAAAGAGCCTGTAAAACAAAAGGAAATACCCCTTTCTCTTTCTTTTCCTCATACTGGCTAAAGGAGTATTTCTCAGCCTCATCATACATCGTATGTACATCAAAGAAAGGAGAACAGCTTTGACAAAATATAGAAACAGAAATATTTTACTCAGAATATTTTGACAGTAGGTTTTCAAAAAAATCACTCATAGGCTGCACATGTTTATACTATTACTAAAAACATCTTGTGGATCGTAGTTACTACAGTCCAAAGTCTTGACTATTCAACCATCGACCTTTGTGATCTGGCCCCAGTCTACGTGGCAGAAATACCTCCCACTATTCACTGTCATGAACCCAGCACTAGAGTCTAAGTGGATTATTTACCATTTTCTGAGCATACCCCCTTGAGGCTTCTTTTTTTCCTTTAATTCATGCTATTCTCTCTACCCAGATAACCCCTCTACCCTCTGACTATTAAATAGCAACAATAATAAGGATAATACCTGGATTTTATTGGGATAGGGAACTTCTTCACCATACAGGTTAGCACCTTTTCTTTAACTTAATAGTTTTATAGAGTTACCTGAGGCACAGAGGGGTTAAGTTACTTGCCCAGGGTCATACTTTCAGTATGTGTGGTAGGCAGAATTTGAACCCACATCTTCCTGGGTCCAAAATTGACTCTATCCATGACACCACCACCACCAAAAGCAATAATAACTCTAATTTATACATTTCATTATGGTTTATAAATCCCATTTCTTGCAAGAACCCTATGATGTAAATTATAAATATTCATAGATCATAGATTTAGAATTGGAATGGATTTTTAAAGGCTATCCGGCGTCTAGTCCAACCCAAGTTTTCTGCCTCTAAGATCATTGTTCTTTCCACTACATGATGCTGACTTCA
>CM053580.1:222093519-222114155 GCA_028627135.1 Pseudochirops cupreus | reverse complement strand
ATTCTGGAGAGCAATCTGGAGCTATGCCTAAAGGGCTATAAATAATTGCATACCCTTTGACCCAGTAATACCACTTCTGAGGTTGTACCCCAAAGAGATCATAGAAGTGGGAGGAAGACCCATATGCACAAAAATATTTATTGAAGCTCTTTTTGTGGTGGCAAAAAATTGGAAATTAAGGGGATGCCCATCAATTGGGGAATGGCTAAACAAGTTGTGGTATATTAATGTAATGGAATACTATTGTGCTATAAGAAATGAGGAGGAGACGGTCTTCATATTCACCTGGAGAGCCTTATACAAACTGATGCTAAGTGAAAAAAGCAGAAGCAGGAAAAATTTGTACACAATGAGAGACACAATGTATGTGTGACGACCAGCTTTGATAAACTGGACTCTTCTCAGCAATGCACAGGTATAAGACAACTCTTCAAGTCTCAGGATGGAAGGAGATATTTACATTCAGAGAAAGATCTAGAAAGACCAGAGTTTAAATGGAGATTGAAGCAATTTACATGCTATTGTTCTTTTCCATGTTTGGTTCTCTTTCTTTTTTCCCATCATTCACTCCATTGGCTACAACCCTTCTGTACAACCAGACTAATGTCCAATTTGAAAATATTTGCAGATCCTGTACTTGATTGCATGCCGCCATGGCGGGGGAGGGGGGGGATGTGAGAGGGAGGGGAGAAAATTTGAAACTCAAGAGACTATGGAACTGAATCTTGTAAACTAGAAGTAAATAAACAAATCAAATTTTAAAAAGCTGTTCACGGTAGCATTCTTTTGGGAAGCTGCTTGTGCATGGCGTTACAGCGGGGAAGCTAGGTCGGTACTAGATTATATATACGCTTGCCAGGCAAAGTGACTGCCCTACACTAAAGAGGTAATAAGAAGCTACTGAATATTCTTGAGCAGAGGAATGACTTGACCAAATATATGTACATATGTGTTTGTGTATAGATAGATAGATAGATAGATAGATAGATAGATAGATAGATAGATATAGATATATAGATATAGATATATAGATATGTATATGTATATACACATATGTACGTATATATATTTAGGTGATTATTCTGGCAATAGTATGAAGAATGAGCTTGAGCAGAGAAAGCGTGGAGGCAGGAAGACCCTTTAGGAGAGTACTGAAGTGATCTGGGTGCATGATGAGAGCCTGTGCAAGGGTGACAACAATAAAAATAGAAAGGTGAGGGGCGGCTAGGTGGTCCAGTGAACAGAGCACCGGCCCTGGGGTCAGGAGGACCTGAGTTCAAATCCGGCTTCAGACACTTAACACTTATTAGCCGTGTAACCTTGGGCAAGTCCCTTAACCCCAATTGCCCTGCCCTCCCCCCTCCAAAAAAAAGCAACCTCCCGTCCCCCAAAATAGAAAAGTGATAGCAGATTCAAGAGATGTCGTGATGGTGGAATCATCAACCCTGGTTACTGACTGGCCGTGAGCGGTACAGGAGGAGGAAAAGCGAAGACTTAGACAGCAGAATTGTGAACACTGGAGACAGAGTGAATGGCGAAGGCAGGGGGAGAAGGAGGCTAACAGAGAGTGACCCCAAGATAGGTTTTGGACTTGCTAAGTTTGAAGTGCTGGTGGGACACCCAGCCAGAGACGTTCTAGAGGCTATCACTGATGTCAGCCCAAGACTCAGAGACAGGTCCAAAATGGAGATGAAGACGTAGGACTCATCTGCGTAGGCGTAGTAATTAAAGCTGTGGGAGCAGATAAAAACGGTGAAGAATGTCTAGAGAGAGGAGCGAAGAGGACCGTGGTCAGAACACACACATACACAGTAAGAGACCTAAAGGAGTCTGACTCCGTGAAGGAGGCAGGAAGTGACCACTTACAGATGTAGGAGAACCAAAGGTGTGTGACACCTCCGAAGCCAAGGGAGGGAATCGTATCTAGAAGGAGATGTTCCACAGTGCCTAAGCCACAGAGAATTCAGGGATAATAAACATGGGGTGGGGGGGGAAGACCTTGGGATTCGGTGAATAGAAGGTTATCAGAGATCTAGGAGTGATTTCAGTAATGGTGAGGGAGGAAGGAACAGGAGCCAGATTGCAAAAGATAATGACGAAATGAAGGCATGGGTCATAGACAGCTTTATCTAGACTTCTACAGATAAAGAGGAAATTTCTAACATTTTATGATTAAATTTTTTCCCCCTAATCTGCATCTCCTGGAAAAATCAGAACAGCCTAGCCCTCTAGCAGGCCTAATTTGATCTGGTCTGTACAGCCTAAGGTAGAGGGAAGACTTCTTTATTTTATGTAAGGATCAGAGATACTGAACTTGTTGGCACGCAGAAGAGTAAGAGGAAATGCAGAGGGAAGGAAAGATGGAAAATTCACGAGAAGGAGGAGTGGTTTTGAGGGTATGGCCTTGTAAGGGGGTTCACTTTTATTATGACCAGAGAGAAAGAGAAGAGAGTGGGAGGGAATTCTGAGAAGTTTGAAACATTAATGAGAAAAGAGAGAAAACAGGTTGGTAACATCCTCTGTGGGAAATGAGACTTAGAATTAATAAGATCAGAGCAGAGGAATTGTTGGAGAACCGAGAAACCCCAGCTAAGTTTTATGTTTTTTATTGTTGTTGTTTCAGTCCTGTCCAACTCTTGTGGCCCCATTTGGGGTTTTCTTGGCAAAGACACTGGAAAGGGTTGCCATTCCCTTCTCCAGCTCATTTTACAAATGAGGAAACTGAGGCAAGCAGGGTCAAGTGACTTGCCCAGGGTCACACAGCTGGTAAGTGTCTGAGGCTGGATTTGAACGTGAACATGAGCCTTTCTGATTCCAAGCCCAGTGCTCTATTGACTGTACCATCTATGTGCCCTAAGTTTATGTACTACTGATATATTGTAATAGAACTTTGCCTTCTTGGGCCTCAGATTCCCGAACTCTACAATGGACATAGCCTTGTACAATGAATGGAATCAGCACTGGATTAGTAGTCAGAGCTTTAGGGTCCGGAGGTGGTATGGTACTGTGAAAAGAACTCTGAAGTCAGAAGACTTGGTTCAAATCTTACCTCTAATGTTTACTGTCTGTTTGACCTTTGACAAGTCACTTGCAGTTTTCCAAGGTGTAAAGTGAGAGGGTTTGGATGGTATGGCCTCCAAAGTCCCTTCCTTCCCTAAATCTACAATCCTATATGGCAGTCCCAGTTCTAGCCCCACCATTAATTATCCATGAGGGTTTGGGGAAGTCACATATGTGAAGTCCTTGGACCTTAGTTTCTTCCTCTTTAAAATGGGGGATTAGAGTAGGTGTATGAACTAATTCTTTAATTTCTAACATTCTATGATTAAAAAAATTTTTTTTCTACTGCACTTCTCCTGGAAAAATCAGAGCAGCCCAGCCACCTAGCAGGCATAATTCAATCTGGTCTGTATAGCCTCAGGTGAATGTAAGATCTGACAGTCAGGTGAGTTCACATTGTAGTGCCGATCCACACAAGTCATGTAATCCTCAGCTGCCATATTTTTCTTCTCAAATATATCTGTATAATTTCAAAATGTTCTTTTTTTCTTCAATAATAACAATATTTTATTTTTAAATCTTTTTTATTTTAGACTTGAGTACTAAAATTTAAGTCTATAATAAGAAAAGAAAAATAAACATATTAAAACTTAAATATAAAAATAAGAAAAGTCATGTGCCCAGCAGAATGTAAGACAGGATTCAAAATTCATAGCAATAAATTTCCATTTTAAGACAGTCTTTATATTAAATACTATGCTTTATGTTGAAAGTAGTCCATCTTTGCTTCCTCGTAGGTTTTTTAAAAATTCTCTGTTGTGCACTTCTAAATGTGCTATGTTTAGCATCAGAGCTCATAGGCATGTCATGGTGGATAGTGCTGGAGTTAGAGTCAGGAAGACCTGACTTTGAAGCCTACTTTAATCATTCGGTCAACAAGCATTTATTGTTTTTAAAAATTTTTTATTTATTTTTTGCTTTTTGGAAGGGGAAAGGCAGGGCAATTGGGGTTAAGTGACTTGCCCAAGGTCACATGGCTAGTAAGTGTTAAGTGTCTGAGGTTGGATTTGAACGCAGGTCCTCCTGACTCCAGGGCCAGTGCTCTATTCACTAGACCATCTAGCCACCCCTCAACAAGCATTTATTAAACACTAAATACCAAGCAAGCACTGTGCTAGAGACCATGTATGTGACTCTGGGCAAATGATTTCATCCCTCTCAGCCTCAGTTCCTTCATCTATAAAATGGAAGTAGTACCAGAAGCACCGACCTTACAAGGGGTAGGTTGTAAGGATCAAAGGGCCAAAAGCAGGAAGAGTCAGTGAGGGAGGCAAGGAAGGACCAGTCACTGATGTAGGAGAACCAGATGGAGTGAGTGTGATATCTCTGAAGCCAAGGGAGGAAGTAGTGTATGGAAGCAGGAAGTGTTACATGGTGCCCAAACTACAACGGATTAAAAAGCAAGAAGAGAATTTGAAAAAATAAAAAGTACTTTATTAAACTTTGGACTACTGAAACGGTAAGTGACTAAACCAGGGTCTTGTAGCCTACAGGTATCAGAAGGGAGATTCGAACCCAGGTCTGCTCTGTTGGGGATCAGCTCTCTAACTGTTACACTACAGAGATCTTAGTTAAATTAAAGCCCATTCACTTATACAAACCACATTGACTAGGTTCAGTAAAGAGCACACACACACACACACACACACACACACACACACACACACACACAAAATACAAAAACCCTCCGAAAATTCCATTGAATTCAGTTCAGACAAGTCACAGGGAATTCTCCATGGCTCCAAATCACTGGCTTGACAGACTCTTTTTGCTTTTCAAATGCTTGTTGTAGGTGGGCGCTGGAGCCAGGAGGTAAGGAAAGAATTCGCTCCTATAATTACTACACTTCACAGTGGCTTCAAAGGGTGAGGGCTCAGGCAGACAAAAGGGGGGAAATCATTGTTTCTTTTCTCCCTCCATCCAGCAGCCCTCTCATTTTCGATTTAGATATAGAATCTTTTTTCCCCCCTTTCTTTCTTATTTTTTTGGAACACCCTCAGCCCCAGCTTGCATGAGCAGAAGGCCGCAGTTACCTCGAAGGAGAGTTACAGCAGGCGCTTGCTTAATTACACAGGGGAAGGGATTAGGTTAATTAGGAAAGAATTTATCAAGCCTCGATTCAGATGGACCAGACATCCTCAGGTCACTCTGTGGATAATCTCATCATTTCCAAGTCCAAGCATCCTGCAGGAGGAACCCCGGCATTGCAGACCTCCTCCGCTCGCTTTACTTACACCCATTTCCACTGGGGTTGTTCATCGGGCTGATTGCCAGTGTGTGGGTGCTGGGGTTTTGTCCTGAGTGTTGTTCAGGATAGAGTTCTAGACTGAGGTGGGCAGAGATCTCAGAGATTCCCTAGGCCATGCCCCCGGGGTATGGAAGACAGAGTGCAAACCTGGCATCAGAGCACCTGAGGCTGAATCTTGCCTCTATGTTTAGTATCCATTTAAACTTAGACAAGCTGCTTAATCCCTCTGCGACTCAGTTTCCTCCTTTGTGACATGAAAGATTTAGACTATGATGCCCACGGCCTTTTCATCTAAATATATAATTCTCAAGTCTCTCATTTTACAGGTTTAGTAATTTGCCAGAGGTCACAGAGGGAATAGCTCACTGGGTCTGGGATTTGAAGACAAGGGCTCTGATTTTCAGTTGAGCACTCTGCCCACTGCACCATATTGCCTTCCATATCAGAGGCACCATAATGTAGTGAAAAGAGGGCTGGCCTTGAAGATGGCAAGACCTGTGCTCAAGTCCTGCCTCTAACACTCTGGATGGATATACTCTCTGGGCTTCTGTACCTCCTCACTAGACCCTTCCCGCCCTGGGAGAATCCTCCACCCCAGGAGCCTGCTCCTGCCAATTGAATCCCCAGCCCTGACCACCCCTTCATGAGGGGGTTGGGGCCCACATCACTCATTCTGCAGACTCCTCTCTCTCTTCACCAGTCATCAGACCCCTCCATGAGGACTCCTCCTGTCCAGCTCCCCTTTTTGTGTTGTCTTCCCCAATTAATATGTAAGCTCCTGATTGCTAGGGATGGTCTTAGTTGTTTATATTTGAATCCTCAGCATAGTATCCTTAATAACTCTCTCTTTCTCTCTCTCTGTCTATCTTTTTACTTGTCTCTCTATCTCCTTCAGTCTCCCTCTCTTTGTTTCTCTTTCTGTCTGTCTTTCTGTCTGTATCTTTCTGTCTCTCTCTCTCTCTGTGTCTCTGTCTCTGTCTGTCTGTCTGTCTGTCTCTCTCTCTTTCTTTCTCTTTCTCTCCTCCCCCTCTCTCTCCATCTCTCTCTCCCTTTTGGAGGCAAAACCATAATGCTAGCTCATTCTTAGTTCAGCTTCAATGTTGGGATTTAATAAGGCACAAACAAGCCATTGAACATTTGACAAAGGAGGCCCTAACAAAACAGGAATATGCAACAAGGATGCAGTGACACTTAGCTTCTCTGCCCTTTCTCCTTCCCAGTTTCCAAAATGTCTAGTCAGCAGGTCCAGAGGGTAGGTCAGGAAATGGTGTCCTGGCATGTTAGTCACTTCCCATACATGAGAGGCACAGAGGACATACCTGTGGCTGGGAATTTTTCTGTCCCTGGATCCCTCATCAGTAGTCTGCTGTTTGGCAGCTGGTCAAATTTGGCCAGCAAACTAAGAAAGCTTTACAATAAAACCTTACTGGAAAATATAAAAGCCACTCTTAGACTCTGGGCACGAAAACAAACTGTCCATCTCAGCCGTGTATTTTTCCAAGCTCTGCCCTAGAGAGCCACGAAGCTGCAGGGTCAGGGAAGCTGGGGACCAATCAGTCAGGTTCCAGGGGCAGCCTTGTCCTATCACATCCTACCTATGTGACCCCCAGCCAGGTCACTGCCTCAGGAAGCCCTTAAAGACTGTAGGTTGCAGGCAGTTGTCCATCTTCCATGGATGGATGGACTTTACAAATGGGAATTTCCCTATTAATCTGTAACTCCAGAACCACAAGGCCTGACCCTTTTATAGCATATTTTCTTACCTGACGCCATCAGCAAAAGAGTGAAAGACAAAAGTCAAAATTAAGAAGTCGAACCAAATGCAAGAAAGAAAAAATTGTTGTTGAATTGAGTCCAACTGTTTGTGACCCCATTTGGGGTTTTCTTGGCACAGCTACTGGAGTGGTTTGCCATTTCCTTCTCCGGCTCATTTTACAGAAGAAGAATTGAGGCAAACAGGGTTAAGTGACTTGTCTAGGTTCACACTCATAGTAAGTGACTGAGACCGGATTTGAACTCAGGAAGTTGAATCTTTCTGACTCCACTTGGACACCTTGCTGCATCAAAGAAAAACAGCAGCCTAACTCTTAATGCCAGTTCCTTTTTGGAGGAGCCACAAGCACCAACCAGAAGCCAGTTGAAAAGACTCCTTCTGAAAACCACGTGGTTACCCTGCTAGAGCCAATCGCCAGATGTCTGCACGTGCTCCAAGGCCCTTCTGTTACCCATCATCATGACTCTCCCATAAGCTGGTTTTCTACATTCTATGTGAAGGGAAACACTTCGTGCATGTGCCACACTTGTTACACTTACACGGGTGTGTTGCCAAGCTCCGTCCTTTTGAAATACGTCTCTAATTTTTTTCTTCCTCTCTACTCTCATGGTTACTGTTGTCCTAGTCTAGGCCTTCATCAGCTCCCACCCCCCCCCCCACCCCCAGATGACCACCACAGTCTCTTCCATGGTCTGCCTACTTCTGATCTCTCAAGAACCCAAAACGATTCTCTACCACAACCAAACTGTCCACTCCATCCACTCAGCATCATTCTTCTCTGTTCCACCACAGGCGCCCTCCCTCTGCTCCACTCAGGCTGATTTCAACATCTCTTTCTTCATGCTGTTCCATCCCTTGGTTGCCTTTCTTCCTCTCCTATTCACCTGCTTTTCAAAATCCTATTAATCTTTCTAGGCAAAGCTTTAGTCTTACCTTCTTCATCTAGGGCACCGGTTCTCAACCTGTGGGTCGTGACTCCTTTGGGGATCAAACGACCCTTTCACAGGGGTCACAGGGGTGGGACCATCGGAAAATACATATTGCTGATGGTCTTAGGAACCGAGACACGGCTCCTTTATCTGTCTCCAGGCGGGTCCGCCCACATGCAGATACGCCCCCATACGAGTATTAAAGGGTCATGGCATTAGGAAGGTTGAGAAACACTGGTCCAGGGATTTCTGATGGTGCCAGTTATCCCTGATCATCTTCTATTGTACTTGTAGGCAGAACCAGAATATGGCTCATGATCCTTCTCTGAAAGTTGATGGAGCATCTCTCTGATAAGATAGAAGATGCCTGAAGGCAGGAATCACATCTTATACTGCTTTTGTGGCCTCCATAGGTCCTGCATAAAGGTAGGAACTTAGGAGATCCTTAATAAAGACACCACAATTCATACATTTAGAGTTAGAATAGACCTAATATAATTAAATAACATATAACATAATATAGAATATTATATATATTACAATATAATATTATATAGAATATAAGTTAACATAATACAGTATAATAAATTATGTGTGACAATATAAATTAATATAATATATAAAATTTAATGTAAAATAATGTAATATTATATATTATATAAATTAATACGTATGATATATAATTATAATATTATATAAGGAGTCATTTAATCCACTTCTCTTGTTTTGTGAGTGTAGAAACTGCGCCCCAGATAGATAAAGTGATTTGCCCAAGGCCACATAGTGATAACTGGCAGAGGTGGTATTTGAACCTGACCTCTCTGATTCTAAGTCCTTGCTGATTGATTGGGTGCTTTGTATTTTATTTTAGAAAGAAATATTGTTGATATATTTTGTTGTTACATCAACAAAATTTCTCCCAGCATTCCTCTGTGAGTCCTTCCCAGACAACCACCCAAAGAATATATTTAAGGGGTTTGGGGAAGAAAATGATCAGCAAAACCCATCAATACATCAAAATGGTCTGAAAATATGTGCAATGACCCCTGTGGAATGCAAATGTACCTGCGGAATAACTATGCAAAACAGGGAGGTGGGAGAGGGAGAATTGTCTTCTAGCATCCCTTCTTTGGGTCCATTCTTCTTGGTAATTTTACCTTTAATTGTTTTGTGGTTGTTGTCCTTCCCATTTTAATTTTTTTAGTCATTATGTATGTTGTTTTCTTGGCTTTGCTTACTTTACTCTGCATCAGTTCAGGAAAGCTTTTTCAAACTTTTCTGCATTAATCATATTTGTCTTTTCTTACAGCATGATAATATCCCATTGCATTTATGGACTACAGTTTGTTTAACTGTTCCCCAATTGATAGGCATCTACTTTGTTGGTTGATTATTATGGAAACAAGGCTAGCTGTCCCAGCCAGATGTTAATGGCTAGTCTATACCGTGTTATTTAGAAGAAAAATCAGACTTGCCAGCACCAGACTTTAAGCTAAGGAAGATGAGAAAGCTAAGCTATCCACAGTGGTTTTTTGGCCATGTCAGCATACAGAAGGGGAAAACATGCCATATACATTTTTCCATACGTCTCAAAAGGGAAACACTGCCATACATTACAATATTCATTAAAACATTTTTCTGGTACCCGCCTCAACAGATGCTATGAATCTTCGTGGTGTTGGGAATGTATTTTTTTTCCCAATTAATTTTTCTCCTTGCTTTTCTTGCAGTCAGTTTTTCTAATAGTCATTTTTCTATGTCAAGTACTTTAATTAAAATTGGAATGAAAAATCTGATTAAAATCTAAATTGACTCATGAAGCTGTAATCTCCCAGTCCCTCTTTCTGCAGTCACATAATTTATGATTGAAACAGCTATATTTAATTGTTTTTTTTTAATTCTCCTTGCTTATAGTTTGAGAGATGGCAGAAGCTTTGAACTTCAATAATCCTAATTTAGGAGATAACACTAACTCAGTGTCAAGCAGTGAATGAATAACAACAGAACCTGCTGTGAATATCCAAGATGATTCAGTTTCTCAATAATTCCCAATGACATGCCCACAGCTCCTCCCAGCAGCCCATATTTACAGTACTGATTCCTAGAGTCGTACACTTTTGAAATCATGCTGATTTGTGGATGCTACAGAAAAAGTCCATTCTGTACCTTCAGAAGGAGTGGAGAAGAAAGTCCTTGGAATATTGTGCATTTGGGGCCTGTTTGATAATGGGTCAATTTACGTAGGACTTTGTGTTTACAAAACGCTTTCCTCACAATAAGCCTATGAAGTAGGTAGTATTAATGCCATCATTCCCCTTTTAGAAAAGTGACTTGTCTACAATCATTCTGCTAACGTGGCAAAGGCCTGGCCCTTTCAGAGGTCCCGAGGGTTATGAATCCAAAACTGGAAGGAACCCCAGAAACCAACTTGTCCAATACTCTCATCTTATAGAGGAAGGAAACTGAGGTTCAGCTCACACATAGAAAATATCAAAGGCAGGATTTGAACTCTGGTCCTCTGACTTCACCATCAGCAAGCTTTCTATTGTAATAAACCCCAATTAGAAATTGTGTAAGGGCAAATTCAGTTGAGTGGGCTGGTGGTGCCAGCATAAATAGAGGACTGTCCATCCTTGGGTTCAGGCCCACCTGGAAGTAGGTGATTATCACCAAGAGGAAAATCTGGCCCTTTTCCTTGTAGGGCCAATGACAGACCTGTCATCATCATATCTTTACAATTCACCAGACTAGTATTTTAATTTTCTCAAAGCACTGTCTGGTTTGGTTGGTGGTATTTTCAGAGAGGCTTTAGACTGCAGGCCAACCTCTCTGACCTACAGAGACAGTTGATCGGGCTGTTCTGGTTTCCCACTCTTTGTCTCAGGTGGATGAATTCCCATAAAAATCCATAAAAATGATTAGGTTTTTCTGAATTGGAAGGAAGGCCAAAGGGACAAAGGTAACTACAACAGTTAACGTTTATAGGAGAGGGAAAAGTCATTAGCCTTTGTTATTTTTAAAGCTTAGTTCCTGAGGGTCACACACTGGAGTTGGCCCCATGGCTATTTTCTATAGTTTGAAATTATCTGCCTTGGGCAGAGGTCACCCCGTGGCATCAATTACTTGCTGCTACCTGGAAAATTTAATTTCATGCCCTTCAGTAGATCTGCTTTCTTCTCTAGCTTGAATGGCAACTGTTCCCCTGTTGGTAACACAGATAACTCATTCACTTGGAGTGATCGGAATCCCAAGGCTCCCCCACTCAGAAGGGCTCCTGGCCCCAAAGCGTGTTGGACCAATGTGCTGGCCGACTGGAATGAAAGCCCTCTCTGTGGACTCTTCTTAACTGTCTGTGACATTGTTGGGTCTCAGATTTGTTGGGCCAACCTAACCTCTGGCTCCAACTGAGGCTCTGGTTAGCGTAGTTTTCTCTGTGGACTTCCTCACAGAGCGAAGAAGCCAAGGGAGGCTAAGAAACTGAAGATGCCTCCCTGGACGTGCTGGCTGCAGAGAAAGGAGGTGATGGGAGCCTGGTGAAAGCCTGGGCTGTGTTTACTATGGACCGAAGATATCACTGCCCTTTGTTTTGTTTTATTTTATGAAATTTGTTTTACTTCCCTTTCTCTCTCTGTCTCTCTTCATCTTTCTATCTCTGTTTCTGTCTCTATTTCTCTGTCTCTCTTTCTCTCTCTCTCTCTGTGTCCCTCTGTCTCTCTTTCTCTCTCTTTATCCTCCCCCTCCCTCTTTCTTTCCTCCTTTTTCTACCTCTCCTCTCCACAGATCCTGGAAAAGTGAGGTATAAATTGCTTTTTAAGCAGGCTAATAATACTAACGGGTAAGTACAGTCATGCAAAAAAAGTGAAAGAAAATAAATTTTTGTTTAGCTCCTCATTACTGCTTTGAGAAAGCTGGACCAAGATGGGCCCATGAATTACAAATGTCAGAAATTCCAAATTGGGGATCACCAAATGTAATGCATGTCTTAAAAAAAAACATGAAACATGAAGTTGTTTTCAAAGAGGCTGAAAGGTCTGAAGTGAAAAATGAATTAGCTGAAAAGGCATGTGGAACACAACCAAAGAAAACAAACAATGCTTTTATATTCAGAAGGCTTGAATTAAAATCCTAGTTCTACTACTTGCTTTCTGTGTGGCCTTGGATAGGTCATATAACTTTTCTGAGTCTTCCTTTGTCTATAAAAATAAATGGCTGGAGTATATATTCTTTAAGGCAGTGGTTCTTAACCTTTCTAATGCCATGACCCTTTAATACTCGTATCTGGGAGTATCTGCATGTGGGAGAACTCGCCTAGAGACGGATAGAGGAGCCATGTCTTGGTTCCTAAAACCATCGGAAATATGTGTTTTCTGATGGTCTTAGGCGACCCCTGTGAAAGGGTCATTCAACCCCCAAGGGGGTCGCAACCCACAGGTTGAGAACTGCTGCTTTAAGGTATGTGTATATGTGTGTGTGTGTGTGTGTGTGTATGTATTATATATTTATATATATATATATTTATGTACATATATGTATATATGGCAGCTAGGTGGTACAGTGGATAGAATATGGACCTGGAGTCAGGAAGACTCATTGTCCTGAGTTCAAAACTTAGTTGCTGTGTGACCCTGGGCAAGTCACTTTACCCTGTTTGCCTCAGCTTCCTCATCTGTAAATTGATCTAGAGAAGGAAATGGCCAACCACTGCAGTATCTTTACCAAGAAAACCCCAAATGGCGTCATGAAGAGTCAGACAGACTGAAAAATGACTGAGCAACAATGTGGTAGAGAGTTAGGGAAACCTGAATTCAAGTTATATCTATCTATCTATCTATCTATCTATCTATCTATCTATCTATCTATCTACATACATATTAGCAATACGACCAAAAGTAAGGCATTTAAACTCTTTGGTTTCTTCATCTATAAAGTGGAGATGCTCATAACCCTAGCCTCACAGGCTTATTGTAAGGAAAGTGATTTGTAAATATTAAGAAATTTAGAAATGTGAACTCTTTTTATAGGGCTTCAACTTTGTAGGAAAATCAGATAGATATGTGAACACATCGATAAGGATGTTCCATCCAATGAAGCCTGTCGTAATCAACCCCATTCATACCTGCCCATCTTGGCCAACTCTTAAATAGGTTTTCCTGCTAATTAACTAGAACTTTCTGGAAATACCCATTTCTTCTCATATCCCAAAGGTACCCGTGGGACACTTGAGTTACCCATGTGTTGTCCTTATCCCTGGACACATGACCCGTCCATCCTTTCTTCTTATCCTGAATTTCCTGATGACCTTCTACTCTCATTTTCCTTTCTAAATTCCTCATTGGTTATATATTGCAGCTGTTCACACACCCACCATAATCCTATTCATTGCCTTGGTGTGATAGGACTAATTTTTAATTTTTCAGAGAATTTTAATTCTTCATTTGTGTTCCATGAGTCACAGCTGTCCAACACCTCTGGTAGAATGCTGGTATTAAAAAGATGGGCCTTTGTTTCAGGGAGAAGCTTGGAGTCATGAAGGGAGCTTTCCAAATTTCCAATACTCAGTCCAACCCGCTGCCCTTGAGCTCAGTTCACTGTCCGTTTATACCATCTGTCCCAGATTAGAACTCTTTTGCTAATTTTCATTTGGACAGTCAGACCTACCCAACCCATCATAAAAAAAATTTATAGGGGAGAAGGGCCTGCTATAAGCTATGAGTATTTGAGCACTCAGGGGTGGACAGGAAAAACCTTCATTCCTTATTTACTAAAACCAAGAGTAATGAGAGACGGAGCAGTGGGAAGATGTTGCTGTTAGGTGCCAGAGGAAAGACAAATGTTTCCTAGGGAGAGTAAAGGGCAGGATCGCGCCAGAGTTCTAGTCCAGAAGTCCTCAAATTCTCCCCTTTCAATCAAACCAACAAGTCAATAAACATCCCTAAGTACCTTGTATATGGCAAGCATTGTGTTAAGCATTAGGGCTACTTTTAGATATAACAGATCACGGTCTACCCCTCCCTGTCTGCTCCCCCTTAGAAAACATAAGTGGGCACGGTACGAACATAAAACAAAACACAAAATAAGCCGCTGCTGCCTGATTGAGTAGAACCACTGGGACTAGGTTTTTTAAGTTTTGTGCTTTTAATGAAAACTTACAGGGGAAAATGCAATTTTAAAAAGGAAAACAAGCCATGTTTATGTTTTGCACTTTGGCCTGGCCCTTGAACTGCCTGGAGGACCCTTGGGGAACACCGGGTGTCTGCTGCCAGAACTTTGAGAGCCACTGTTGGGCTACCGAGATGAAACTGGTTGTAGGGGGTTAGATTTGTGAATTAGCAAGGGGCGGGGAGGGTTTGTGAGAAAGGAAGTAAGTGGTGGGGGGCGAGGGGAGGAGAGAAGGAACAAAGGTATGAGACCCTGAGGAGCACCAAGATGAGGCCATGGAAAGTTCCTGAGATATCAGGTAATGTTATACTAGGAGCTTCTTGGTCATAGCCACAACCAGTCCTGGGTGTGCAGTGCGCTAAATTAGAATGCAGTGAAGGTGAAGGGAGGTTCTCAAGATTCCTATACCACATTTTGGCAGGGTGGGGCTGGGAGGGAATAGAGTAAGCTAGCTCAACCCTGGGAAGGGAAATAAAGTCAAGTCTTCCAGAAGAATGTTTGGCTTTAGGATAACTTAATTCCCAACTCTTTGCCTTTGCACATGTCATTCTGCTTTCCTTACTATCAAGTTTTGAGGAATTGTCCTAGGATTCAAGCCAAGCAAGGACCTCGAATTTCTGGAAGATGAGCTTCCATGCTCTGGGAGAACATGGCCCCTTGGTAATAATAACAAGAATAGACAACCTTTGAAGGGCACTTACCATGTGCCAAGTGCTTTATAATTATCATCTCATTTGATTCTCACACCTACCGGGGAGGTAGGTGATATTATTATCCCCATTTTACAGATGGGGAAACTGAGGTTAAGTGATTTGCCCAGCTTCACATAGCCAGTAAGTATCTGAGGCTAGATTTGAACTCAAGCTGTCCTAACACAAGGTCTGGGGCATTATTCACTGTGCCACCTAGCTTCCAGCAAATCTTTTCCTTTACCTCAAGGTGAAGAATCTCTGATACCTTCCCTCCTCTCCCCTCCTCTTCCAGTTCTGGAATCATAATCATTCAACTTGGTCTTTGCTCCTGGAAAGGGAGCCCTATGGAGATTCACTATCCCAGTAATTTCTCAAACCAAAAGAGCCTTCCCCAGTCAAGACTACCCCATGTGTACTGGCTTCCCTCTACTGGAAAGGTAACTTGAGGGTGAGGACTGTCCTTGCTTTTCTACTTGGATCCTCTGGATTTAGCTTCAGTAACTGCTTAATAGATGCCTCTTCATTTATTCATTCATTCATCTCCTCAGGAAGCAATATGGTACCATAGAAAGAAATGAAGGCAAAAGACCATGGATTAAATTTTTAGTTCTGCCCCTGCGTGCCATTGGATGAATCCATTAGGTTCTGGTTTCCTCTTCCATAAAATAATGACATTGTCCTAGATGACTTCATGTCCCTTCCCCTCTGGGTCTATGATTCCATGATACTCATTGAGCCCCCAGGCTCCCAGGGTTCAGAGATCTGCCAAACCCCAATTCTGAATGTAGCTCCACCCACAAGCTTCCAGGAAGGAATTCCATAGCTCCCTGGGGGAGATGGTAATGGTAGAGGCTGAGGAGGAGGCAGTAGGGTAGGGCGTTTAGAGAGGGCAGGAGATCTGACAGTGAGGAGCTAGGGTTTCTGAGATGGGCTGAGCAGAGAGAGGGGATACAGTTGGAGGAGACCACATAGGCAAAAATCCCAACACCCTGATGAAAGGGGAAGCAGAGGGAGCCAACTTTTTTCTTTCGGCTGTATAACCGAAGGCTTGAGGAAAGCTTGCAAGTCTCCTTCCAGGGAAGAAATCGTTGCTACTCTAGAGCCTTCTACCCTTGTCCCTTGGGCCTTTCCTTCTCCAGTGGGGTATTTTGTTGATCCTGATTTATTTACATGAGTTCATTTTTCATTGTTTTGATGTGTGATCGAAATGCCACCCGAGTGTGGTGGGGAAGAGGAGCCTCAGAACTCTGAGTAGGTTTTATATTTCACAGAATATTGAAGCTAGGCCCTCATTCCTAGTTTGGTGGTTAAGAAGACCACCTGGGGACATAGCTTGTGAACCATTTTATGTTATATGTTTCATAGCTGAAGTCCCAAAGGCTGAATTGAAATAGAATCCAGGGCTTTCTTTCCATTTTTCTATCTTCCTTTCTTTCAACCACTCCCTCCTGGACCAGTCTATCTTTCATTTAAATTGGTTATAGTCACCTAGTGGGGCTGCTTACCTGGCTGGGTCATTCATGTCCCCACTGGCTGCTTCCCCTTCCTCTCCCATCCTGTCTCCAGAAGACACAGAAAGAGAGATGTGAATGAGAAAAGAGACTAGAAGCTGGACCCAGATGTAGAGGCAGGACAGGCTCCTTGCTCTCTTCTGGCTGAACGAAATGGAAAAGAGAACAAAGTCAACAAGCTGCTACAGAAACATGAAGGGGCTCCAATGAAAACCAGTGGGAGTGAGTGATGTAAAGAAACTTAGGGACAATGGTGGCTAGGGTCAACTGCACAGAGCCTCCTACCATTAGGCTCCAAGCATCACCAGTTGTAGAGCCTTTAAGCAGCTCCTGTGAAGGGGGACTTCAAGGGCAGACAGATGCTTGAGTAAGACAAAGGCCCCACAGAGTACCAGAGTACACCCTGGAGTACAGCATATGATCATAAGAATAATGGAAAACTTCCATAGCAATCTCAAATCCCAGTGCAAATAGCATGTTATAAACTCTCTGCCTATGTCTGTTATGGGAATCTGAAGATCTTCCCTGTTCCTAGGCCCTTTGCTTAAGTGGCTTATTTGGCTTAAGTGACTCCGACAACCTTTCCTTATTTGAAAGTATACTCTGCCTCCTAATAGGCTAAATGTGCTCACATGGAGCCTGTGGTGGGAGGCTTGTTTTTCAGGAATGCCCATGCCTTATTACTCTGTGATTGGGCAGTGGGTCAAGAGGGCTGTGACAGTCTCTGATCTAGGAGAAGGCTGTATATACCCTGATGTGAATTTTTGCTTTGGGGCTCACTTTGGAAAGAGTTGTGTGATTTGGCCAGATGAAACTCTGGGAAGCCATTGAGCCCCCGGTTTTGAAAAACCCAGATGTTGATGCTTCCCTGTCTAGTAACTGAATAGGTATGGATGTAATGGTCAGACAGTTGGAAGCCCATCTGCTGATCTGTTTCTTCGTCTGCTTGTAACTTGTGTTTGTAACATGTGTTTGCCTTCTCTGAAGTTCAGGGTGCTGACTTTTTCCCCTGAACTAGGTAAATGATATTTGTTTGATTGACTAAAGTGGACTGTTAACCCATTTTGAGTTGCTTTCCTTTAGAAAAGCAGATTTAAGAACCTGTGCTAGCAGCCACCCTGGGCATGCTAGGGTGCTTGCTGATACAATGTCCTGTTCCCCTTTGACTGGAATATAGGAGGTCTATTAAAGAGCTGATCAATGACAATATGCATTGAATGATTTTCCACACACACACATTTGTGTCAATGGTAGCCATTTCTAGGGCAGGGGCAGAAAAAAAGGTGACTAAAGAAATTTACATGATGATTTTACTATATATTTAAAAGGAATAGCAAATTGTACATAACACATTTGCAGTTTCATGTGCAATCATCTTTTTTATTCTACTATGTCATGGAAATCCCTTTGTTCTTTCATAAATTAAAAATAAAATAAGATAAACACTGTACCCCTGGATTGGCTCTTTCCTGCTCTGAAAGAGCTGAAAGACAGATTAGGGAAGAATAGGACATTGACCTGAGGGAGGGGGGGGAGGAAGAAGGTGGCCTCAAGGGCTGGAGCTGGGGATGGGTAGAATTACCTATGCCTATCTCTATTACTTTTCATTTACTAGACTTTTATCTAAACTAATGGAGGATGGAAGAGCTCCCTGTAATATCAGAGCAGAAGCAGATGTCCTCTGTCTGCTTCCTATCTGTCATTATTTTACTTTTAATTGGCTTCTGAGCCAGAACTCATCACCCAGGCCCAATGAGCCCAAGATCCCCTAGGAAAGCCTATGCTTAGAATGGGACTGCCTGCTGTCTGTGTCTTCTTTACTTTGGAATTAGGGCTTGTGAGATCTCATAATGCAGTTGGCATCTTCTCCCCTTCATGGACACCTGGATCTTGGGTTGAAAATGCCAAGGATCCCCAGTGCATCTGGATCATCTTCAGTTGTCCTGATCTATATCTGGCCACTGGACTGAGATGGCTCCAGAGGAGAAAGTGAGGCTGGTGACCTTGCACAGCCCTTCCTCACTTAAATCCAATTCAGCTGAAAGTCATGTCATCACCTTCCTAATGTCATGGTCCTCTTTGAGAATGAAGGCCAAACAGCAACATTGGGTATTGGCTGTTGGAACAGTTGCATTAGACACAGAGGGCAGCTGAGAGGGGAAGGAAGAGGGGTGAGAAGAGAGAGTAACAGAGAGAGAGAGACAGAGGCAGAGACAGATAGATAGAGAGAGAAGGGGAGGTTGGCGTTCACCAGGCTGTACTTAATAGAAGTGAAATGTGAAATAACTAATGAGCAATCCTGTTGCTAATGTCTTAAGAGGCTTGAATGCTAGTCTTTCAACTGATGGAATCATTTTTACAATTCATTGTTGCTTAGCATTCTCTTTTTCTGCATGGGAATAAAATGACTTGTTCCATGTTTATGCTCTGGACAACTTTTTAACTCCCTACCATCACCTTAGATTAATAATAACAGGCAAAATTTACATAATGTTTTAATTTTTATAAATCATTTTATATCTAGCATCTCCTTTGATCCTCGCAACCACCCTAGGAGGGAGATGCTATGATTACCCCCATTTTACAGATGAGAAAACTAAAGCTGACACAGCTTAAGTGACTCGTCCAGGGCCACACAGTTAGTAAGTTTCCGAGCTCGGATGTGAACTCAGGTCTTCCTGAGTCAAGTCCAGTGCTCTCTGTACTGTACCACAGTTGTAGCTAACTTTTCCTTGGGAATCTAAGATAGGAGTAACAGTGACTAGGGCTTCTGGTTACCCTATTGAGAAGGCAGATTGCCCCAGAGGATAAACCCAAGGCAAAACATGAGAGCAGGTAATGGGCAGGAAGTGGTGAAGCTTGCAAGGCCCTGTAGTCTCAGCCCAGCAAATGAGGCCCATGACCTTGCACAGCCCTCCCTCACTCAAATCAAAGTCAACTGCAAGTCGTGTCATCTCCCTGATGTCCTGGTCCTCTTTGAGAAAGAAGGACAAACACAAAAATAACCTGACTAGTTGCAATATCAGACTAATTAAACTACTAAATTAAACCAATCCATGAATGTGAATGGGGCTTAGGATAGGTTCACAAAAAAATGGGCAAGCATAGTAAGTGTGGAACTACATGAATGGTGCGTCATAACCTGTATCCCTTGGAGCACAGAACATGGCAGCAATGAGGTGAAGGGAGTGGGGAAAGAAGGGAGTCCTCAGTGATTAACAGCAGCCAGCCACCTGCCTCAGGGCCTGACCTTGGGCAGCACCCATCCAATAGCACTGGTATACTAAGGACACGTCAATTGCCACAATTCTTCAAGTTCTCCTAGTTATAACCACACATGAAGCTTTGCTACAGGCTCTGTTTATAAGTCCCCGAATCTCATTTTCTCCATGTCCAACTATAAACATTGATTAAGCACCTACTACGTGCTAGGCATTGCACTAAGTGCTGGAGATACAAAAAGAGACAAAAGACAGTCCTTGTCCTCAAGGAGCTTACAATCTAATGGCGGAGACAACATCAAACAAATATATACAAAATAAGCTATATGAGGTACAGGATGAATAGCAGATAATTAACAAAGAGAAAGCACTGGAGTCCAGAGGAATTAGAGATGGATTCCTATAGAATAAGGGATTCTGGTTGGAAGGTAAAGGAAGCCAGGCAGGTCAACGGTTGGAGTATAGGAAGGAGGGTTTTCCAAGGCATGGGAGACAGCAGGAGAGAATGCCTGGAGTTGAGAAATGGAGAGCTTTGTTTGTGCAATGGCCAACTTTGTAATTAGGGGCATGATATGTGCAATGAATGGCTGAAAAATTATTTATTAAGCTCTTTCTATGGGCTAGTCATTGTGCTAAACATTGGGAAAACAAAGGCAAAGAGTGAAACAGTCTCTCCTCTGGAGGACCTTACATCAAAAACAAAATCCACCCCTCCCCTCAAATTCAATAAACACAAAAAGAGAGAACACTTCTGTATATAAAACAGAACAAAAATTAATAAAGAAGCATGAATCTGTATCATGTATAACTTCCTTTAAAAATTACATACATACACACATGTATATATACATATGTGAATATGCACACATATGTACACACACATATAGACATATAAAATAAATTCAACATATTCCTTTCAGAACTCGATTGCTCATCTCCAAGAGTTTGCATTTTCTTTTTTTTTTTAATTTTATTATAGTTTGCATCATTCATTTCCACAAGATTTTGAGTTACATATTTTCTCCCCATCCCTCCCCCACCC
>CM053580.1:222032802-222093019 GCA_028627135.1 Pseudochirops cupreus | reverse complement strand
TGCCATGATCTTTCTTTTCCCCAAAGAAGGAATCAAGGGTTTGGGAGCTGTTCTTACTTTGCTTCTTATGCTTATTCTTACTCATGGTTCTTCAGACCGTGATTTTTTTTTAAATCTGTGTGGGGCTCTGCTTCCAGAAGGGAAAGCTCTGTCCCAAATCGCTGGGGTCCTCCCGGCTGCCGTAGCTCTTAGGAAGAGGCTGGGAACTCTTCCTATTTACTTCCGACTGACTGGATAGCGAGGACTCCAAGACCGAGGCCCAAGACGGCGATCCAGACTGGCCTGAGAACAATCGCTCAGTGCCCCTGCTGCCTGCAGGCCGCGGGCCAGAAGCTGCAACGCGGAGGCGGGTGCAAAACCTCTGCATTTTCGCTTTTCCGCTCTGGAGGCCTTCTGGCCAGACTGCTTATCTCCCCCTTTCACAATTCCCACTCACAGCTGCTGCTAATCCGCTCACCTGAGAGGCTCCTCCACTCCTCCCGTCCAGTCGCCCCCAGGGCTCAGCTGCGGCTTCAGGCCAGGCTGGTTTCGGTTCGCAGTGCTGATATGGTTCCTCATAGCCGAGCTGACTTTAGTGGGAAGTATCTTTGTGTGCGTTTTGGAGTTCTAGGATTGGTTTAGAGTCCTATTTTATGGGTATTTTGGGGTGGCTATGTGAGAGCTGCAATATGTTGCTGCTGCTACACCGCCATCTTGGCTCCGCCCCCGAGTTTGCATTTTTGATAGGGGTGAGTAGAGGCCAGTGGAAAAACCTCCAATCTGGCGAGTTTCCGGGAAGGTGAGTTGATCTAAGGGGCATTGCAGATTAACAAGCTTTTATCTGGAGCAATGTTTCTGTAAGTGGGTTAGACTTGGAGAGGTCCATTTGCAACTTATACCTTGACCAGACTTTAAGCGTCCCAGTGAAAGGGTCAGAAAGTGTCAGAGGATTGGCAGCTACCGTGGACTTGTCCCTCTGCGTGGACTGTCCACTCATTTACATGGACAAACAGCAGAAACTGAGTATTTTAAAATGGGAGAATCAACCAGCCCTGGAAAAGGCTTCTGAGGGCATGGTGCCTGGGAAACAGACTGACACCTGGAGATGGCAGACTTCAGGACTGAGATCCTGAAGAAGCAAACTTGGGAAGGCTTCCTACTGGTCCTTAGGTAAGGGCTCTGGACCTTTCTGAAAGTCACCAGCTGTGCCTCAGCCACGGATTTCAGCTGAGCCAGAAACTGAAGGCTGTAGAGACCACAACTTACCCACAGAACCATGTGCCCTGCAAAAAAAGCAGATGTCGAAAGTGGAGTGCACTAACTCGTCTAAGGAAGACGTCTTGCATCCTGAGAAGCAGCTCAGGGACATCATTAAAGAACATCAAGGGCCCCGAAGTGTGTAAATTGCCCATCCGCACATGCTCCCTTTGTGTGGGCCCGTCATGTTCGATCTCTGTACTTGCTCACTCTCTCCATTGATGGTGTCTATGTTTGCAAGAGGGGGAGGAATGTTCTGTTGTAAATCTAACTACTCCTTGGCTTTGAGCTAATTACATCCTTGACTGACTATTGAAAGGCAAAAACATTTGTGGGAACTCAAGAGCTTTAATTTGGGAGTGCACACCCCCAAAATGTCTCAAACCTGGGTAGCTGTCCCCCAGGAAACTTGCCTCCCAGTGGAGAAGGAACCCAAAAGAATATTACTGTATCAGGATCCGTTGTCAGAAGGGCCTAGGGTGCTGGCTAGAACAGACAGCAAGGTGGACCTATTTTTGTCTTTTTATCCACAACGACTTGATCATACATAAAGCAGATCTGAAATTTCACCGGCATAAGGAACCTGCAGTCAGGAAATTGCTTTCATCAACACATCTTTATCTTCTCTGCAGCTAAAGAGTATTATAGACTTTCCCAGGGCTCTGAGAATTTAGGTAGTTTTCCCAGGGTTGCTTCCACTGTGGATCAGGCAAGACTGGAAGCCCACTTGTCCTGACTCTGAGGCTAGCTCTCTAACCACTGCTCCGCTCTGTCTCCCACCTTATGCATCACTTTTGTTGTTATTGTTCAGTCCTGTCTGACTCTTCATGACCCCATTTAGGGTTTTCTTGGCAAAGATCCTGGAGTTGTTTGCCATTTCTTTCTCCAGCTCATTTTGCAAAGAGGAAACTGAGGCAAACAGAGTGAAGTGACTTGCCCAGGGTCATGCAGCTAGGAAGTGTCTGAGACTGATTTGAACTCATGGAGATGAGCCTTCCTGACTCCAAACCCAGTGCTAACTGCTTCTTATATACTGTAGTCAGTGCTTTAAAATGCTGGCTAAATTGGATTCATGTGCTCCTACTATTACATTTTCTGCACATGGTAGACCACAATGACTGTTAACTAAGAATAATGTTTGACTTTGTGATACATCTAGGAGAGGGGAGTTTGGGATTAATTGATGTTTCTTAGTGAAGAGATACCAACAATTTATTTTCTAGAAAAGCCAAAAAAGTATGTGTTCTGAAGTCTTACAATTGTTTTAATTTTGTCTTAAACTATAGAATGGGGGGGAGGAACCCCAACTACTCAAAGTCTCAAGACGGCAGCTCCCTAACCCATCCAGAAACACTCCTTTTGGATAACTGCACCTGAAGGGTTAACCTTGATCACTCTTCCAAATGAATGAGTGGCATTCTGACCTGGGATGTCTTCAGTCCTTTTTCATTGTGATACCCTCAACTGATTTGGGAAGACAGCTTCTCATTAATTAGTGTATACCATGCATGGTATCTGGCCCATTTCCATTTCAGCCTTGTAGAGAAGACACAACCTCATTGTGTTATGGATTTGGGGAATCTTAGAGCTGAGGTGGGGGAAGAGGTACCACGGAGATTATCTAGGCCAATTCCCTCATTTTTCAGGTGAGGAAACTGATATAAGGTTACATGGCTAGGTAGCAACCAGTACAATTTTGCCATTTCTCTTCAAGAGTCAGGGATAAAAATGTTACCAGGAGAATTTCATGTTAGTGAGGACAAAGATCAACCTCAACGTTTTATTGTTTTAACAAAAAAAAATAGATTGCATCAACAGATATGTACTGGCATATGTCACAATGACAGGTAGATACATCTTAAAACAAACACGATTCAAACAAACCAGAGTCTGAAAGAACTCGTCCCTCCCATTAGATCATCGAGTTCATCCCCTTGTCGAGACACATCGAATCCCCAGGTACAAGGAAGAACATTTGATCTTAGCCAGAAGGCCTCGAAGATTCTGACTTTTCCCTTGCCAGAGCTGATCATATCTCCAGTAACTCTAGCAGCCCAGATGACATAAGAAATAATTCTCTGATTCACAAGGATACTAGTAGTTAATACAGGTGAGATTGAGGTTGCTGAGTTTAGGATTTGATAAAGGACTGAAATAGGAAGAGACTGTCTAATTTGTAGCAGTCTGGTATTTTTGTATTTGTTCATTAATCACCAAACCCCAGAGCCTAACTCACAGGACTTTTATATCTAACAGAATAAGAGAGGTGAGTGACCTTAATAACAAGCTGGAACAGCTCCAGAGAAAGGCTATCGGGATGATGAGGAATTGCGACCCATGTCACGTAATAATGTAACGTTTTAAGGTTTGCAGATTTCTTTACAAGTATTATCTCAACAGCCCTGAGAGGTAGGGACCATTTTTATTTGCATATTACAGCTGAGGAAACAGACAGACAGAGGTTAAGTGACTTGCGCAGGCTCACATAATTAGTGTTTAAGGAAGGATTTGAACACAAGTCTTCCTGAATTCATCTCTGAGCACTCTTTCTAGTTGTTTCCTCTACCTAGAATCTTCTCCATTGTCCACTGCAACCACTGCCTTTTAAGCCCCAACTAAAATCCTACCTTCCATAGGATGCCACACTATTATCTAACTTAAAAATGAGGAAAGGAAGGAAGGCCCTGACTGGACTGGGAAGACTGGAATCTCCAAAAACTATGAGGGTCTCAGAGAAAAGCTATACCCACTTGGCAACTTTTTCCAGGACCCAATAAGCCAAATTTTTCCCAGTGTGCAACTTACATTCCAGCTGCCATAAATTAACTTATATCTAAATACTGAGTCAACCCAAAGCAGGATTCCAAGAGAACTGAAACTTTGGTCAGACTCTATAATGTGTGTAAACATGAATCAGTATAGCTTAGACTAACACTAGACTTTTTCCCTTTAAGTTTACGGCAAAGTTTAGAAATAGAGACAAGGAGCCAGGTGGCCCAGGGGCTAGGAAAATCTGGGTTCAAATCCTACTTTAGATACTTACTTAGTTGTTTCTTGTTTCCCCATTCCTTTCCTCATCTCTGTCTCCTTTCTCCTTTAAAACTCAGTTCAAATGCCGCCTCATTCCTACCTGAGGGCTTTCCTGATCTCCCCAGATGCTGTTGCCTTAATCTATAAATCATAAGTCATAAATCGTAAATCATTTCTAAATCATAAGCCCAGTCTCTATACCTATAGTTTGCATATACTTAAATTAGGATACATGCTGTCTCCCTTATAGAATATATGCTTCTTGAGGTCAGTGACAGTTTCTTTTTTTGCTTGTTTTCAATATTCATGTGTACTTAAATATATTTAAATATACATGCATAAAATTAGGTAGGAACTAGTTACCCATAAAAAGAAGCATATAATTTTATATTTTAATATTTAATATATTCAAAATCTGTTCTACAAGGAGTGATTTGTAGTCATATGTCTGCAAAATATATCACTATAGGAAGATTCAAAATTATTTCAACTGTTTTTTGCTAGAAATTTGGCATCTTATCAATATCAGGTATAAGCTTTTGTGAAAATGTAGTTTCAGTATGAATGATAAATGTTTATTCTTTTTTAAAATTTTTAATTCATTTTTCTTTTCTTTTCATTTTAAGCTCTTTCTCTCTCCTTATCCATTCCCTACCTATTGAGAAGATAAGAAAACAAAACTCATTACAATCATGTGTAAACACACAAAACAAATTTCTACATTAACCATGTTTCCAAAAAAAGGAGAAAGGAAAAAAGGAAGGAAAGAAAGAAAGAAAGAAAGAAAGAAAGAAAGAAAGAAAGAAAGAAAGAAAGAAAGAAAGTAAAGGAAGAAAGTAAAGGAAGGAAGGAAGTAAAGGAAGGAAGGAAGGAAGGAGATGAAAATATGCTTCAATCTGTACTCTGAATCTGTATCTGCAGGTTTATAGCATGTTTCACCATCAGTCCTTTTGAATTATGGTTGGTCATTTTATTGATCAGTTACCAAGTCTTTCAAAGTTGTTTATTGTTACAATATTAGCATTACTGTATACGTTGTCCTAGTTCCATTCACTTCATTTTGCATCAGTTCATGTAGGTTTTCTCATGTTTTTCTAAAACCACCTCCTTCATAATTTCTTACAGCACAATAGTATCCCATCACATTCATATACCACAACTTGTTCGACCATTTCCCAATTGATGGACATTCCTTCCGTATCCAATTCTTTAGGGCAGTGACAGTTTTATTTTTGGTTTATATTCCAGCCCTTATCAGTGCCTGGCATATAGTAGGTATTTAATACATCCTCAGTAATTGATTCATTCCTAAGGTTTCCAACTCCAATTGTCTTGTGGAGATGGTTTACAGGATGACAGTGTATGGGATTTTCTCATCTGTCATAGCTCTTGTTGATGAGTAGTTTCAGTCATGTCCAGCTCTCAGTGATCCCATTTGGGGTTTTCTTGGCAAAGATACTGCAACAGTTTGCCATTTCCTTCTCTGGATCATTTTACAGATGAGGGAACTGAGGCAAAAAAGGTTAAGTGACTTGCCCAAAATCATTAGTTAAGTGTCTGAGGCCAGATTTGAACTAAAGAACATTAAGTCTTCCTGATTCCAAGTCCAGTGCTCCATACAAGGAACCACCTAGTTGTGCTTTTAGATACCATCAATAGACCCCATTTCCTCTCTTTTTTTTCTCCTCTGCCTCCCAAGTTCCAGGTTGCTCAGCTGCTCAGTCCCAGCATTGGGGAGATTGCCATAATGAGGAATCCAGACAGTTGGCTCTTGGGATTAAAAAACTAGAAGGAACCTAAGAGATCACTTAGTCCTGTTCTCCTATTTTAAAGATAAGGAAATTGAGATGCGAAAAATGAGCATAATTCCCCAAAGTCATATATGTATGTGATCACATAGTAGGGATGACAACTTTTCTGAGAGTAGAGAATGAAAAATGCAGGAAATATGGAAAATGTTTCAGTCCAAAACTTCTTGGAATCTCCGTTACCGAGAACAAGGAGCTGAAAGGGCACAAAGATATTGTCTGTTTCCACAAGATATCAAAACCTCCCAGAAGAAATGAAAAAAAAATTCAGTCACCCTTCCAGATGTTTCATCACACACAAATAAGATTTGGCCCCTGCATTTGGCACCGTGTAGGCGCAGCAACTCTATTGACCCCTAAGGCTGATTTCTAGATGACTGGATGGGATAGACACCAGACAGACCAAGGGGCCAGGGGCATTTCTACTTCTACTCATTATCTTATTCCCTCCTGGGATTCGTAGATGAGTTTAGCTTCCTTCCACCGAGCACTTAATTCAGCATGAAGCTCACTTGTAATGAAGAAGTATTGAGTTTTGCACCACTGTAATAAAAGCAGCATTACATTTGGCATCGCTTATTTTATAAATATCACCTTGCCTCCTGGGTATTCTTCTGCCAGAGATGAGAATACCAGTAAGAATTTAATTAGCCACAGGTGAGTTGGCACGGGAGCACTGGTGATGTCAGATACCCTTCAGCTATTTAGAATTAATCTGCATCTGTCCTAAAGATGGGGAACTTTGTACTTTCATTTTGCAGGGTGTTTCTTTCCTCCCCAGCCACCCCCTCCACACACCCCCCGCTTCTAGGACTGCTGGGTTTCCTTCTGCCACTTCAGAAATATTATTCTGTACTTGTAAAGCTCCCAGTCCTTTGACAGGTAGTAAGAGATAGCTCAGACTAGTATCTGCAATGATGAAATACACACATTCAAAATCCAAGTCTCAAATACTAAACAGCTTTCTCTGCCTCCAAATGAAATCACAGAATAATGTGAGAACTTGAAGGGTACTGAGAGTTTATTGAATCCAAATCCTGAGTTTACAGGGAAGGAGGCAGAGACCAAGAGAACTGAAGTAACTTGTCCACAGTTCTGACACAATTAGGACTGGAACTCAGGTCTCCTGGTGTTCCCCAAGGTTCTATCCTGGTCTCTCCTCTGTTATTTCCCAAATCTATATATCTTGCCCCATTCTCTCTCCTGACTCAGTCACAAATCAGTCACTGCCATTTGGACCTCTTGAATTGGACAGCCTATAAACATTTCTAACTCAAGATAGCATTGGGCAGCCAGGCGCTACCCTAGATAGAGCGTTTTGTCTAAAGGTAGGAAGACATATTCCTGAGTTCAAATCTGGCCTCACACAGTAATTGTGTGATCCTGGGTAAGTCACTTACCCCCCAGTAGCCTCACCCCTCCAACCTCAATATAGTCAAAACAGAGATCTTTCCCCTTAAATCCACCCTCTTCCCAATTTTCCTTCTGCTGTTCATTGTACCACCATTCTACTGGCCAATAGTTAGCAGCAAAGAAAACTTGAAGGGGAAAGACGTCTTAAAATGGCAAAGCATCACCTGAAGTATGTGTGTTTGGGGGGGGGGGAGTGTTGGGGAATGGGACATTATTATTAAGGTCTCCATCTTGCAGTCATGTTTTACCCCCCATTCACACTCACTCCACCTATCTAGTTACTTGTCAAATCTTTTCCTTTCTATCACAACATTTCTCTTATACACTCCTTTATCTTCCCTGACATTACTACCACCCTAGTGCAGGCCTTCACCACTTCTTGATTGGATTGTTGCAAAAGCCTGCTCATTATTCTTGCTGCCTTAAGCCTCTCCCCACTCCAGTCTATCCTCCCCTCAGCTCCCAAAGTGGTTTTCCTAAAGCCTAGGTTGGATCATGTGACTCCACCCCTCCTGCTCTCTCTCTCACTCACTAAACTCCGGTGGCTTTGGATTATGTGCAGGATCAAACATAAACTCCTCTCTTTGACATGTAAAGCCCTTCATGATCTGGTCCCTTTCTGCCTTTCCAGTCTTCTTATACCTTATGCCCCTCCAAGAACACTGAGCTCCAAATACACTAATCTATTTGCTGTTCCTCAAACAGGACACTCCCTTCTCCTGACCTCCTGCCTTTACCTCTCTGTCTCCCATGCCTGAAGTATTCTCTTCCTTTTCCCTTCCTCCTCCTGGATTCTTCTCAAAATCAGTTCCTATCCATACCCTTTGATGAAGCAATACCACTTCTAGGGCTGTATCCCAAAGAGATCATACAAGTTGGAAGAGGACCCATATGTACAAAAATATTTATAGCAGCTCTTTTTGTGGTGGCAGGCAATTGGAAATCAAGGGGATGCCCATCAATTGAGGAATGACTGAACAAGATGTGGTATATGAATGTAATGGAATACTATTGTGCTGTAAGAAATGAGGAGCAGGTGGACTTCATAATAACCTGGAGAGACTTATATAAACTGATGCTGAGTGAGGAGAGCAGAACCAGAAGAACTTTGTACAGACACACTGTACGTGTGACGACTAGCTTGGATAGACTGGGCTCTTCTCAGCAATGCAGGGTTAGAAGTCAACTCCAGAAGCCTCATGATGGAGCAGGCTGTCCATATCCAGGGAAAGAAGCACAGAGCCTGAGCGCAGATCGAAGCACACTACCTGCTCTCTCTCTTTTGGGTTTTGTTCTGTCCCTCCTTTCTCGTTGTTCACTCCAGTGGTGATAACCCTTCTTTACAACCTGACTCATGTTTAATGTGAAGGTGTTTGCAGATCCTGTATCGGATTGCGAGCCACCATGGGGGGCAGGGGGAAGGAGAGGGAGGGGAAGAAAGTGTGAAACTCAAGGGATTGAGGAACTGAATGTTGGAAACTAAAAGTAAATAAATACATTTAAAAAAAGATTCAGTTCCCATCTCCCACTTCTCCCCCCTCCTAATTATTTTTTTCCTGTTGTTCATCAGTCGTTTTAGTTGTGATAAATTCTTTGTGGCCCCATTTGGAGTTTCCTTGGCACAGATACTGTCATGGTTTGGCCATTTCTTTCTTCAGCTCATTTGACAGGTGAGAAAACTGAGGCAAACAGGGTTAAGTGACTTGCCCAAGGTCACACAGCTGCTAAGTGTCTGAGGCCAGATTTGAACTCAGTTCTTTTTGACTCCAGGTCTGGCATATTATGCACTGTGCTGCCTCTCTGTCCCTATTTTATTTTTATTTCTCTACTCTGTATATTTTGTAAATGTACAGTTATTTGCATGTTGTCTCTTCCATTAGAATATAAGCTTCTTGAAGGCAGGGACTGGTCTTGCTTTTCTTTGTATCCTTGGCATTCAGCACATTGTAAGGACTTAGTGTTGGTTGCATGACTATGTGACCTTATTACGACCCTACTACAATGATTTACTTGGATTCTGTCTCAACACTCCAGAAGCAAGAGTCCAAGAGCTCCCAACTTCCAATTTTCCCCCAACACATACCATGGTTGGTCAGGGATTGCAAGAGACACACGCTTGTGATTTTCCCTGTAGGATGAAGTCACCCAATCTACTTGTAAAGCTTGGGCAGGAGATTTATAGACAGTCTACAATATAGGGTTGTTTCTTTACTGTCACCCCCTCTTAAAAGAGCTATTAGAGAAGCAAGGCAAACACCTGCAAGCGGCAGGATCCTGTCTCTCCTGGGATTCCTCAAAGATTTACTTCGATCACTGCTTTTGGACCTGATCCGTCAATCAACATGCATTTCTTACCATGTGTCCAGCCCTGTGCCCTTGGATTGTAAATATAAAGAATGAAACAATCTCTGCTCCCAAGGAACTTACATTCTAATGAAGGAAACAACACAGCCACATATAAGTGCGCTAATCAGGACCCAGCTGCGTATGCAGAATCATTATGTGAATAATTATACATATTACATGAATGCACATGTGTAAAATAGTTTGATGCAAGTGATTTAGGACAGGAGGGCACTGGGCAGTTGGTAGATCAGGCAAGGCTTTATGTAGAAGGGGTGCCTATGTCTTGAAGGAAGTGAGAGAAATTAGGCAAGTTTAGAATCTCTAAATAAGTTCTTTTAAAACTATGAAGAAGAGAATGTTCCCACTTTGCAGGAGCACTCTTGAGTCTCAGAGAGCTCATGTGACTTGTCCTAGATCATTCATCTAGGAAGTTTCAGATGCAGGATTTGAACCCACAACTTTGCTGAAATACCAGGTCTTATGTGTCCCATTCAGACTTTCAGAAGTTTTCTTTCTTCAACTTATTGTTCCAGTGGCAGCTTTCAGTGCCCATGACCCCGCCTCGTGCTATCTGAACATCAGGACTGTGATGCATGTGAAAGGTTATTATTGTTCGATAGCATTTACACAGCATTTTAAGGTATGCAAAGCACATGACATAAATTATGTCATTTGATGATTCAGAGGGCAATACCAGGTAGTGACAAAATTTCCAGATATTGGGCTCTGGTGATGGGATTGGGGAACAGAGGCTGGATCCACTTTTACAGGCCTGTTTGAAGAGGCTCGTTTGCTTTTCCACAGCTGCCCCACTCCAAAGCAGGTACTGACAGGCACCCTGTGGCTTTATTTTTCCAAGTCGCCCCCCACTCCTCCTTCTTCCTTTCCTCTCCAGCAGAGGTGCCAGGCCCCCATGGCTGGATGAAATAAATGTTGGGATGCTTTATAATTCCCATAGTTCAGTGCTTCTTAGAAGCACTGGTAGACAATGGAGAGCTTTCTTGCTTACTCTTCCTCTGGTAATGGAAACAACAGGAGCAGCTGCTCTGGATAAGACCTGCAACATTCCCCCATCTCCTGTATCTCTCCCACCCTACCCCTCCAAAAAAAAAAAAACCCAACACACCAAAACCCAATACTATACCACTACGCTTTCATCACATTATAGAGAAAGACAGTTGTTACATCACATCATGTGGTTTTCCATTTTTCTTAATTGCTTTCCTAGATTTTTTTGGTTGGTCTTTTCCAAAATTTAGCATAAATTATTTAACAAATCTCTAGAGAGTTTCTTTATGAGAATTCAAGGTCAGTGCCCATATGCCATAGGTTAGGAAGAACCAAGAAGTGAAAGTTAATCCTACTTGTTCCACTATGGAAAACGCACCCCACCCCCCCCGCCACACACACACACACACACACACGCACACACACACACCAGAAACACCTCCCGGACCACATGGCCTAAGCAGTAAAACATCAAGGCTTCATTCAACAGACCCAGCCCAGTCCAGAGCCAACAGTGAGCCTTGGACTGGCTTAGCTTATGCTTACAAAGGCTCCCTGGAGTCTGGCCCCCTGTTGTAAAACGTTGCCACAGCTCAGACAAAGATACACTTTCTATTGACACAATTAAGCATTCGTGGTGGGACTACTTTTCTCCTTCGCATGATGATGACTGGGAATTTCAGGACTAGGAGGGATGTTCAAGATGATCTAATTCAACCCCATTCACTTTACAGGTGAGGACCCTGGGAAATGACTACCTCAGTGTCACACAACTGGGCAGAGCCAGGCTTCTGCCTTCCAGGACAGTGTGCCTTTTCCACCCATGTCTCTGCAGCCCTTAGGACCCCAGCACTCAGTGGGAGAAGACACCTGCCTCACTGATCTGACTAGAAGCAGAGTTCATGGGACTGTGGGATCATAGATTTAGAACCTTAGAGGGAAGTCATTGGTCTATCCTCGCTTTATGATAAAGAACAGAGGCTCTGGAAGCCAAAATGATTTTCTAGATTCTGATTGTGGTACTCTTCCACCCAAAAAACTCCAGAGGCTCCTTATCACTTCCAGGATCAAATGTAAAATCCTCTGGTGTTCAAAGGGCACTAGGTGGCACAGTACATAGAGTGCTGGGCCTGGAGTCAGGAAGACTAATCTTCATGAGTTCAAATCCCGCCTCAGATACTTACTAGCTATGTGACCCTGGGCAAGTCACTTCACCCTGTTTGCCTCAGTTTCTTCATCTGTAAAATGAACTGGAGAGGGCAATGGTAAACCACTCCAGTATCTTTGCCAAGAAAACCTCAAATGGGATCACAAAGACATGACTGAAACAACTGAACAACAAGGAGGTATTCTAGCAAGAACAGGTCCCATTCTGGGCTGTAAATCAGGTGCGAGTTTATAGAATTTCTTGGAAAATTTGTCATAAAAATGTTGATGGATGTCTGTTTCATTTCAATTTGATTCAACAAGCCTCCTTTGTACAAAACACTGAGCTAGGCACTGTGGGGTGCGTAGATCAACAATGGCACAAGGGAGATCCTCTGTCCTCAGGAAACTTGCTTTTGGCTAACAGAAGCAACTGTGTGAGAATAAGCAAATATGTGATTACTAAAGTAGGTGGGTCAGGAGATGCCTCCTTGCAGGAGGCAGTGTTTAGCTGAGCCTTGAAGGAAGCTCAGCCATCTCAACACCAGAGTGCTTCCTAGACCAGTGTGTGCACTCACATGCCTGTGTGCATGTGTGTAAGTATGCACCTGTGTGTGCAGGCATGTTTGGGGGAGCTCAGGGGAAGCATGAAATCCACTATCTTAGAAGGTTTTGTGAACTGGGATGAAAAGGTTTTTGAAGCCTCCCAGCACATGTCAATCACAGTACAGTTACAGCAATGCAGCTGTCTCCCCAAACTCAGCTGCTTTCCACATAGCCGTCTGGTGACCCTGCTCACTGTTCCTGCCATGGCACAAAGTTCTGCCTCTAGGGAAGTTTTGGTGTGAAAGAACAAGCATTATGAAAATACCAAATGATGAAGTTTACTAGCTGGTAACAAGTTTATAACATGGCACAGGGAGCCCCTTCACTGTGGTCTGTGGCTCTAAGGGTGGCATGGAACGTTACAAGGAATTTTAAGGGCAATGTGGCTGGCCAGGAATAATAATATCTCAGCTTCACAACCAAGGAGCTCCAGTATCTGGGTACATAAACACCCTAGGCCTTCCAGGTGCCCTAAGTGTGTGTCTTTGTTCCTTTTGGGCCATGAGAAGTCCACAGGGACAGGAGGAACTGACTCACTGTTCCCAGGGTTATCCCTCAAAGTCAGAGGTTCTAAAAGTGTGGATGAGGGATTCCTGGGACATCCTCCAGGGGGTCTGGGAGTTATTCCTTAATAGCACTAATGATGATGTAATAGCATTATCTCAGTGACGCATTGAATAGAGTGCTGGACTTGAATCAGGAAGAACTGAGTTCAGATCCTGCGTCAGACCCTTATTGGCTGTGTGATTCTAAGTGAGTCACTTCATCTCTGCCTCAGTTTCCTCATCTGTAAAGTGGGGATAGTGATAATAGTACGTACTCCCCAGGGTTGTTGTGAATATAAAAATGAGATAATATCTGTTAAGGTCTTTGTAAATCTTAAAGCACTGTATAAATACAATTATTGTTGTCATTTTTGTTTCTGGACTAGATTGAATCAATCAGTCAACAAGCGTTTAGGAGAGACCTACCATATTCCAGACACTGTTAGACTCTGGGGATGTAGCAACAAAAACGCAACAGTCCTTCCTCTCAGGGAGCCTGTATTACATGGAGACAGATAGCACGTGCATAAATATGTGTAGAAGATCTATGAAATGAATACGAAGTGCATTTAGAGAATGGAGGGCAGTAGGAAGTGGAGGATCAGGAAGTTTCATGCAGAAGGCGGTGCAGGAATTCACAACTTACTTAGATCACCTCTTCTCTCCAGAAAGTTGAGTAAATACAAAGTCACTTCCTCATCTCCACCTGTTGCTTGCTTTTTTCCATGGGATCATAGCCTGGCCATTATGAAGTCATAGAGTTAAAGCTGGAAGAGACCTTGATGGTCATTTAGGCTACTCCTTTATTTTATAAATGAAGGAACTGATCATTTATATCAGGTCTGAAAGATAAATGAGGTCTAAATAATTTGAGTTACCCAAGGTTTCTAACTCAAGTAGTAAGTGGCTGAGCTAGGATTCCAACCTGGGTCCTCTGACCCCAAGACATATACTCCTCATACTACGCCACCTTGCTCCTAAACACAGACAGACACATAGAGACAGGACACACACATGCACAAAACACTACATTCACACATGCTCACATGTACACGTGGGTCACACAGACACGCAGGATATGCACACAAGAATATATGTATATTTTGGCAAGATGGGGAAAGCAAGATAGGAAACCATGGCTTTCTCTATTCCACTGAAGGAATTTTTTTGGGAAAAAAAGTATGAGAACCATGGACTCCCTCCTCACTTTCTGTGAGTGTGACTCCCTAGGGGTGGGGGTGGGGTCTATACCTGGCACTGGTCATGGTGTCACATGGAAGTGGTTAGCTCCAGAGTCATTCCCTGGATTAAGATCCTCTTTCTCCCCCATTTCAAAGAGGGGTATTGACTGACAAGATACATTTCAGACTGAGCTACCCTCACGTCTTGTAAAAAGCCGATAGAGGAACACCATGAAAAGGGGAGGTCAAAGCTTGTTATTTAATATCAAGGTTTCAGTTTGGCAGAGACATACAACCCAACCTTCTTCCACTCCCACCCACCAAAAAAAAATACCCACCCTAGAATCAGACCCCAGTGTTAGAGCAAGCATCCTAGGTGGTAGTAGTGGGGAGGGGGTCTGTTATTACCAATGAATTCTTTAAAGAAAATGGAATTCACATATATTTTTTAAGGGATTAGCTGCTTATAATTTTTTTTATTTCCAAATGATGTCTCTACTGGTTGAATTTTCCTATTGAAAGGAAAAAAAACCCAAACCACAAACAACCTGAAATCCTAAGAATCATGTGGAGTTTGCCAACAAGATCAAAGATGACTGAAATGATTTAAATCCTCTCATTTTTTTTTTCTTTTTGGACAATAAAACTTCACATCTGGGCTGACAAGCCTGGTGCCAAGTTTCAGCCTAATGCAATTTGAAATGGATGAGCTATTATGTTAGGAGGCATGAAAACCCAGGCTTCTAATGGAATTGCTTGACAGTCCTTCCTCCACCAAAGTGCTGCTATAATGACAATGTTCTGAGAGGGTTTGCTTAGCGCCCAATTAATTTAGAATGCTGCCTTGGAATGTCATTCCAGGCTAGCAAAGGGGCCTTTTCATTTACCTCTCTCAGTTATCAAGCAGGGCTGGAGAGGCTGACCTTTTCCATTTTTATCACCTGTGACACTAAGTGCACCCATATGTGGAAAGTGGAGAATTCATGTGGGCAATGGGGCAGTTTGCCCACAGCAGCCCCTCCCTGGTGCTCTGGCAGCTCCTGGACTGAGGCCTTCCTCCAGTGGCTACTCAAGTCTTGAGGTATTTTGGAAAGCTGTATATTTCCTGTGCCGCTAATTTTTTTAAAACATTTATTTCTGCTTCCTACAGGCAAGGTCTTGGAGGCAGAAGGAAGGAAAAGATGGAATTCCTGCCCTTTGGTGAGTTTATAATCCAGCATGTGAGACAAGACATAAACACAAAAAATGACAACTCACCATTGCTCTAGATTTGCACTCAAAATAACCTGGTAGGCCGAGCCTAGCAATCTAGTAACTCCTGTTTGGGGCTGGCAGACCTTGGCACACAACAAAAATGCCTTTACTTGGAATAGTAGAATTTCTACTTGATAAAAATCACACGCTACTGTATTCACCATAAGGGCAAGTCAGGTTTGGAAACAATCCCTGCAGAGAAGTGGAAATTCTTCTAAATTCCCAGCAAGGAAGTCAAACCAATGTTTCAATGCCTACATCTCCCAGACCAATCAAGTCACAAGAATGGCATCCCTAAGCCTTTAAAGGGAAATCGGTCCAGCCTGCATAAAAAGATATCACTCCTACCACATCTGGGTTCCAGGCCTATCTTTACTACTCCCTGCAGATGCCACTTTGGGTAAGCCCCTTAGTCTCCATGAGTCTCAGTTTCTTCAAGATAAAAAACGAATGATTTGGACCAAATGATTTTTGAAGCCTTTCCCAGTTCTAAATCTATGATCAAATGATACTACAAAATGTCCAGAGAGTCAGGTGGACAGAATGTCTTGCCAGAATGGCCTGGGGTGGCCAAGGGCAGTTACATAGAAGGAATGAGATGCTGAGAAGCTGAAATGATTCCACAGGAGAGGAAACAGTATGCCACAGTTGCTTGGAACCATGCTATCTCTGTGAGAAAATCTCTCAGATCTGTTATCACCCTACGTGGTGTCCCAGTGACTGGGAATGCTGAAAGTGCTGGGTCTGGCGTCAGGAAGATCTGGGTTCAAATCCACTCTTGGGCACTTACTGACTGTGTGACCCTGGGCATGTCACTTAACCCTGTTTGCCTCAGTCTCCTCATCTATGAAGTGATCTGGAGAAGGAATCGGCAAACCACTCCAGGATCTTTGCCGAGAAAACCTTAAATTGGGGTCATGAAGAGTAGGACACAACTAAAAATGACTGAACAAGTTGTTCAACAAGTCTAGGGACCAGATGAGGTCACTTTCTATGATTTTATGGTTCTATAATCTAGAATTTAAAGGAAGGGTGGAACTTAGACAAGTGGGGATGGATTGGATATGGAAGACATTCAGTGGTACAAGGGGTGTAAAAGACTCAGACAAAGAATTAGAACTGGAGTAGGTGTCCATTGATCAGGGATTGGCTAGACAAATTCTGATATGTGAATGTAATGCAATATTACTGTGCCATAAAAACCTACGAATATGAAAAATTTTGAAAAGAATGAAAAGTTTTGTATGAACTAAGCTGATGCAAAATGAAGAAAGTAGAAGCAGAAAATACACACAGTAATTACAACCATGTTAAGGTGAAAGAATAAAAAATGTTGAAAGTCAACTCTGTATAATTATAATGAGCACGTGTGGCTCTTAAGAAGAGATGTGGGAAGATGCCTTCTGGCTTTCTTTGCAGCTGTGGAGCAATCATTGTCTCAGTCGATACATGGGCTAGTTCTGCTAATTCGATTTCCTTCCTTCTTTTTTTCTTTGTTATAAGAGATGGTCTCTAAATGGAGGAGAGGGAGGCAGACCTTAGAAACTGATGGTGCCTGAAAAGCATACCAATAAAATTTTTAAAGGAAGAACAACCTCAGGGTTGTAAGCATGATCTTAGCCTGAATTTTCTTTGATAATAGACTGTGACGTAAAGACACTGTGGCAGTACCAAATGGGTGCTCTAAGAACCCATTGGAAGCTTAGTCAACAAGGCTCACAAAAGAGGGAGCAAGACATGATCTAGAGGCCCTAGGGAGACACTGGGTCAATGTTTGTCTAACCTGGAGAACTCTGCTAAAGCCACATGACCTCTTTGCTCACATATCTCTTTCACATGGAAGGAAGGATACTATTGTGGAACAAAAACCAAAAACCCTAATTTCAAACCTTAAGGACAGGAAGTTTCACCAGTATGATCTGTGCCTCCCTCTGTGCACATTGCAGCCCCTCTGACTTTGTGGATGGTTTCTGAGAGTTGCTATAGAGTCCACATCCACTAACTTGTGGACAGATTGAAGATGCGTCCCTCTGGTCTTAGCTAGGCTGGTCCACAAACAACAGATAGAATCCTCAGTGGTTCTGTGGTTGATGTCTTTAACACGGGGTTGGAACCAGATCTATTTTTTTTGTCTGTTGGCACAGCTTTCAAAAATCGAGGGATTCTTTCATGACATGATGAAACAAGAGAACTTTAGTAGTAGAATAAGGAAACAATTATTGTGGGTAATGAAAAATAAAAATTATTCTTCTTGTTGTTTTAGTCTTGTCTGATTCTTTGTGACCCCATTTGGGGTTTTCTTGGCAAAGATACTAAAGTGGTTTATCACTTATTTTTCCAGTTCATTTTACATATATGGAAACTGACTCAAACAGGGTTAAGTAACTTGCCTAGAGCTGCACAGCTAGTAAGTGTCCAAGGCTGGATTTGAACTTAGGTTTTTATAGCTCCAGGCCTGGCATTCTTATCTGCTGTGCCACTTAGCTGCCCCAAAATTCTTTTTAGGGAATTGTAAATATAAAGCACTTTTCTGACCATGCTATTTCCCTGTTCCAGTGTTCCCTATTGCCTAGGAAAAGGAGGAGGGGTGTAGGAAGGGAAGAAGCACTTTCAGAAAGCACCTACTGTGTGTCAGGCACTGTAAGCATTTTGCAAATGTTGTTTTCATTTGATCTTCACAATAACTTGGCAAAGTAGGTGTTGCTATTATCTACATTTTATAGCTGAGGAAACTGAGGCAAACATAGATAAAGTAACTTGCTTAGAGTCACACAGCTAATAAGTGTCTCAGTTCATATTTGAGCTCTGGTCTTCCTGATTTTCCAGGCCCAGCATTCTATCCGCTAATGTATGATAATGAAATTTAAAGATCCCTTTGTATTGGAAAGCTAAGAGGTACTTAGCATGTAGTTCAAATTAAGCCTCTGTTAAAGAAACAGAAGGTATGAACTCCTGTTGCTGACGTAACAGGAAGGGGCTGAAAAGGGAGGAGTAATACTGTATATAAGGAAAAGCCCCAGAGAGGGAGGGTCAGAACTCCTTGGGGTAACCTTTATGAAGGCAGAAGCAGCTGCTGCCAAAGGAGGCTGAAAAGGAAAGGCCCAGGCTGGAGAGAATGATTTTGGGAACTTGAGTGAAGTGATTTTGATTCTGGGAACCAGCTGGAGCTTCTGCTGGGGAGGTACCAGCTTCTCCTGGGAGCTGCCCAAGACTGAGGAAGCATGACTGTGATACTGGTACTTTGCATGAACCTGTTTGTAACTTTGTTAAGCCTTGACTTCCTGGGAACAGAGACTGTGAGGGATTTAAGGTGGACTGGACATTGTGAGCTTTAGCATGGAACAGGAATAGCATGGAGAGCTGGACAAGGAACTGGGAGCTGTCTGCCTTTGAACTTGGGTGACAGTTTGGTTAATTAAGGTAGGAGCTGGGACCATGGAAGGGGATCCAGGGAATCTGAGAGACTACCCTGAGTCAAGCTGAAAGAAGACTTTACTTGGATACTATGTACTGACTGAGAAGATTGTAACTTATTTGTGACTGAGGGGTCGATGGCCTGTGTATTTTACACTACCTCTTAAGGGAGTGCTGAGTAGTGTGTACTGTACAGTACAAGTGTACTGTAACTTAGTGTGCCCCATGAGTGGAGAACTTTGACTATTGTATTTTGTGATCCTTAAGGAGGCTTTGAATGATTGAGTTACTAAGTGATTGATTGACTAAATGACTATTCTTTGTTCAAAACTGTGTGACCACTGTCATGAAAACTATGTGGCCATTTTCTGTGATAATTTGTTGTGAACGCTCTATTTTGATTATTTATGATAAGTTGTAACATTGTGAATGTTGTACCTTGATTTTCTGTGAATGTTTTGCTCTGATTTGTTATTGGATAAATAGAGTATTCACTATACTATATAATCAGAACTTTAAAAGCAGTTCACAGTAGCATTCTTCTGGAAAGCTGCCCATGCTTGGCTTTACAACTAAGCCACCAGTTGCCTCTGTTTGGTATTAAAATACTTTATAATCTGTCTTCAGTCTACCTTTATTGCTTGATTATACATTGAAGAACTTTCTGAACTCTGTTATTCAGTCAGACTTACCTACTTGTTATTCCTTATACATTATTCTTCATTTCTTGCATCTATGACTTGGACACACACATACATATAGGCATATGTGTGTATTACATGGCATCTAGGTGGCGCAGTAGATAGAGTGCTGGATCTTGATCCAGGAAAACCTGAGTTCAAATCTGTTCTCAGATACTTACTAGTTATGTGACCTTGGGAAAGTCACTTAACCCTCTTTGCCTTAAGCAACTGGAGAGGGAAATGGCCAAACATTCCTCTATCTTTGCTAAGAAAACTCCATGGCCAATATTGGAGTGCCATAGTCACAAAAAGTCAGATACAACTAAACAACATGTATATACCTACGCATACATATGTATATCTATTTACATATATTTGTAATTTGTCCCATCCACTGTCCCCTACCACAATACAACACCATCATAAGCATGCATAGTCCGACAAAACAAATTTTGACATTGGCCATGTCCCAAAACATGTGTCTCTTTCCTCATTTTAACTTCATCACTTCTCTGCTGGGAGGTGAGTGTCCCATTTCATCATCAGTCTTCTGGACTAGTAGAGATGATGTATTCCTGCATTGATCAGAGTTCTAAAGTCTTTCAAAGTGGTTATTCTCTATAGTGTCGTCATTGTATAATTTGTTCTCTTGGTTCTGTTCACTTCACTTTATGTCACAAAGGTCTTCCCAGTGTTCTCTAAAACTGTCATTTTTATAATTTCGTATAGCACAATAATCTTGTATGTTCATATGCCATGATTTTGTTTAGCCGTTCCCCCATGGGAGGACAACTCCACTAGTTTCAACATATGCAACATATTTATATATAATATATAGACCATTCTTTATAAATATTACCTTTAAATATAACATACAAGCCCTTCTTTCTTTATTTCTTTGGGGTATAGACATAGTAGTGATATATCTAGATCAAGGTGTATACATATTTTCTTAACTCTTTGGATATAGTTCAAAATTACTTTCCGGAATGACCAATTACACCAAAAATGTACCAGTGTGCCTTTTTCTCTGCCACCTTGCTAACATTTGTCATTTCCCTCTTTTGTTATCTTTTGCCAACCTGGTGGATGTAAGACAAAACCTCAAAGTTGACAGAATTTACATTTCTTTAATTAGTGATTTGGAGATGTTTTTAAAATTTTTGTAAATTGTTCAATTGTTTTTTAAATTGCTGTACCTTGGATTCCTTTCTTCAAAAACTGTTTATTCATATTCTTCGACCATTTATCTAAAGGGAAATGACTCATAAATTTGAATCAGTTCCTTACATATCTTGACTATGAAATCCTTATCAGAGAAATTTGTCATGAAGATTTCTCTTCATTTACCTGTTTCTCATCTAATTAGATTTGTTTGTGCAAAAACTTTAAAACTTTATGTAACCACATTTATCCATTTCGTATTGTATGATCCTCTCTATTGCTTGTATACTTATGGACTCTTCCCCTATCCAGAGATATGAAAAATAACTTCTTCCTTGCTTCTCTAATTTGTCTATGACGTGAACTCTCATAGGTAAGTCATTCATTTTTTTTTAGAAGCTTATCTTGGTGTGAGGTGTGGCTCAAACCTAACTTCTTCCAGATTGCTGTCCAGTTTTCCCAAAAGTTTTTGCCCCATAGTGAATCTCTCCCTCCAGTGACCTAAGTCTTTGAATTTCCCAAACATCATTTACTATGTTTGTTTGCTCCTGTCTGTTGCGTACCTGATTGATTCCATCGAACAACGCTGCCATTTAAAAAACTGGTATCAAATGGATTTCATGATTACTATTTTCCAGTAATTTATGATCTTGTGCTGCTAGATTTCATTTCTTCCCAGTTTTTCTTGATTGTCCTTGAGTTACTCGACCATTTTTCATCTCTATGAATTTTGTTATTTTTTCTAGTTCTATGAAATATTCCTTTTGTAGTTTAATTTATAGTTTAATTAGCATTAAATACATTGTTTTAGGTCTATTGTCACTTTTAGCATATTAGGTGTTTCTTTAATTATTTAGTTTTTTTATATCCCTAAGTACGTCTTAGTATGTTACGATTTCTATAGTTACTTTCTAATTCTTGCTGTTGTATTGATGACTTATGTGTATTTATTTTTTATCCTGCGACTTTGCTGAATCTATTAATTGTTTCAATTTATTTTTTGGTTGACTCCAGAATTTTCTAAGTAAATCATCATATCATCTGCGACGAGTGATAATTTTGTTTCCTCTTTCCTGTACTTATTCTCTTGATTTCTCTATTTTGCCTTATTCCTGTAGATAATGGGGTTAGCCCAGCTGTCTCCAGAGCTCAATTCAAATACGAGTTCCTAGGTGGGATCTTTCCTATGTGGGGACTTCCCTGAGCCTTCTCCCCTCTCTCATTCCACACTAATACACACAAATACTTTGGATGTGCTTTGGATATTTTTTTGTATTTTCTTATTTGTATACATGCTGTTTACCTCAATAGAATGTAAATCCTTTGAGGGCAGGGATTGTTTCCACTTTCGTGGTTGTTTCTGTGTTCCTGGACCTACCACAGTGCCTGTCAAAAGCCGCAGAGATGCTAAATGATGACTGTAATGTAGTAGGATTGTAAAAGGCTCTGGAATGCAAAAATTAGTTAGCTTGATGGCTAATGCCAATTTACGAGTCTGCATTTCAGAATTCTGCTGTTCCCATGAGCACCTTCATCAGGAGGAATTGTGTTGTCTTAACATTTTTTCTAGGTTCTAATCCGCAGAAGTCACACAGGGAACTAAAACTTACTTGCCTCGATGTGAGCAGTATGGAGACACAGTTTATAGCTGCATACAAACATGGTTGGCCTGAACCAAATTGTGAAGTAGAGAAAGCTTTTCTCCAGTGCTCTTTAGCCTGCACTTTTAGCATCTTCTGCAAAACCAGTGCTCGGATAGACCCTATTCCTCTCCCTATTTTTCTTGTCAAGGAGCAAAACATCTAATAAACCAATTCAGAGTAAGGTCCTTGTAACTCAATTTGCCTAGATCAAAGGGAGAGAATATTTAGCACAGGGGAATGAATGGTACAACTGGAACTGGACAGCCCAAGAAGATGCTTTGGGGCAAGAGCCTGCTCACTGCTCAGCCTCTTCCTCCCCACGATCCCAATCTCTATCATTTTGGAAACTTACTATTATGTTTAAGCATGAGACTGAGCCTCCACACAAGCAACATTTGAATTAATGCTTTCTACACAGAAAGTATTTTTAAAGTAAGAAATTGCCGCCTTAAAGTCATTCTCACCTCCTACCTTTCTTTTCCCATTTCTCCTGCTTCTAGTCAATCACTAAATTCTCTTCGTTTTTCCTACCTATACTGATGACCAATACAAACTTACTTTATAAATATTTTTTAAAAATTATTTTTATTTTATTAAATATTTCCCAATTACTTGTAGGAAAAATTTTAACACCCATTTTTAAAAAAAAATGATTTTCAAATTCTCCCTCTCCCTTCCATTCCTTCCCCCTCTTTGAAAAGTTAATTTGATATCCATTATAAATGTGAATCCATACAGAACACATTTCCATATTAGCCATGTTGTGAAAGAAAAAAATTAAAACAAAAAAAGTAAAAAAAAAGTATGCTTCACTCTGCATTTGGAGTTCATAAGTTCAGTTCTCTCTTTGTAGGTGGCTAGCATCTTTCATCATGGGTCCTTTGGAATTGTCTTGGATGATAATCTGGATCAGCGTAGCTAAATCTTTCCCTGTTGATCATTCTACAACATTGTTGTTACTGTGTGCAGCATTCTCCTGGTTTTGTTCACTTCACTTTGCATGAGTTTGTATAAGTCTTCCCAGGTTTTTCTGAAACCATCTTGCTCCTCATTTCTTATAGCACAATAGTATTCCATTGCATTCATATATGACAAATTGTTTAGCCCTTCCCCAACTGATGGACATTCTCTCAATTTCCAATTCTTGGCCACCACAAAAAGAGCTGCCATAAATATTTTTGTACATACAGGTCCCTTTTCTTTGATCTCTTTGGGATATAGAACTAGTAGTAGTCTATCTGAGTCTAAGGGTACTCATGGTTTTATAGCTCTTTGGGCACCATTCCAAATTGTTCTCTAGAACGGCTGGATCAGTTCACAACTCCACCATGTGTCCCAATTTTCCCACATCCCCTCTTGCCTTCATTGTTCCCCTTTCCTGTCATGTTACCCAATCTGATCGGTGAGAAGTGACATCTCAAAGTTGTTTTCATTTGAATTTCTCTAATCAGTGGTGATTTGGAGTATTTTTAGGTGACTGTTGATCGCTTTGATTTCTTCTTCTGAAAAGTCCCTGTCATATCTTTTGACCTACTTTACAACTATTTCCATTTAAATAAATGAATGTCAGTCTACAAATCTTCACTTACTCACTGTGAGTCTTTGTTAATCTAGTTATTGCCATTGTCTTTTTCTCAAATTTGGTCATAGTGAATGTATATTCTAGTGATTCCAGTTATATTCTTCTGTTTCTGCTCCCCCCTTTTATTTTATTTCATAAAAGTCTTTTCTTTGTTTTGCTCATGCATATCAGTGCAAATTGCATTATGGTTTTCTAATGCTTTAATATGCCACAATTAATTCAGCCACCCCTTGATTGTCGGATATATGGTTTGACTCCAGGTTTGTTCTGTGATTACAAATAAGGCTGTTAGAAAATTTTTGGCTAGGAAGCCATCTTTTTTTTTTTATAACTATTTCTGATATACTGTCAACAATGGAATTAATGGTATCCCCTCCCACTCCCCCCTTTTGTCCATTTTGGCCCCCTCATTTCCACTGGACAGAGGTGATTTGAATTGGACCCCTCAGACCATGTCGTGGTAGATGAGTCTGTACTGCAGTCAAATTTAAAATGTAAAGTAACAATGTTTATTTGAGATTCTCTAATGCATAATTTATGACCCTTCATATGTTGTTTGGGCCCAAGTTTACTATTGTGCTATCTATCGTGTGTGTGTGTGTGTGTGTGTGTGTGTGTGTGTGTGTGTCTGGTTTGTTTTTTGCTTTTTGAGCCTGGGCTTCCTTCCCTATATCACCTGCCTGGAAAAGCAGCAGCTACCCAGGGTCCCTTCCTATTGTTGACTGCTATAAGAGTTTTAAGCTATTTCATTTTTCCCAACCTGGGCCAGTTTTTGCCTCCTTAGGCAGTGTAGTGGTGGTCAGCTCTATCCCAGGGGCTAAATAGCTTCCGGTTTTAGTTCAGACATTTCATTGTTTATAGCTCAGAATTCCCAAGGAACTGAAAATGGCCTTCTATAAAATGAGTTCTTAAGCTAATATAGAGTACCCCAAAATAAAGACCACAACCCTAAAATGAAGGAAAAACTACATAGACATATCTGCAAAAATTGTAGAAAATTACCATATTAAAGATACATATATTGTGAAAGAGCTTTTTAGATTTCTTTTAATTTGAATAAAAGCATTCATTTGTATTATTGCTTATTTCATCACCCTCTTCATTTTAGTTCTATTAAATATTTATTAAACATCTATTATGGACAAAACTCTGTGCTAGGGATTGAGGACGCAAAGATGAAAACCAGCCCGGGCCAAAGTGGAGGGTGTGTTGGTGCACAATTTTCTGCTTGCAGACGACTGTGCACTCAACGCAACCTTCAAGGCTGAGCTGTAACAAAGTATGGATCAATTCTCTGCTGCTTGTGCTAGTTTTGGCCTAACAATTAACACCAAGAAAACACAGGTTCTCCACTAGCCCTACCAATCCATCCAGACATAGAACCATTGCTTACAGCAAATGGAGAAGTTTTGAATATCGTGGATAAGTTCATTTACCTTGGTAGTGTACTTTCCAGCAATGATAATGATTGATATCGTTGATAATGAGGCTGATGCAGGCATTGCCCAGAGCTAGCTCAGTGTTTGGGAGGCTCCAAAGGAAAGTATGGGAGAAAAGAGGTATTAGAGCAACTACTAAACTGAAGGTCTACAGAGCTGTTGTGCTGACCTCATTGTTGTATGCCTGTGAAACCTGGACAGTCTACCAGCGTCATGCCAGGAAACTGAATCGCTTCCATTTGAATTATCTTAGGAAGATTCTGAAGATCACCTGGCAGGATAAGGTATTGGACATTGGGGTCCTTTCTTGAATTAAACAAGCATTCAATCTCCACTGCAGAGAGCACAACTCTGATGGGCTGGCTGGGTTGTTTGAATGTCAAACATACATTTATTTAAAAGACTTATTTTATGGAGAACTCACACAAGGTAAGCATTCACACGGTGGTCAGAAGAAGCGATATATGGACGTTCTCAAAGTCTCTCTTAAGAACTTTGGAACTGATTGTGTGACATGGGAGACAATGGCACAGGACTCTGCCATGTACATGCTCACATCAGAGGAAGTGCTGTGCTCTATGGGCAAAGCAGAATTAAAGTAGCTTAAAAGAAACACAAGATACACAAACTTATGTTCACATGGACTATTTGTGTCCAGCCTGTGGTAGAGCATTCCGAGCTTGTATTGGTCTGATCAGCCACAGTCAGACACACTGGACCTTGACTCCAACCTAGAGATGGCATTTTTGTTCCCTTCAGGAACAAAGCACAACAGCCAACCATTTGATCCAAGGGGAGATCAAGTGCCTAGAAGTATGAGTTCTCTTCTCCTGGTCACCCCACAGCATGCGCATTTATAGATTGCATTCAGATTTTATACAAACCAGTTTAGAGAAAAATTGGCCTATATTACCATTGGAAAAATAAACAACATTTAAACTACTTAAGAGAACAAAGTAGCGATTATTTTTGGCAGCTAGGTGATATAGTAGAGAGACAGGCCTGGAATCAATAAGATTCCTCTTTGTGAGTTCAAATTTGGCCTCAGAAACTTGCTAGGTGTGTGACCCTGGGCAAGTCACTTAACCTCTATTTGCCTCAGTTTCCTCATCTGTAAAATGAACTGGGGAAGGAAATGGCAAACCACTCTAGTATCTTTGCCCCAAAAGCCCCAAGGCGGGTCATGAAGAGCTGGAAATGACAGAACAGCTATTGATTCTTTTAAGAGACTACATACACTTTAAGAATATTAACATATAATATCAATATTCATTACAACCCATTCTTTTGTGTGTATTAATAAGATTTCTAAAAGACCTTTACTAGGTGCCATTTTGTTAGTTTGATTCAAATAATTTAATTGGAGCTCAAAAATTATGTCTTCACATTTTCTCTTACAACAGGCTTTTCATGAATTCAGACTGAACTTCCCCTCCTCTGGTTTGAGTTCCTGCAGTTTCACAGGATTTGCAGACAGCTGGTCATCCGTTCCAGTCAGATGATAGAAATGTTCTCAGGTATAGTGAATATCCTCAGGGGTTATGAAAACAAGTGTTTCAGAAAATCCAAGGTCATTCAGTCAACAAGGGTCTATTAGGTATGTTCTGTGCCAAGGACTGGGATCCAGAAAGTGGCAGAAGTACAGGACCCTTCCCCTAAGAATCTTCACATTTGAGTGAAACAATCTGAAAATACCTATGCACATACATACATATACATAGACATACATATGATCTTGACAGTATAAATAGAAGGTCATCTTAGCAGCAGTTCTCAACTTGTGGGTCGCGCCCCCTTTGGGGGTCGAACGATCCTTCACAGGGGTCACAGGGGTTGCCTAAGACCATTGGAAAACATATATTCCTGATGGTCTTAGGAACCAAGACACAGCTCCTCGATCCTTCCCCAGGCGGGTCCACCCACATGCAGACACGCCCACATACGAGTATCAAAGGGTCATGGCATTAGGAAGGTTGAGAACCACTGGCCTAGAGGGAAGACATTCCAGGGAGCAGCCAGTGAGCACTGAAGGCCCAAGGTAGTTTCTATGCCTGGCATTTAGCACAGGCAAAGCTCAGAGATATTTCAAGTTCGGTTCCAGACCACCTCAATAAAGCAAGTATTGCAATAAGAAAGAGTCAAAGGAATTTTTTGGTTTCCTGGTGCATATAGTGCATATGTTTGCACTATACTGTAATCTATTAAGTGTACAATAGTATTATGTTTAAAACCAATGTACATATCATAATTAAAAATACTTTATTGTTAAAGGAGGGAAAGAGGCAGGCAGGCAGGCAGACAGACAGACAGACAGAGACAGAGAGAGGCAGAGAGATGGGGAATGGTGAGCCAGCAGAGCAGTCAGGGCACACACTTTCATTGATTAAGTTCTCCATCTTATATGGGTGGGGTTTGTGGTAAACAAAAACAATGGCAACAATAACTTGAAAGATCACTGATCACAGACCACCATGACAGCTGGAATAACAATGAAAAAGTCTGATACATTGTGAGAATTACCAAAGGTGACACAAAGACACAATACGAACACATTCTACTGGGAAAATGGCGCTCAGAGCCCTGCTTCATGCAGTTGCCACAAACCTTCAGTTTGTAAAAAACTGCAGCATCTGTGAAGTGTCATAAAGGAAGGCATGCCTCTAAATGTTTGTTGAATTGGAGGGAGTTATAATGCTGGCCTATATTGAGTGTGTCATAAATACCTTTCATTCATTTCTCTAAAATAACAATTACTCTTGCGCTATCTGTAAAATGTGTGGTTTGGTTTGGTTTTGAACCTGGGTCTCCTTCCCTTTATCACCCAGCATCCTATTACTGATTGATACAGGACCTTTCACTTGCTCCGTTTCTCCTCATTCAGATCCTGCTCCCTCTTACATGCACCACATTGGGTGTGGAGCCAGAAGACATACTGCCTTTGTTCACTGAGGCAGGTTACTTAACCCCTTTGGTTCTGAGTTTTCTTATTGATTGTCCTCGTTTGTCCTTCATTCTCAAAGAGGGGCCCATGATGTCATGGAGGCAATGCCATGACATGCGAATAAATTGGGTTTAAGTTAGAGAGGGCTATGCCAAGTCACCAGCCTCATAAGGATGGAAGTGGTCTGACTGACTGCTAAGGTCTTTTGTACCTCTGACTCTATAATCTTATCACGTTATGGAGAAGATCGGTCAGTTACGGGTGGCATCCCTTAGGTTATATGCTTCTACCATTCCATTTTCCATCTTGGAGACCTCTACGGTTCTTTGAAATACTAAGATCTTTTGACCTCCCTTCAATCTATATCAGGTCTATGTCTGGTTTTATGATTCAAGGTCGTGGTTCCTAATGCTTTATTGGGGGACATTGCTAGTAAAAGATGTCCCTTTTCTTCTGGCAATGTCTCTGCGTTCATCAAGATCCTGGAAGTGGTATTTCTTGGCTCAGCTGAGGATATAATGGCCACAGAATTGGTGTACAGATGTTCAGGATCTCAGGAAGACACAGCTGCTGGCTGTTATCTGCAGCTGGGCTTAAGACTGGGACTATTGCTGGCTTCATTTCAGCACCTTTCAAGCTTAGAGTGGCTATCCAGACTGTGCCTTGGCACTTACTTCCTTTGACCTTGCCACTGCCACTGCTGCTGCTGCTGCTAGTAGCCTGTTTGTTCTCCCTAGGGGTGGCCCATTCTAAAGAGACCAAGTGATGACGGCAATGGGCTCTTGTATTCTTACTGACTGAACCACATCTGTAGGGAGCTGGATCCTCCTCTTGCTTCTGCAGGAAGAAGCTATCACTGAAGAGCAACACTACTCCATAGGGATGGACAGCCATGAGAGGAGATTGGAATCCAATGGAGAAGAGCATAGGTGTGCAATCCTTACTGTCTCCAGCTCCATGGGTGGGTTGGTGGCTCAGACACACAACCAGAGAAATACCACTTCCAGATGTGTGCTTGGATCGAAGGCCTCTCAAAGGGGCTCAAACTTATGTAGAATTTTTAGACAAAGAACAGATATGGCACTAATAGGAGAGTGTCCTATGACAAATGAGACAAGGTAGTGAGGATAGTCTGGATCCTTGAAATCAGAATGTTCTCTGAATTACCTATGAAGGAATAAGGAATGTGGGACAGGGAGCCAGGAAACAACTCTCTAACAGCAAGAAGGCAGCTGGGGAGGGGACAATAACTAATCCCCAGATCAGTTAAGCCTTAAAATACATCCTGGAGGTTAGGGCCAGACCAACTCCCTTGTTTTCACTGACTCAAAGCTTCTCATTCCTGATCTTACACTGATGATCTATAAGGATAACAGCTAACTTTTATGCAGAACCTTAAGACTTGCAAAACATTTTGCATATATTACTTATTTAGACCTCATAGCAACCCTGTATGGTGGTTACTGGTATCATCACCTCTAGTTTTCAGAAAAGGAAACACAATCAACTAATGTTTAATGAATGTCTTTAAAGTATCATAGATAAGATGGAAGTGGGAAGGGCATGCAGATGCAGTTTTCAATAATAGCTCAATTGAAATCATTTTCACTTTACTTAATAAATTTCCCCCTGATCTATCCAAAGCAAACTTTGGCAAATTAAATAATACTTTAATGGACTATATGAGTTTACCTATTTAAAGGAATTACATAATAAAGAGCAAAATGGTATGGGGGATAGAGAGCTAGGCTTGGATCCGAGAAGACCTAAGTTCAAGTACACACACTGTCTATATGACCCTTGCCAAGTCATTTACACACACACACACACACACACACACACACTCAAACTGACCATATGACCCATGACAAATCATTTACCCTCTTAGAAATCTTATAAACTCTCCAAGATTATATGTTATGGAGGAGGTGCTAATCTGCCCTGGAAAAGGAAGATTTCTTGTCTAGGAGTTCCTTATATAAATGAGATCGCTGGTCCAGGTCTTATCCTTACATGTTAAAATATCAGGTGACAGAGGTTTGGGTGTGGTTACTGATGATGCCACCAGCAAGTCCTGCGAACCTTGAATGGATAATGTCTCTTCTCTATGGCGCTCTTTTCCTCCTCTGTAAGGTTACAGTTCAGACTAAATGTGCTCCAAGGTCTTTTCCATCTCTAAGGTTCTGGGAGAAGCTATAAAGACAATCTGTTCCAACCTCCTCGTCCTATTTATGTATTTATTTATTCAAGTTTTACCAATGGCTACTGTTTTGATATAAAGATGACTTCCGAATCTACTCCCAATACCCGACAATTGCCATGAGAAGAAACAGTTATGCAAAATCAACCAGCATGGTGACTGTGTTTGGCAACGGATACCGCATTTTGCCTCTGTCGTCTACCCCTTCTCTACCAAAAAAAAAAAAGAGGCGCATTTCACCATTTGTTCTCTAGGGTAAAGATTGGTCATTAAAGTTACTCAGAACCTGGCTTTCTTTGAGTGTCTTCATTTCCAGTTTTATGGCCAACATGTACGTAGTGAGACTGTATCAGACCTTGGCTCAGTGCCTGGCACATTGTAGGTGCTCAAGAAACGTTTACTGATGGATAAATTTATTTTTGATCATTGTTCCTACCTACCTGCTCCCTGGTAGGTCGGGTTCCCAGACCGCAGCCAGCCACATCTTTTCCTCAGAGTTCCGTCAGAAGCATTTTGATGTTGAGTTGTTTCAGTCACGTCTGACTCTTAGCAATTCTCTTTGGGGTTTTCTTGGCAAGGATACTGGTTCACCATTTCCTTCTCCAGCTCATTTTACAGATGGGGAAGCTGAGGCAAAGAGTTAAGTGACTTATCCAGGGTCACACAGCTAGAAAGTATCTGAAGCCGAATTTGAACTCAGGTCATCCTAATTCCAGGCCTGGTGCTTTATCTATTGAACCACATAGCTGCCAGGAGCATTGAGGTTCTTTGAATGCTACATAGTCTTCAGCTCCCATTTCTCCATGTTCTCCATAATAGTGGTTGTGAGTTATTTTGTCCCAATATCATTTGCAAGTGCCAGCTATCTCCCCAATATCATTTAACCTCAATATTATCAATAAGCACTTAGCATCAATTAGCTTTCACAAAGGGATGTTTACTGAAAAGATAAAGTAAGAACCAAAGTACAAAACATTACTTTGAAACAAGCACAGACCCTCTTCTATTTTGGTCCCTAGGCACAGTGGGGTCCAATTTAAACATTATTATTATCTATTAAACATTAGCCCTATCAGTTCAGCTTTCCTAGAGGACACAGTGTCTTAGCTGCCTGGTAGCTTCATTGCTGGACTCGGGTTATACAGGTCCTTCTACATGACTGTGCTGGCTCCCCACCTGGCTTGGCTGTCACAGCTCCAGTTTCTGTCATGGACTCTCATCACTGGACCTCTGGTGGCTCCTTCAACCTTTGGAAGCTCACAAAGTCATAGCCTGAACCACTCTGTCTCAATATGCATTCACAGCAGCTTTTCTCCTTGCTCAACCCTGGGAAAAAGAAAGCAAGAATTGACTTTTTCATGTTTTTGTATGCACCCTCAGTTCCAGCTCAAAAGCCAACAAAAAAGGTTTTTTCCACCATGAAGTAAGCAGATAGGAAACATAGAATCCCTATACATTCTCTGAATGGGAGCAAGATCCCTCCATTACATGTCATCGTTTACTTCCAGAAGCAGGCTTGCCAAATTTTTCACATGTCTGTTGACAGCTGGCACAGTAAACTCTTCATGCTCTAGGACCTGGACACCCCAGTGACCATGTATATTACGTGTATATATCATTCTCCTGGTTCTGCTTGTTTCATTATGTACTGGTTAGTACAAATCTTCCCATGCTTCTCTTAATTTCTCACGTTCACTGGTTCTTAGAGTACAAAAATATTTTATTATATTCAGATACCAAAATTTGTTCTTTCATTCCCCCATCAGTGGGCACCCAATTTGCTTTCAGTATTTTGCTGTCACAGAAAAGTGCTGCCATGAATATTTTGGTACATTTGGAACATTTCTTTCATTTTTTATCTCTCAGGGGTTGTACCCAGTAATGTAACTCCCTCCTCCCATTTTACAGATCAGAAAACTAAGGCTAAGAGAATTAGATGATTTGTCCATTGCTATATGTTTGGAAAGTAATACATCCCTCAAATATATCTGTTTTCTAGATTTGGATATTCATGTATCATTTACAACCTTGAGACAGTGGATTGAAGTCACATTTAAACAAATGTCAATGTCGGCTAATGAAAACAAACCTGTTTCTTTTAAACAGGAAGATCAACAGCCAAGCTCTTCTTCACATCTTCCAGCAGTTACTTACATTTAGAAAGTACCACATACACTACAAAAATTGTTTTTGACCTTGAAAAGCCACATGGACTAAGGATGGCCTTGTCTGGCCATCCAGCAGAGAGCCAAGCAAAATGAGTGAGCTCAAGATGGACTTGGTTATTTTACATCAGCTCTTATTGTGGTATTCTTCAAATCTGCAAAATAGATATTTGAAGAATTTATTTCTTTTCAAACTAATCAGATAGAAATGAACAAATCACCTAATCTCCATTCAGATATCAAGGGAGCATCAGGATCCCCCAAACTTTGACATGAGCCCTCCTGAATGCCTGGGACACAACCTGTGTACTAGATCAATGCCCAAAGCCTTAGTGTTCTTTGAGCCTGGAGCCTCAGGCAGCGTGGTTCCTCACGTAATAACTCCCAAATGAAATACACAGTGAGAAGAAATACACACACGGAGTAAGCCACATTTCGTTGTGTTTTCGCTTTCATTTTGTTTTGTTTTTCTACCTTCAGGGATAAATAGTTACGTGACAGCAATATGATAGGGCAGCTTAGAAAGCCCTGGGCAGAAGCCCTGCTTCTGGTAGTTACCGTGCGCTGACTGAAAGCAGCTTCAACGTGAAAGATGCACGCACGGGAGCCCTCCTCCTACTGCCTGGCTACCACAGCTCAACTGCCCTTCCTTCCTTAGTGAGTTAGTGGAGAGGACCCTTTAAAAGAGAGGACTCTTTTCCCCTTGGCTTTGAGAACATTTCTCTCTCTGAAGGGAAGAAAGAACGAAGTTCAGTAGAAAAATGACAGGCCAAGCTGATTTCCTATACATTGGAAAAGGCGTCTCTATTTAAAAAACTCTGAGATTCCGCACCCTGCCTCTGAGTTTTCCTGGTGGCCTCTGCAGGAGATAGACATATCACATTAGCAGAGTTATATCATTTGCAGACAAACTTATCTCAGTCTAGTCGCAGACTTGAAGGTACCCGCACCTATACGTTATGGGAAACTTATCCTGTTTCTATAAAAATATACATCCCTTCTGATGGACCCCTAATAACTACCTGGCAAATCTCAAGTCGTGAACCTTGGCTGACCCCCTCTGCAGTCCCTCCCCTCTGCTGTTTCTGTGGCGTGGCTAAAAACCTATGGACACTTTCGTGAATCATAAATTCAGATAACTGTTAGTTTCAGGGATTTGGGGAACAGATTTCAGGAAGTAGCGAGGAATAATCAGGTTTGAGGCCATTTCATGGCTTTCCATCCCCAAGGGTTTCCATATGCTGTCTGCCTCCATCCCTGCAGATTTGCATTTCCTGTTTGGAAGGAACTAAACCAAGTTGGTATTTAATTTCTGAATGATATTAATCAAAATTGTATTTTAAATGACAGTTCTTGGGAAAGTGGGAACAGCAGCATGTCTCACAGTAGATGTGTTCTGTCTGCATGACTGTGGATGTAAAGAAATGCATGTCTTTTCTGCACAAAGGATAATCTCGTAAATATATGTATGTGTGTGTATATGTCTATATATACACATATTCTTTTTCCATATGGCATATTTCTTTCAATCTCTGCTATGTATACTTTCAGAATCGACATAGCACAAGAGCTCTGAATTGCAAGATTAGACTTATGTTACTGACGAAGCCAAGAGATTGAGATAAATTTGGAGAACATAAAATTAAAATATTTAAATGATTATTTTTATAGTTAATATTTGTTTCCATTAAATGATTAAATCAACAAAAATACTTTCATTGAAAATGTGCCATATCAAGATTCCTCCATATAGCTTCTAGATTAATTTTTCCACAGTACAGGTCTGACCATGTTATTCTCCTGATCAAGAATCGTCAGTGACTCCCAGCTCCTACCCACATCCCAGAATTAAAAACCCTTCACGAGGGTTCTGTGAAGTTTGGATTCAGTCCAAGGACTGAACTTGAGGACCTAGAGGGCCACACCTTCAAAATTTGGCCCCAATCTCTCTTCACATTACTCCTCTTCATAAACTCTACATTATTAGCAAACTGACTTACTTGCTATATCCCAGAAACAATATTCCATCTATCCCTGCTCATTGGTACAGGAGGTTACCCATATCTCAAATGCTTTACTTTCTCCCCTCTGTTTTTTGTAATTCCTAGATCCCTTTAAGACTCAGTTTTACTTCTTAAATAATGGGCCTGTTCTAATTACGCCCAGGTGTTAGTGCCCTACCATCACCCCCTCCAAAATAATTACTTTATATTAATTTTGTGTCTATGTTGTACCTTCTTTTCTGTGTATATATTGTGCCCCCCCCCCGAATGTAAGCTTTTTGAGGGCAGGAACTATTTAATTTTTGTCTATATCCCTAATTCAGTGACTGATACAAGGTAGGTATTTAATAAATGCTTATTTGATTGAATAACTGTAAGGCAGAATATTCTATGTTTTATGGGGAGGGAATACTAAACTTCATTTGATGATACAAATTGCAACAGTGGTGAGCAGAGAGGGAAAATCTTGATTTTCCCAGTTTATAACTTACTTAGGGTTTGGGTTCCAGCCTAGAAGTACAATCCTTTTGGTGTCTGAAATTATTTACTTTGGTCAAAATATGACTTAAGGGGAAAAAAAGGCATCTTCAAAAGACATGTTGGACATCAAAAGGCTCATATAAAACAACATTTTAATCATTTAATGTAAATGAATCAGAAATTGATGTATTGTATTTCCCCAAAAGTACACAGGGGTTGGAAATTAAAGGGGAAATGCAAGCCAGATTGTGTTTTGGATTTTATTGAACCCAAGATGTTTCTGAAACAGATTGCAGTGCTGGACCAACTTAAAACAGTCAAGTTCACTTCTTCCTAAAAAGGGAGGGGGTGGGGAGCTCAGCAGTGGGAAGTAACATGATCTAGTTTGGGACTTTGGTGGCTCCATGTAAGTCTAAGAGGACAACGTTCTAAAATCAAACTCTCCTTACTCATCACTGAACACGGTTTCCTTGGGATAGTGTAGCTACTTTGTAACACCAAGAAGTAACTTTGTAGCAACTCTGAACTATGAAGTGGGAAAACCAGGGCTTGGTCAGCTGAAATCGCAGGCAAACGTTGAGCGATAAAAATGAAATGCAATATATTTTTTAAAAAGTGTAAACTTAACTAACCTAATGAATGCGAAAACCTCCTTCATTCTAAATTCCCTTCTCATCTTTGTAGCAATGTGCGTGTACTCAAATACACACACATATGTAGCATGTCTACAACACATGTGTGTATATATGTGCTTTCATGTCATAGATTATTGGTTCATTTACCCATGTAACAAACATTCAGTGCTCTGTGCCCAGTGTATGCAAGGCCCTGGCTCCAGCGCCATGAGGAAACACACAAAGATATGAAGATAAATAGTTCCCAGTTACTGTCCTCAGGGGGCTTACAGTCTAGCAGGGGAGATGAAGAAGATTTTGTGAATGTCTGCAGTAGTAGTAGTAGATGCTTTCATGAATTGTTACGACAAAAGTTTTATCACCAATTTCCTGGTGAAGACATTTTTGAGAACTTAACTGAACTGGTTCTCACACAACAGGGCATTACTGTGCTTAGCCCCAAAGCTTTTTAAGCTTTTCAGTGACAGAACCTGTGTTTTTCTGGCCCAGGGTTCAAGAAATCATACTATTTCCACACCACAGTGAAGTATCAAGGTAGGACTTTAGTGGAGGAATACAAATATTATCCCCATTTTACAGATAAGGAATTCAAGGCTCAGAAAGATCACATATTAAATATTAGAGCTGGCATGTTTTACCCAGTGGAATGAGACATCCTTTCCAGTTTAGAGAGGAAGACGTGGAAGAGGACATCAAGGATGGGAATGGGGCTGGGAGAGCGACCTGAGGAGAAGAAACCATGGGAGGAAAAGCAAAATAGTGTCTGGGAGAGTTTTGCGTTCTGCAGAAAGATGCAGACTTACTCAGTAAGTAACTGTACATTCCCTTAGAAAGAGAGAACTGCTATTTCATAAATGCCCAATGCATTTAGGACAGTGAACTTCCCGTTATTTAGGGATTGACGAATTCCCGAATCTCAGCTTTAGTTCTCTTCTTCCTTCTCATTTGCTGCCAATTGGCCTTTGGGTAACCCATTAATACCTCCATCCAGGGTCATTGTGGGATCAAATGAGATAATGTGTGTAAGGCACATTGTAATCCTGTGATGTATCTATAAACATCTGCTGTGAGGCGTCAGGGATCTTAAGTGATCACAGCACACTCTGGGCAGCTCGCTTGGCTGATTGGCACAAGGTTCCAAGAACACAAAAGCTGTGTGTCTGCACCCCACTGGGACTGTCTAGCATGTGTCTCTGCTTGAAGGCTATGGTCATCATCTTAACCACACTCATTCTTCTGAATATCTATGGTGTTTGTTGGCCACAAAGGTGGAGCAGGTGCAGAAGTATGGCTGACTCAACACACACAGATGAACACTACTGAGAAACAACTCACAGCACACTGCGCAGACTCTGCTGGTCAGCGGGATGATTCTCTCTTTCAGGATTAGAACCGTGATTTCACTGGAGAAGGGAAGTGCTGATAAAGTCTCTCCAATAGCAAAGACAAAGTGTCTTATGGTCTTACAGATGTGCCTGAGGGCATTGAGACAGTGCCTAGTTCAGGATCCTTCTCACAGCCAGTGTGTGTGAGGGACATAACCCAGACTCAGGCCTTCTAAGCTCTAAAGGTGGCTCTTTAACCGTTAGGCAACATTGCCTCGTGTCATTTTCATTTATTATGTGCATATATCATTTCTATAAATAACATACTGATTTTATAACATATACTATATACATATAGTTGTATGCATATATAGATACAGAATATGTATTATTTATTATGAGTATTCTTTTAAAAAAAAGTTTGGCATGGTCCTATAATTTCACTGGGGAAGCTCTTGGCATGGAGACTTCCTCTACTCTTATCAATTGTTAACCTAACTAGTAACTTAGAATCTTGGAGGGTTACTGAGATGCTAAGTATCTTTGCTAGGGCCGAATACCCTATCAGGTAGAAATTGAACCCACACCTTCTTGTCTCCTCATCCTCTCTCTGCCTACTATACAACACACACCCCATTTATACCTGTTTTGTTTAATTAATTTAAACACATATTTATTTTATTTTTTAACTTTTAATTTATGGAATAAAACATTTTTATAGTGTAGTACAATAAAAAAGATTGTACATGAAACTGAAAATCCATCAAGTACAATTGGCTGCACCTTTCAAATATATAATAAAATTAACACGCTAATTTCTTTTCTTCTTCCCTTCACCTCCTCTTGCCTTGGAGATGGCTATTATTAGAGAAAAATACACATACACACACAAATAGGTATGTGTGTGTATATACATATATATGTGTATATACACATATATGTGTATATACACACACTCCTATTTTTGCCTAATGGTATTACGTCTAATTGTGCATTCATGTATATGTATATATACATATATATATGTATATATATATACATATACATATATATGTAAAATTATTCTATGCATACTTCTAATAAGCCATTATTTCTCTTCTTCATATATCCTTTATAGTTAATTTGGGTATTTATAATAGTCAAAATGAGTTATGCACTCAAAGTCATTTTAAAACAATGTTGCTGTTACTGGATACAATATTCTCTTGGTTTTGCTCATTTTGCTCTTTGCTCTTTGTACAAGTTTTTCCATGCCTTTCTAAGATCATTGAGCTCATCATTTCTTACAGCTTAGCAGTATTCCATCACAACCATATACCACAACTTGTTGAGCCATTCCCCAATTAGCGGTGACTGATAAATATTTGTCAAATATCTGATATATGGAAGGTTCTAAACCAGGTGCTGGGGATGTAAATACAAGAATAAAATACTTCCTGCCCTCAAGAAGCTGATGTTTTATTTTTCTATGGAGGATTGGGCTGCCTGGGGATTGTTTTTTACAAAGTGGTTATGATGGAGAGAATTATAATGCAAGGGGATAAAAATAGACTAGGTCCTGTAAAACGAGGAAGGACTGGATCTGCAGGCTAGAATCTGGTAGCACAGAATCCACAGTGCACCTCAGGAGAATTATAGTCCTTGAATAAAACACTTAACCTCCTTTAGCTAAGTTAGGAAAGAAACAGGAGTGGGATTTGATGAAGTGGAAAGAGAGCTAGATTTGAAGCCAAAGGACTGAGTTCATATTTCAACTCTGTCACTTAAAGCATCTATGCACCTGGACAAGAGATTTCACCTCCCCATCCCTGGTTTCCTCCTCTGTGAAATGAAGGGGCTAAACTGAATGGTGTCTAAAATTCCTTTAAGCTCTAAATACATAATCTTGTGAAATGTTTGCTAGGAAATTGATGAGCACAAGGGAAGGAAAAGGGAGAGAGGGACAGGGATGGAGAGGGAGAGAGACAGAAATAGAGAGACAAAAGAACAGGCAGAGATAAAGGAGAGATACAGAGAGACAGAGGGACAGACTGAAAGAAGAGAGAGAGGAGAGAGAGATATTGAGACCTAGATAGATAAAGAGACATAGACAGAGAAATGAAGAATGCTTGACACAGCCTTGCCATAAGAAAAAAGGAGGGTGAATTCGTCCTGCAAATGTTGAGCATATTAGCAATTTAGAAAAGTATATAAGATGTACACTGCCTTTACCTGCTCCTGTAAATGTACCTGACCTAATGGAATTCACTCAGGAGAATCAGAGTTTATCTGAGGTTTGAATCTCTTGACCATCCAAGTGCTCACTCATCCTCCTGTCTTCTTCTTGCCCACTCTACTATAAAAGGACATTTGGAAATGAAATAACTTCTGCTCTGCATCCCAAGTAGCTAAATTTGGAGGTTTGTTCTGATAGACTAAAGAGAATAGGATGAAAACTGGAGAATTAGGAATGGGATCCTTCTCTGCAAAAGGGACATGAACTACTATTGAACTATAACTTACTGAAGAGCAGAGAATCCTTTGGTTTAAAGGAAACCAAATGTTTCTTGATGAATTGACTTCATTGGACCATTTGTAGAATAAAAAGGCTTATAGATGGAAAGAATCTTAAGGGTGATGTAGCCCAACTCCCTCCCTTTTTACAAATGACTAAACTGAGACTCAGAAAGGTTAAACAATTTAGCAGCAGGCACTGAGTTCCAGTTCTCTGACTCTTGATCCAGTATCCCTTTCACTGTGCTACACTGGCATCCTCCACAGAAACAGATAGTGAGAAAGGGACATATTAGAAGAACTAACACCCAGGCAGGCCATGATTTACCAAACCCCTAGTCCTGTGTGAATCATGTGCCCACAAATAAAGTCAAGCAACTAAGATTAGAAGGGAAGCAGAAAGCTGGGAAACAAATTTTATAACCAGTGTCTCTGATAAAGGTCTCATTTCTAAAACAAATAGAGAGCTGCATCAAATTTATATAAATACAAGTCATTCCCTAATTGATAAATGGTCAAAGGATATGAACAGACAGTTTTCAGATGAAATTAGAGCTATCTGTAGTCAAATGAAAAAATAATCTAAATCACTATTAATTAGAGAAATGCAAATCAAAATGACTCTGAGGTACCACATCACACCTATTAGATTGGCTAACATGACAAAACAGGAAAGTGATAAATGTTGGAGATGTGGGGAAATTGGAACACTAATGCATTGTTGGTGAAGTTGTGAATTGATCCAACCATTCTGGAGAGCCTTTTGGAACTATGCCCAAAGGACTATAAGACTGCCTACCCTTTGACCCAGCAATACAACCTCTTGGTCTGTATTCCAAAGAAATCATAAAAATGGGAAAAGGATCCCCATGAATAAGAATTTTATAGCAGCTCTTTTGTGTGGTGGCCAAGAATTGAAAATTTAGGGAATACCCATCAATAGGGGACTGAACAAGTTGTGGTATATGAATGTAATGGCATTCTATTGTTCAATAAGAAATGATAAACAGGTGGACTTCAGAAAAACCTGGAAAGACTTACACACATGGATGCTGAGTGAAGTGAGCAGAACCAGGAGAACATTGTACACAGTAACAGCAACATTGTGTGATGATCAGCTTTGATAAACGTAGCTCTTCTCAGCAATATAAGAATCTAAGACAATTCCAAAAGATTCATGATAGAAAATGCTATCCACATCCAGAGAAAGAACTATGGAGTCTGAGCACAGACTGAAGCAGACTAAATTTTTTCTCTTTATCTCTTTTTTTTTGTTTCTTCTTTCTCATGGTTTTTCCCTTGCTTCTAATTCTTTTTTACAACATGACTAATGTGGAAATAATATTTATAATGATTGTACATGTAGGAAGAGTATCAATCAATTGGCAAGTACTTATTAAGTGACTAAGATGTGGGTTCTAAGAATACAAAAGTGGCAGAATTTGGACGTAAGAGAAATCAAGGAGAAAAGCAAGAACATCAAGATTTTCATGCTTCTCCCTAGTGGCTGAACTCACTGAAAAATCCCTTTGTTTTAATGAGGTTGGTTGGACTGTGAGGTCATAGTGAAAGCAAATTCTGTTTTTGTTTAGGTTAAAGATAACCTTTCCAAAAGCCTAGGCAGCCGTTCAGTGATGTTAAAACATACGTTGTTTTTTGGAAGTGGGCATGTCTATATAGATATCTCTTGAGCAGTAAGGACCAGTATATTGTTCTGGTGAGATAAGATTTCTATTTCTCAGCCTTTCTTAGTCCTCCTTAATCTTAGTGCTTTTCCTTAGTTTATTCTTTCCAGTTTATCATATACAGATTTTGTTTATACAAAAACTATTTGTATGTTGTCCTACTTTCTCCTCCCTACCCACTGGACTGTGTGCTCCTAGAGAGCAAGGGCTTCCTCCCCTCCTTGCCCCCCTCCCACTCCATGTGTATCTCTAGCGCTCAGGACAATGCACGTACAAACACTAATAAATACTAGTTGGTTTAACTATTTACTATTAATTACCAGCACCACTAAAAGCAGTCATTTGTAAGTGTAATTAAAGCATCCCTTTTGTGTGTGTGTGTGTGTGTGTGTGTGTGTGTGTGTGTGTGTGTGTGTGTGTTGGTGGAGGGGCCTTCATCCATAAGGCTCCCCCCAAAATGTTGGAAGAAAACTTGATGTATATTTCTGCTTCTTTTCCAGCTGTATCTTCAGCTTTTGCAGTCTGGCCAGAGACCAAAGACAAACCCTAGTTTTTACCCCTGAGTATAAATTAGCCCAGCACACAGGCTGCAGGATGCCAGAGCTCAGCTCACACTAAGCTTGCCTGAAACCCGCCATAGACCATAGCCAGCCAGGTCTCTTAGGCCCACAGCCCAATTAAGAGAATGTCCTGGAGGTAGGATTTTAAATATGAAATGTGCAGACTTTGTGTAACAGTTATGCATATAGGGAACAGCGGAGAGGGGACATGGCTAAATGTGCTTGTGGACAGATTTAGACAAGAGGCCACATGGTAGAGCAGGCAACATGCTGAACTTGGAGTCAGAAAGGTCTGAATTTAGATGCCACTTCTGCACCCAGCAGTGTAACCACCATCAAGTCAGTTAAAGGCTTGAAGTCTCAGTTTCCTCATCTGTAAAATGGAGATATTAACACCTTACTTTACTTATCTTAAGGTAGTACTTACCTTACAGGATGATTGTAGAGCTCGAAAGAGATTTTAAATGCATTCTGTAAACCTTAAAGCATTATACGGATGTCAGCCATTGTTACTCTGGGAACTTATCTTCTGCCGAATAATTTTTTTTTGAGCTGTATTCATCTGACTCAACCTCAAAGCCTTCAGTTTCTATTTCTGTTACTAGTCAAGTTATGGTTAGTCTTAGTGATTATCCATCATCTTTGAGATGCTCTGGATGTTCATTTTAAGAAGAAATTGAAACAGTTTTCGGGGGAGCATAGGGGTATTCAGACCCGTGATTTCTTCACTGCAGAGACCAGCATGAAAATTCCCTCCACCAACTCAGATGGCTGACTCATCTATAACTTAAAAGCTAAGAGTTGCCTGGGAGTACCGAGATATTGTGATTAGACCAGGGTCACACAATTGATATGTGTCAGCAGTTGGGCTTGAACCCCAAACTTCCTAAGTCCAACACTGACCCTCTACACACTGTCTTCTCTCTTAAGAAGTCCGCTTCTTGACATTAACTGACTCGTCCAGGTAGTGTGGACAGATAATAGAAGAACTTCAGTTCCCAGAAGCACACAGAAAAAGGTGGCAGAAGCTAGCACATTACGAAGTAATTGAATCGTTAGCATGTAGAAAAGCAGTGAGGTGCAGGGGAAAGGGCACCAAACTCAGTGTTACCCTTGCCAATCACTACCCCATGCAACTCCGTACAAGTCATTGCCTCTCTTTGGACTTAAATTTGCTCTTCTATGAAGTGTGGGGGTTGAACAAAGTGATCCTCTGAGGATACTTTCAGCTCTGGAGGTTGGATGCACCTAGAAAATATGGAGAAGAAAGAATTCTAGAATTACAGAGCTCAAAAAGCACCGTAGAGATTACCAAGTCTGATGTCCCTGCACCTCAATTTTGGACACGAAGAACCTGAAACTCAGAGAGGTTGTCATTCGGCAAATTTCACCCTGCTACTAAGTGACCAAGTCAGGACCAGACATCAGCAGTCTTGTTTCCCAATCTATTCTTCTACCATCATACTGAAAAGTTCTCTCACCAGTTTTAATTAATGGAGACAAAGATTCACAAAAATAATCACCCGGTTTCCATTGGTAGAATTATATGTTCAGCAAATAAATGGAACTTAAATGCAACTCTCTGAAAGGAAAAGAAAACATGTGGGACAGACTTTTAAGTTTAATCTGAATTATTAACATTTTTCCTATAACTTTGCTAAGTTTGGACAACCAATAAAACAATAAATCAAGCCCTGATCTGTAGTACTTGCCCATTTTGGAGGTACAAGGGCTCAGATTGACAGTTTAACAATTACTTCTCAAGAGATGGTATGAGTTGGCTGCATTGCACATGACAGCGTCACAAGGGAATGTCTGAAATGGGCCTTGGACAGATTTTACGTGAATACACAGCTACAGAAAAACTGAACAGAAAGAATCCTTAGTGTTTTGTTGTCAGCTCAGGGAGGTACTTGGAGGACAGGGGGGCCTAAAAGTCCGCTAGGTGCCAGTCTAATGAAAGTGGATTTTAATTTAAGTACATCCAACCATTCTACCAACGGTGACAAAAAGAAAAAGGCAGAAAAGAAACTCTTCTGTAGAGAACAGGGTTAAATACGGTTTGCATTTAGAAAAACTAGAGAAACCAGTAAAATGAGATGACAAAAAAGATAAATGTAAAGTATTCTTGTAGGAGAGAAAATCAGAGTCACAGAGAAGCAGTGCTCAGCAGGGCTAGGAAGAAGGAGCTGAGATTTATGGTGAATAATAAATGGAATACATGTGAATAATAGCATCTGACATGGGCACCAGCCCCTGGAAGGCAGCAGTGAGAACGATTGCGATTCTGTGTAGCGCTTGGCTAACTGAGGAGTATGGCTCTTTATAAAAGTTATAGACCGTGTGGAGTGAGCTGGGAAGACAGCCGCCAACACTGTCAAAAAAAAAAGAAGTATAGAAAATACAATTCCAAAAAAAAGTGATAAGAAAATGGATATATTGAACATGGAAGGAAGATAGCAGCATGGTGTGGTGAGGGATTGCTGGACTTGGAGCAAAAAAAGAGCTTAGTTTGACTCCTCCATCAGGCACCCATTAGCTGTGTGGCCAAGTCACAGAACCTCTGTTTGCCTCAGTTTCCTCAGCTGTAAAATAAAGGGGTTGGAATCAGTGACCTCTAAAATCTCTTCTAACTAAATCTGTGATCCTGAGGAAGTTACAGCTGCCTCTGAGGAAGATATAGAGGCTGCCAGATGATGTAATGGAGAGAGAGTACTGTACCAGAAGTCAGGAAGACTAGAGATTGAATCCTGCTTTCGATACATATTAGCTGTGGGTGAGATCCTGAGCAAACTACTTATTAGCTTCAATTGCCTCATAGGTAAAAACAGGAAAAAATAATATTACGTATCGTATTGAAAGATAGTTGTGAGGTCCAATGGCTGTACAGGACCCCTCACCCAGGGCTGACCTTGCTAGGCACCGCTCCATACTCTAGAAGGATCCTATTCTCCCTACATACCCAACAAAATTTATAAGTGTCCAGTTTTTTCCCCTTGGAGCCTATCCAGTGACTAGGTCATTATTCTAATTCATTATACAATAGTAGAAAGGGGGCATTTATTTATGTTCTAAAAAAAGATGTCCTGGAGAAATGAATCTCCACCTAAAGGAATGCATCTCTTAAACACCAAGGTTAGTTGGTAGGTTCCATATTTCGGTCCAAGTAGGCCTCTGATCTGCATCCTTCAAATAGTACCAACTAGTCCCTGCATAAGCCTGGCTGGTCCTACTGACAGAGAAGCTGCTTAGCATCTGCAAATATATTAATTAGGGTGGATAAAGAAAACTTTGCTTGAATTCACTGAGTGATATCGTGGCTTTGTTAACTGCAGAAACATGTGCTAACTTTAGAAACTGTCTTTGACCTGGAAGAAAGAAAAGAGCTGGTGAAGTTCCCAGCCAAAAGAGAAAAAAGCCTGATTCACACTCATCAAATACCCAGACCATGGTGCCCCCAAGTCCTGGGCAAAATTGGAGCTTAATCTTACTTGGTCTTTGAAACCCTCCCAGAACCCTGTTCTGAATTCTTATTTCCCCTCTTTCATTGTTCCCAACCAAGGTAGAAGCCATAGTTCCTCTCTATGGTTACCGGTATTGGGACGTGTGGGGCAGGGAAGAGGGGGTGCTGAATGCTTCAGTCTTAGACAGGGAAGGGAGGGTCAGTTTCAGTTAATTTGTCAGGAGGGGAAGGAGAAAGAGGGAAGGATTCCCCTAGGATTCTTGAAATTCACATCCTATTTAAAATTATAGCGTTGTAAAAAATCAAATTCCAACACTTTAACAGTATTAAAGTTATAGAACATAAAATTAAATCACTCTCATGGAAAATTGGATAAAATGAATAAAACTGCAGCTTATTCCCAGGACTAATGTTCCCTGTTCTGCATGGGGTTTTGTGGATAGATTTAATGAAAAAAAAAATTGGTTTGGTTGTTCAGGGTTTTATTCCTATAATCGATTCTCCTACTAGAAAGAAGCAAAGGAAAATGGGATGGAGACCGAGTAGAGAAATGTACCTGGCCTCTGATGAGGATTATTTCTCTCCCTTAAGCTGCAGGGTTTATACTGTTCTTGTAAAGTTGTGCCTGATATGTAATCTCTGCATCCCTGGCTGCTGTAAAATGACTAAGATCCCTCACAGTTTCATTCTAGAACATTCCCATGGTATGCTCAAAAGGGACTTGTCAATGACTTCCAGCTCAGCAGTTCTCTGATTCTTCAGATATGTTATCTTTGTTAATTTACATGGAGAATTCCACTCTACACCGACCAGTATGCTCACACCCTGCAAAGTACAACCTGTGCCCTTCAAAGAGCTGCCTATGTTAGCCTGCCTACCCTACCTCTTCCTAGTGAGCTTGTGATGGTGCAGTGGAAAAATGAGTCAGTCAATGAACATTTATTAAGTACCTATGATGTGCCAGATGCGAACTATTTGTGCCAAATCTATGGTAGAGGCTTCCGAGCTCATGTTGGTTCGATCAGCCACAGTTGGCCACATCATACATTGACCCCTACATAGTGATGCAATTTTGGTCCTCTTTGATTTTGGACAACAATGAATAAGTGAATGATGCCCAGGCACTGTACTAAGAGCTGGAAAGGATACTTGGCTTGATGTGAGGAAACCTAAGTGGAAAATCCTGGCTCTAACATGATACCTGGGTCACCTTGAGCAAACTCCTTAACACCCCTAATCATCTTCATCTGTAAAATAAGGATGCTGGTACCTGAACTATTCACCTCACCGGTGTTCTTGTTTTATCGGTGTCTTTTATCTTGATATTGCCTGCCTCCAAAACACTGACAGTTCCCTAAAGATAAAGAAAAACAATCAAGCAAAAGTGTCACCGTCATCACCACATAATCTAGCTAGCATTTGCACACCTCTACAAGGCGTGCAACATACTGTACAAATAGTATCTCATCTGACACGCTCAGCCACCCTGGGAGGGTGGTACCATCTTGATCCCTATTTTGCAGACAAGGAAACTAAAGCAGACAGAGATTAAGTGACTTGGTCAGGATCTCAAGGCTGATGTCTGAGGCCAGATTTGAACTCAGGTCTTCTTGACACCATTCTAGCACTCTATCTACTTCAGCTGTCTCTTATAATAACTGTGTCTGAAAGTGTCTACTCTGTCCTTTGTCTCATAAGGTAGAAGGTGCCTCTTGATCATGAGGTAGAAGGTCCGTTTCATCATCTCTCCTGTACAGCCTTCAATGCTTATTCCAAGACCCAGATTTCAACTTCCTTTTGATGATCTCATTTTAATTATTGGGTGCAAGGGGCAGGGGGAGGGGATAGGGCCCAAAAGTCTTAGTACGGTGTTAAGTTTTATTAGTTTAAAACTTTTCTGACTATTGGAACCTCCATATGTTCCCTTGATTCTGTTTATTTTTCTCTGCATCAGTTCATATGAATTTTCCCAAGTATATCTGGATTCTTCATATATTAACAATTACTATTATTTATATATAATGTAATAATGTAATTATATTAAAATTATATTACATTATGTTATGTCATGTTATGTTATAACACACGACCTGACAAGAGATAATGTAATATATCATATATAAATATGACATATGTTATATCATATATGTAATATATGATATATAATTATTATATATAATGACATGTTATATATTGTATATTACACATGTGATATATTATATATCATGTCACATTATACTACATCACATCATGTCATGGCACATCATGTTACATTATGTTTTGTGTTATGTTGTATTGCGTTGTGTCATGCTATGTTATGCTATATTATATTAATTATATCATATCATGTCAATTATCTTATATTAATTATCTTGTAATAATATCATATCATGTCATATTATATCATATTACATATATATGTATATGTATATAAAAGCACACAGATAACAGCCTGCAAGGCACCTACATATATTTTCCCAGTTGATTCTCACAACTCTCTGAGACAGCTGGTTATCAAATGAGGATACTGCAGCTGAGACACTTTATAATTTGCTCAGGGTCATATAATGAATAAGTATCTGAGGTGGGATTCAAATCCTGCTCTTCCTGACTCCAGGTTCAGTGCTCTATCCCCTATGCCAACTAGTTGCCCAGCTCTGTCATTTCTTGAGTAATGATGCTCCATTATAATCATGTGCCATAGATCTTGCCCAAGGGTACCCACTCTGTTTCTATTTCTTTGTTACCACAGACTGCTACAATGAATACACACATGTGTGTGTGCACACACATGTATCCATAGTATTATAAAGGTTTTAAAGTGTTTTTTTCTCACAACAAACCTGTGAAAACCAAGTCATTTAATATAGATAGATGAATAAATACACACATATATGTATGTATATTTGTGATACATGCACATACACACACCTGTGTGAGTTTCTGGTTTTGTTATTCCTGTGCCCTGAGGAACAGAACTTTTACTTTGAAATAAGAAAGGCTTGCAATGGCTCCTCAGTTCAGGTAGACAGTCTCAACTGAATCCTCTCTGGGTTTATAGTTAGGGCTGCAAGGACTTCACAAGGTCTTACTGCATTTCAGTATTTGAAGGAGAGGGATTTTGTCAGTCCACCAAGACAGACCACAACCTCTCCACATCTTAGTAGATAGACTGTAATGTATGGCCAAAATATTCATCATCCTTTGGCCAACCTTGTAATAAGAGTCTTTGACCTTGGCTAGGCTGGTTTAGACTAATAGGGTCTGACAGGGCTTGTGCTCTACTGGAATAGCTTTTAAAAACTCAGAGTCACCTCTTACATAATAAAGTATCAGAGTAGATTAATGGAGGTGAATACTACATACGTGTCAGTTATTGCTATAATAGTACTTTTTTTTTGGCCATTTGAATTTATTAGCATAAGGAACTCCCAGAGATGAAACTCTGTCAATGCACACTGACAACAATTCTGAACCCTTGCCGGCCTGATAATTAAAGTCGTAGAGGCATTTTGAGGTTAATTGACTTGCCCAAGGCCACACAGCCATGTAGGGAATCTGATCATGAATCCAGGTCTTTCTGACTCTAAGGCTAGTCTTCCAGCCACTTCATCTTATTACTTCTCTGTGTATTATTAATAGGACCATAGCATACTTGGATCATTAATAATGTTCCATTTGTGTCTGCTTCTATTCTTTAGTGCAGGAAATTCTCAACTGGTTAATCAAGAGTTATTAGTCAGTGTCTAAACTTTATAAGTTTGAGTCAGAATGTCAGCCAGCTGATGATTTCATAAGCTCTTCTCTGTAACACGTGGAGAATAAGAATGAAAAAGCAGCATCTCTAAAGGCGGGAGGTAATACTGAACATTACCCACCAAGTCATGGGCTCCCAGAGAATCTCAGAGCTAGAAGCAGTCCCAGAGCCCATTTCTTCCCATCTGACCTTGACCAAGTGCCCCTCTATAACACCTCCAAGAATTAAGCTAAAGTAAGCTAAATACACTTCAATTCACCTCAACAAGCATTGATCAGATAGTTGCTTGGAATATAAAGATCAAGGGGAAGCAATCTTTACCCTCAAGGAGGTTACATTCTCCTGGGACAAACAACCTAGACATAGAGAAGCAAAAACAAAACATACACGAAACAAGTTTTTTGGGGAAGTGCGGTAAAAGCAACTTCTTCTTTTTGTTTGTCCTTCCTTCTTGAAGAGGACAGATGCCATCATGAGGGTGATGTCTTGACTTGTTGATGAATCAGATTTAAGTGAGGTAGACCCTCTCTCTCCTCCAGACTCATTGAAGTCCAACCACAAGACCAGAGTCAAGATGAATGGCAATAGCCAAGGATGCAGTGGATGACCTTGGACTTCACTTGAGCTGGCACTTGATGGAACAAAATGATTTGGAGGTGAACAAGGAAGGCATTTCAGGCATGGGGGAAACATATTCTCATGTAGGGGAACAGCACATAGGGACCTAGTAACTTTAGAGTTAATTTTCCAAAGTTAGCAATGATCTCTGATTCACCCAATCCAATGATCTCCTCTCAGTTCTCATCCTTTTTGACCTCTCTACAGACTTTGACTTTGTCAATCATCCCCGTTTCCTAAAAACTCTCTCCTCTCCAAGTTTTTGTGATTCTGCCCTCTCTTGGTTTTTCACATTCTTCTTATTGTTCCTCAGTCTCCATTACTAGATCCTCATCCAGGTCGCACCTGCCAATCTTTACTTGAAGATCTCAAGGATGGAAGAATCCATGACCTCGCAAGGCAGCTCATTTCATGACTAACTAGCTCTCATTTAAAAAAAAAAAAAGGACTCTTTCTATATTAATCCTTGATAAGCTTCTGGGGCAAAACAGAATAAATGTAACCCTCCCTTAGGGCCGTGGTTCTCAACCTTCCTAATGCGGCAACCCTTTAAGGCTCGTATGTGGGCGTATCTGCATGTGGGCGGACCTGCCTGGAGACGGATAGAGTAGCAGTGTCTCAGTTCCTAAGACCATTGGAAATATGTGTTTTCCGATGGTCTTAGGAGAGCTGTTCGACCCCCAAACGGGTCATAACCCACAGGTTGAGAACCAATGCCTTAGAGACAATGATCATATGTTCCTAAGACTACTCTTCTCTAGGTTATACATACTTTGTTCCTTCAACTATTTTCATCATGGCATGATTTAAAGGCCTTTTACTATTCTGGTTGCCTTCCTTTGGATGTTGTCAATATCCCTCCTAACGTGTGGCACCTAGAACTGAGAACAATTTGCCAGATGTGGTCTGACCAAGAAAAGTACTAGGTACATGGTACATGTATTTATTTATTTTACCAAGTGATCTATGAGTATGACTTAATTTTGGGTTCTCTAATCTTTAAAATACTGTTAAGCTGTTGTAATCAGATTTTAATAATGCTTTAATCTTTTATTGCACATGAATTTCAAATATCCTACACCTTAACCTTGCCCTTTCTAAATCTACATTAGACCCAACACACATTCCACCATGATGGTATGAAACATGTCCGTCCTCCTGGTCCCTTCATGAAGCACTGAGCAGATGGTTGCCTCTGTGTGTACAAAGCACAGAAGACAGTGGGAGGCCTGGCAGCTGAACCCAAGTCCCCACCATTCCAAATTGGTTGTCATTTCACTGACAAGAACATTCTGGCTTGAGTTGACCCTGCAGGGGCTTGGTCCCAGATCTTTGTGGCTGAAGCAGCAGCATTGTAGAGGGGGAGGATGCCTATAGTCTCAGGGAAGGAATGGCATTAGTCAATGTGTGCTGTCAACGTAAATTTTATAGCTCGTATAGAATTTTTGCCGACTGAGTCTTTTTTTTGCAAGTCTAATATATAGTTTTTCATTATGTAGGAAGACCTCCTACATAAAGAAGGAAGCTATTGCATCGGGGCTCACATTCAGTGGCTACACTGTTGGCTATTACCAATGATTTACCTCACTTATAAAGCCACATATAATTTAACAATATTCAGTCCTCCTTGCATTAGTTTGTTAATCTCATTATCTGTTCATAGTGGAAGGGAATAGCTCACTTCCCAGATGAGGAGCAGAAAAGTGACAGAAATTGCCCAAGTTTGGAGGGAAAGGGAATTCCTGAGCTAAACCCTAGACTCTGTGTTCTCTGTTTCCTCAGCCAAGGTGAAATCAGCTAGATCAGTGATTACCAGCACTGGTTTTGCAACCCCAAGTTATCTCCAGTAATTGTAAGGGATGCCATAGAAATCCCAAAGCAGAATTAATTTTAATGCAATTAATTTAAAATACATATATCTATGTGTATACAGACACATGCTTATACATGTAGCTTTACATGTATATATTATAGTATGCACATATAAAACATATATGGTACCTATATGCACCACACACATATATTCATTTATGGGCAGCAAGGTGGCACAGCAGACAGAGTGCTGGACCTGGAGTCAGGAAAATCTGAGTTCAAAATTGGGCTATGTGACCCTGGGTGAGTCACTTAACCCTGTTTGCTTCAGTTTCCTCATCTGTAAAATGAGCTGGAGAAGGAAATAGTAAACCACTCTACTATTTTTGCTAAGAAAACTCTAAATGGGGTCATGAAGAGTTCGACATGATTGAACAACTAGACAACAACATACTCATTGGTAGGTATGTATGAGTGCATGTGTGTGTGTGTGTGTGTGTGTGTGTGTGCATGTGTGTGTATTGGGCCCAGTGGTTCAATCCTGGGGAATTCCTAGGCTTTCTATAGAAACATTAGCATTTGACTCATGTCTAGGTTTCTACAATACAAGACCGTCAATGCCAGTGTAAGCCTTCAGGCCTAAAAAGCACTGAATACGAGACAAGCTTTATCAGGAACCCAACAAAAATACAGACTTTGTACCTGGACTATAAACGATTAAGACAATTCTTCTTTGCTGGAGAACCACATATGGATCCAGGGATACAAACAATGCTCCAGACTTACAATAGAGTCCCTGAGGGCAAGGAAAACTCTGTCAGAGTCATTAGAGCTGATGTCACTCCCTGTCCCTACACAAATTGTTGTTTGTCCTTGTTTCTGAAGAGGACCAATGACATCATGGGACGATGTCTCAACTTGTTCATGAATTGGATTTAAATGAGACAGAATTGTGCAAAGTCATTAGCCTCATTCTCTCTTCCAGAGTCATTGAAGTCCAGTAGAAAGACAAAAGTTAGTACAATTGTTGGTGTCCTGGGATGCAGTGGATCACCTCGGCACCTTTGATGTCTGAACAGACTTTAAACCTCCAAAGCATCTGCTTCAGCTGCCTTCTTGGCTATTGGAACAAATCTCATCTGTCCATTCCGCTGGTGGAAGTCTTCACATGCTTGGGGTAGACACCCCTGTAACTCACTGATGGTCTTGAGGTTTGTTGGTTATCCTCAGCCTGGTTTAGCCTGTCTGCCAAGATGGTTTTATCTGGGGGTGGCTACCTCACATGCTACAGCTTTTTGGAGCTACAGGTGAAAGCTGAGTGAATGGTGACCACCAAAGGTAGATGAGCAGCCCTGAAAAGGTCTTGACAGTCCTCTCACAAGAGGTGCTGAACACCCCATATAACATATAACTTATAGTACAATGAAGGCCAAACTCCTTGATGTTATGGCCCTGTGCTTTTGAATTTTATAATTCTAGTTCCCACTTGGTCCTATTGTTACTCATTCCTTGTCAAAATTCAGCATCATTCTCAAAAATGACCTCTTCTGCTGTGGCTTAGATGCTGCTAAATAGAGCTGGAGAAAATCACACGACCATGCTAATTGGTTCTACTCTGGGTTTTTGTTAGACAATCTCAATTGGTCCCTCACTGCAGCAGAGTAATCCTTTTACTTAATTTTATTTATATCTGAGAGAAAGAGAGGGAGACAGAGACAGAGAGAAACACAGAGTGAGTAGGTAGGTAACCTACAGAAAGCTGGGAGTCAAAGCAAGCTAGACGGTTGGGAGGAGAGAATGTTTCTGAAGGAGACAGATAGGCTTGTGAGTAAATTTTGGTCTTGCATTGGTTTGTGGGAAGGCTAAAGGATGGTATGGCTTTCTGTGCTGTTGTGTCTTACTAACTTCTCTGCTACTATGATGGAATTAGCTTACTGGATTGGGGATTCAGTTTTCTGGTGTCTTAATAAATGTTTTGCTTCTGTCTTCTATATGGAGAGTCTGTTATATTTTGCAATCGAGCACTATGCAGGTATATTTATTATGACTATTAGCACTGTGCATATGGTATTGGCACTACACATACATACATATATCTATATCTATGTATACGTTAAAAAACACATATGAAAAAGCCAGAGTATCATAAACTTTGGAAGCTTAAATTCATTAGGAGGTACCTTAGAAATTATGCAGTTGCCTTGATTTACTGCTATTTACTTCCAGATAGAGAAATGATGAACCTAGAGTGCAGATTAAATCGTATTTTTATTTCTTTCATTGTTTTCTTTTTACTTCTTTTTAAAACATGTCTAATGTGGAAATTTGTTTTTTTTTTTCATGATTCTACATATTTGTAATGGATTTTGTTTTCTTGCCTTCTCAATAAGTGGGAGGGAGAAAGAGAGAGGGAGAGAATTTGGAAGTGAAAATTAAATAAAACTGAACAACAAAAAAAGAAATGTAGTTCTCCTCTTTCATGTTACAGATTTGATTCAATTCAATAAGCGCATATGGAGGATTTTCTATGTGCCAGGCACTGTGTTAAGCACTGGATGAGGAAACTGTGGTTGAGGCACTTGTCAAGGTTATACTCAGTTAAAAAGTGGCAGAATCAAGACCAGAATCCAGGTGTCTTAGAGGAGGCTAGAGTGTTTCATCATGATAATGACATAGTTTCTAAAGTACCTCCTAATGAATTTAAGCCCCCAAAGTTTCTAATGCCCTGGTCTTTTCATAGATGTGTTTTGAAAGTGTGTGTGTGTGTGTGTGTGTGTGTGTGTGTGTGTGTGTGTGTGTGTGTGTGTGCATATACACACACATAAACATATTCCTTTTAAAATCAGTTTCACCTGGAGAAAATGTTTAGAGGAGAAATCGTAAGATTGGAGATTAGAAGATACCTTAGAGACTTTCTTGGCCAATCTCCTCGTTTTATAGATAAAGAAGTTCAGGACAAATAAATGGGATGATTGGTGTCTTTAAAACATATTTTATTGATTTTTAAACATTGTCGTCATTTCCCAATGACTCTTCTCTCTGTTCCCCGTTACTCCACACTACCACTCCTCCTCCTCCTCTTCCTCTTACTTACTAACATTTAAACAATGTTTAATATGTGCTCAGCATTTTACAACGATCATCCCATTTGATCCTTACAGCAACCCTGGGAGTCAGGTGCTATTATTACTGTCATTTTACAGATGAGGAAACTGAGGTAGACAGAGGTTAAGTGACTTCACCAGGATAACACAGCTAATACATGGCAGAGGAGTAATTTGAACTCACATCTTTCTGACTCTAGGCCAGGAGCTCCAGCCGCAGCGCCACCTAGTAGCCTCTTGTATAACTAAGAAGTGTAGTAAAGCAAAGCCAAACAGGATATTTTGCACACATGTGTTTCTTTCCACACTTACAGGACAAGGTTAGTAGTGTCTTCAAATGTTTGGAGAGGGCATGGCTAGGTGGCACAGTGTATAGAGCACTGGCCCTGGAATCAAGAGGATCTGAGTTCAATTCTGTTTTCAGACACTTGACACTTACTATTTATGTGACTCTGGGCAAGTCACTTAACCCCAATTGCCTGTCCCTCCTTCCCCCCAAAAAAGTTTGAAGAGTTTCTCTAGAGAAGAAGGATTAAGTTTTTTTTGTTTTTTTGCTCATGCCTTGAGAAAAGAATGATTGCCTATGGGTGGAAGTAAGTAATTTGGAGGCAAATTTTTAATTCTATAAAACAAAAAATTTCCCTGGATGATTGAACATTAGAGAGTCTTTGGAGGGGGAGGGGAGGCTTTTCATCCTCCTGGGAAGGGGAAGGGCTGAGTGCCTGTGTCCCATAGCAGCCCTTCAACTTCCAGGATTCTGTGAAAAGGGGGCCACAGAAGTGGGATCACCTCTCAGGCTCCCTGACTTGCCTCTGCTTTCCAGTACCTTCCTTCACAGATACGTTTCCTTGAATTTTAACCGCTGGCTAAATTTTTTTTTAAAAATTAAATAATTAAACAAACAAATCAATAAAACAAAACCGAAATCTTTAGTAGAAATGCTCTGAAAAGAAAAAATAAAGATCAGTGTGGTAGAGAGAAAGAGCCTTGCTAGTCCTCACGGCCGTGAGCCTGCATTCAAATCCTGCTTCCAGCTCTGACTGCCACTGATCTTAACTCCCTTAGGCCTCAGTTTCCTTACCTGTAAAATGCGTGGGCTGGCTAGCTTGTCTCAAAGATCCCTTCCAGCTCTGTGGCTATGATTCTATGATTCTGGAAGTCCATGCGACACATGATTTATTCGCCTTTGCATTCAGATTACCTGCAAGTGTCATAGGAGGCACTTTTCTAACAGGTGATCAAGCATTGCTGCAGAGGTCTTCTTCCTGTAAATCATCAAACAGGCATTGATCTCCATGTAGCTTAGCCCTCTACCAGAGAACATAAGAGAGAGGGGGGAAAAGTCAGAGACGAGCACTGATTGACCACAACAATCTCACCAAAGTTTGGAATTGTTGCATTAAACCTGCCCTGACTTTTGGGCTCAGTCCCTTGTGAAGTGGGTGGCTTTGGGGCCACTCTTCTGGGGCCTTGATTCCTGTGGATGCCAGAGCCCTTGAGCTCTAATCGCAGCCTGTCTTACTCTCTGTCTTTGAACATCCTTTTGAAAGCTCCTCTTTCTATTTCCACTACACATATGGATATATAGCACACTTGGAAAATATTTGACTGCAGCATAATCACTTCATTGTTTTCTTACAACTTTGGGGGCCAAATTCCACCCTCTGATGCATAGACTTAAGCTTCCTGAGAGTGCTGGGCCAGCATCTTCCCTGAGAGCACACGGCAATGTATCATTGTATCTCATGACAAGACGTTGTAAAGGAGAAGTCCATGAGAGCGGATGTTTCATAAATCTCTTCTCTCAGGCCACATAAATGCTGCTCTCTGTGTGCTGTGGACTGCCTCGTTTGTGGAAATAGCCCTGGGGGAATGCCATATTGCTTTGAAGAATGGTGAGGCTCAGCTAGCTGGAGAGTTATCCTATCTGGACAGTTCCCTACATTGTAAAAGACACCATTCTAAGATACGGATTCCAACTTACATGGTCTATTAAAAGCCAGTTTGCCTGCTGGATAACACACAGGCTATTTAGTGTGGAAATCTTAATTGAGGGGCAGGAGGAAGAGAGAAGTAAATCAAGAGGATATAAACTCACAGGTCAACTCCTAAGCTGACCAAGTCTTGGACAGAGCATTTCCTTTTAGCTAATCAGGCAGTTTTCTTCTGCGTGCAGTGCATGGGGGTAAGGAAATCCGATTGCTTACCCACTCAGAAGCACTACTAGTTGGGAAATGCTGCCAGGGATGGAGAAAAGGAGCACTAGGAGATAAGAAAGGACTTTTCTGTCCCCAAAGTGCCTGATTCCCACAGAGAAAGACCCCCACAGGCTACAGGCAAGGGCCCTAACAGGAAAGGTCCAACAATTAGAGGTCCTTTTGCCTCCTGGACCAGTTACCCAGGGTTTTTTGGATCAGGGCTATTTGAGGCCCTTAACATTCATGATAAATTCATCAATAAGTATTTCTTAAACCCTCATTATATGCCATGCACTGTACTAAAGCAAAAACATTCCCTGGCCTTGAGGAAGTTACATTAAGGGACTTGAAAAAACAACTTGATAAAACTTCAAAATATGCTAGTAAGTGATTATATATAGCACAGTGGACAGAGTACTGGCCTGGAGTCAAGAAAACCTGGGTTCAGATCTGACCTCAGAAACTTACTAGCTGTGTAACCTTGGGCAAGTCACTCCATCCTGTTTGCCTCAGTTTCCTCATCTGTCAAATGAGCTGGAGAAGGAAATAGCAAACCACTCCAGTATCTTTGCCAGGAAAACCCCAAAAGGGGTCACCAAGAGTAGGAAACCACTAAAAATGACTAAACACAAAAAACAAGATTAGATAAAGAGATACGCAGATTGGCAGAAAGATAGACGAACAGACAGAAGTATTTTTAAAGCATTTGCTGTGCGCTAGGCACTGTGCTAAATAAGCAATGGAAATATGTATATATATATATATACATATGCATATATATATATATATATATATATATATATATATATATATATAAATACACATAAGCAAACCAATCTTTACCTTCTAATGGGGGAAAATGTCACATAAAGGGAAGTTTGAAATCAGTTGTAGGAACTGCACTGGAGCAATGGATCTGGTTAGTATGAAGGAGAAGTCCAGAGAAAGGGTTCAAGCATGGTGAAGCATGACATCCTCAAATGGTGGTCCTTGGGAGGGAGCCATCAATCAGAAGGGGAGAGAGGAAGGCTTGAGGGCAGAGAATTCCATGGGGTAGCAAAGCTGTTAGGGAGAAGAAAAGAGGATTCTGGAGAAAGAGGGTGATTTCAAAGTTGAAGGGTAGTAAGTAAGGTAGAAAGATTGCTGGCCTTGGAGTCAAAAGACCTGGGTTCAAATACTGGCTACATAGCTTTCACCCTTATGTCACTTTGAGAAAGCTACTTTTTCTCCCTGGGCCTTTCTATCTGTAAAATGAGGGGCATGAGACCAGATGTCTGAGGTCCCTCTGATTCTGTTGTTTCTTCAATGGTGTCCAAGACCTGATTAAATGGAACAGGGGGAAAGGAAGCTGAAGAATGCCAGAGATGTTTGAAATGTCAGAGACCATCACCAACAGGTACAGTTTATGCCAACTGTCTTAGATAAAACATAATATGGGGACCTAAAGTGTTGATGAATGCATGTCCTCCAGCATTAACCAAACTGCATCAGGAGCACCAATATCTGCTGGCAGTCAGAAATCCTGGCCATGGGTCCCATAGGGAGGACAATGTTATCACCAAAGTCATCAAGATTGTTAGGGATTTCATAATTAAAGGGTCAAGATCACTCAAGTTTCAGGGCAGAGCTGGGAGATGAGGATTTCAGGATTTGTAGATTACATTTTGAGGTAAAACCCTGACCACAAATTCAATGTTTTCCTTTGGTGTAAACATTTCAGGGAAGGTTTGGCTGGAGGCAGCTTGAAGTAGCATTTTACAGGATGTTTGAAGCTAGAGTACAGCTTATAAGCAAGAACTTCACAAACAAAGGGTATTCCAAAGGTCACTAGATGCTGGAAAGTGTCCAGTTGCATTTTCCCCTTCTACTTTTAGATGAGTAGGCTACTTAAGCAGGGATGCTCACTAAACAATGATGACGGGAGGGTAGGGGCTAGAGAACAGAATTCTGTCCATAGGCTTAATCTCAGTGATTTTGGTAACACTGAGCAATTGGGAAAGTCATTACTTTAAAGAATAATGGAATTTAAGGAACAATGACTCTCCATTCTATTCATGGTATTGTCATCATCCACCTTAATAGTTTAGGGGATTCTTTTTTAGTAGCCAGACATTCTCCAAATTAGAGTTTAAATGTAAGAAAACAACTTCCTTTAATTAGTTGAATGTTTCTATACATTTTCTTTCCTGTGTTTTCTCTTGGGAAAGCAGGGGATGATTTGTGGCTTTTTTCATTTCATTAGTGAACACTCCAAGCTCACAACTGTGTTATGAATTCATTTAGCACACCTTTTAGTTAAAGAAGGTCCTGAACTTCATGCTCAGCATCAAGTTGTCTGCTAGAGAATTCGCAGGATTTTTCTAGGGAGCTTTTGCTCCCCTTTCTAGGCAGCTTTAAGAGCTCTCTCGGGGGCGGAGCCAAGATGGCAGCGTAGCAGCAGCAACATATCGCAGCTCTCACATAGCCACCCCAAAATACCCATAAAATAGGACTCTAAACCAATCCTAGAACTCCAAAACGCACACAAAGATACTTCCCACTAAAGTCAGCTCAGCTACAAGGAACCATATCAGCACTGTGAACCAAAACAAGCCTGGCCTGAAGCTGCAGCTGTGCCCTGGGGGTGGCTGGACAGGAGGAGCTGAGGAGCTTCAGGTAAGCGGATTAGCAGCAGCTGTGAATGGGAATTGTGAAAGGGGGAGATAAGCAGTCCGGCCAGAAGGCCTCCAGAGCGGAAAAGCGAAAGGCAGAGGTTTTGCACCCACCTCCACGTTGCAGCTTCCTGCCTGCGGCCTGCAGGCAGCAGGGGGACTGAGCGATTGTTCTCAGGCCAGGGCTCTCGCATTGAGCGGCCTGGATCCGGTTCGCCATCTTGGGCCTCAGTCTTGGAGTCCTCGCTATCCAGTCAGCCAGAAGTAAATAGGAGGAGTTCTTAGCCTCTCCCTAAGAGCTACAGTAGCCAGGAGGACCCCAGCGATTTGGGACAGAGCTTTCCCTTCTGGAAGCAGAGCCCCACACAGATTTAAAAAAAAAAATCACGGTCTGAAGAACCATGAGTAAGAATAAGCATAAGAAGCAAAGTAAGAACAGCTCCCAAACCCTTGATACCTTCTTTGGGGTAAAGAAAGATCATGGGAGAGAGAGGGAGGAGGAGAGCGCAGCCAGAGCACCGCCACCAGGGGCCTCCAATAAACATGAAGAATGCCTTAAAGCTAGAGATGAGCTGAAGAAAGATTTTCAAAACCAAATAAGGGAAGTGGAAGAAAAATTGGGAAGAGAA
>CM053580.1:222007965-222032302 GCA_028627135.1 Pseudochirops cupreus | reverse complement strand
ATAGGAGAGATTAGATTGGGGGAGGGATCATACAAGGGAATGGCTGTTTTGAGGGGGGGGATAGGGGAAAGATGGGGAGAAAATTTATAACTCAAAATCTCATGGAAATGAATGATGTAAACAAAAATAAATAAAATAAAATATTTTTTAAAAAAAGAGCTCTCTTCTGTTTCTCCCTCTCTCCCCTCTCTCTCTCCTTCCTTCCCTCTGTCCCTCTCTGTCTCTCTCTCCCTCTGTGTCTCTCTGTCTCTGTCTCTATCTCTGTCTCTGTCTCTCTCTCTCTCCTCCTCCTCTCTCTTCTTTTCCTCTCTTTCTCTTCCCCTCTCCTCTCTCTCTCTCCTTCCTTCCCTCTGTTCCTCTCTTTCTCTGTCTGTCTCTCAATGAACACAAATAGACTTTCCTTCCCCTTCTGTGAAATACAAAGAAAAAGAAAATCCTTGTAACAAGTATACATAGTCAAGAATAACAAATTCCTGCTTTGACCATGTCAAAAAAATGAGTTTCGTTCTACACCGTGAGTCCACCACCTCTCAGTCAGGACCGGGACGCAATGCTTCATTCGTCATCGGTCCTCTGGAACAGTGTCTGGTCTTATTACACATTCTCCTGGAATGTGTCCAATAACTGCACTAATTAGAATTCTTAAGAGTTTTTCAAGTTGTCCATTTTCACAACATCATTGTTATTGTATAAGTAGTTCTGCTCATTTCACTGTGCATCAGTTCAGACAAGGCTTTTCAACATTCTCTGAAACTCTTAAGAGAAACTGAACCCGGAGCCCGACTCTGAGGAATAAACACCTGGCTCAGTGCCAGAGGGTGGGAATGCAATTACTTGCAAAAATGTTGGTGATCATAGCATTTGCTTGGTTTTATATATTTCTTTTATTTTAAACATCTAACATTTTGTTGATATCTTCTATTCTCACACAACGTTCAAGAGCCACCCCCTATACAAAAAGAGAAAAAAAGAAAAGAAACTGGAAACTTGAGTAAAATTAACCATCATGTCAGTTGAGTCTGACTGTCCGTGCAGTGTCTGGTGCCCACGATCCTCTGCCTCCTCAGGGAAGAAAAGGGGCATCTCTTTTCTTTGGGGACAAACCTGAAGCCTTCTTCCTGGCCAACGCTCTCTCTCCTGACATCTTTCCTTTCTCTTTCCTTTTCCACAGCCTACAGATCAAACATCTGAAAATGATCACCTGACAGCAGCCAGCCTGAGCCGGTCACTAGCAAGTCATCTGGGCCAGGGTCAGCTCCTGAGAGAGGAAGGAAACTGACTCCACAGGAAGGCGAAGAGTTTCTCCCTATAGGATTCCAGGAGGGAGCAGAGGCAGCCTCAGCCCCCATGTCATCATTCACTGGCCTGGTTATTGAGCAGTCCAGGCAGCGGGGGATCCTGGCCAGCCTAGCAAGATCCGGGAAAGACCCTGATGAATTCATCAAACGTTTTATAGGCCTTCAGTTTCCTGTGAGGCTCTCACTCCTCCCTGGCAGTACAAAGATATGAAGTCACCGTCATTTTCTTCTAGAAAAGCAAAAGGAAATACAGATTATAACTTTACATTGTGAAAATGTAGATCCTTGCAATTCAAGCTGTCAGTGGAGGGGGGCTGAACTGTTATTCTTTGCAGTAATTCATGACCTGCCCCCCTTTTCCTTAACCTCCAGGTGTCTTCATTCCTTATGGGGTGGGGGGAGTATTTTCATCTGTCTCTGCTTCCCCTTCTTTCCTGTCTGGTGTCTTCTCCTCCCTAAAGGATTTTGCTTATGTTTATGCAAGCACAGAATAGTCCTTCTGCCACCTGGAGTCGTCTCTGAATCTTTTCTCTTTGTTTCAGTTTGGATCATAGCAGGAAGTCCCAGGTTTTTTTTTTCCCTTTTGGTTAATAAAAATTAAGCAATCAATTTCCTTCCCCCCTATTACTTGCAATTTCCCTCTGTAATTCAATTCTTCGTGCAGCATTGAAAGATTGCCTGGTGTTGCAGATGGCACAAAAGACACTTGACCACATTAAAGGGCATTGTTCTCAGTGGAATCTTGTTTACTCGAGGAGAGACTGACTTCTTTTCCTTCACGGAGAAGCTGTCTTTCCTTCGAAATCAAATTCATATAACTTGATTAGCATGATACGTTTACACAAAGACTGTCAAGATTAAGGGAACCACAGCAACAAGGATCCTAGAATAAGCATTTATTTATAATCTTGTTTTTTATGTGATGGTCAGCAGGGAGGAACCAATTAGGTGCCTTTTGTCCTTCTAGAACTCTTAAGGAAAATATTTGTTGCATATGCAGAAAGCTTTCCGTAAAGCATTTTGAATTTCTACGTACTGCCTTTGCAGAATTTCTAGCCCCTCAAGGGATTTTGAGTAATCATACCATGAAAGACATGTTCTATGCTTAGAGAAAGAACCTGGAGCATTTGACATATATTAGTTCCTACATGACTGTCAGGCAACGTTTAAGTAGGAAGTAATTTTACAAATGGTTAGATTGCAGCCCTAACTGCTCAAGAGCACTTGGGTGAAGGCGGGTCACTGGTGAAGCCTGGAAAAGACTTGCCCCGGAACAGAAATGTCCCTAGGGGGATTCTGCCAGAGGCCAAGCCACAACTAAGTCCCAGATATTGTCCTTCTACACCCAACTCCCCTCCAAATGCCTGAATGCTTTTGAAACCTGGCTAAAATGCTCATCCAGGACAGATTTTGAATGAGAAAGACAGGAAGGAGCTGGTCCTAAAGGGTTCTATTTGTTTTAGAGGTTTGTTAGGGGTAGGAGCAGGAAGCCTTCAAACCCCCTAAATTGCTTTAAGGCTCAGTTCAAGTATTCTTTCCTGATTTTCCCAGTTTAAATTACTCTTCCCTGCCCTTCCCCCCAACTCTGTATGTCAATTTATCTGTGTGCCAGCTGTGGAAGCTGGGAGGTGCAGTGGATAGAATGCCAGGACTGGAGTCAAGAAGACTCATTTTCCTGAATTCAAATCTGCCCTCAGACACTTACCAACTGTGTGACCCTGGGTAAGTCACTTAACCCTGTTTGCCTCAGTTTCTTCATCTGTCAGATGAGCAGGGGAAGGAAATGTCAAACCACTCCAGTATCTTTGCCAAGAAAATCCCAAGTGTGGGGCCACTAGGTAGTGCAGTAAATAGAGCACTGGCCTTGGAGTCAGGAGGACCTGAGTTCAAATCCAGCCTTAGACACTTAACACTTACTAGCCATGTGATCTTGGGCAAGTCACTTAACCCCAATCGCCCACCTTCCCCTCCTCTTTAAAAAGCAAAAAAAAAAAAAGAAAAGAAAAGAAAAAAGAAAACCCCAAGTGGGATCATGGAAAGACAGGACTGAAAACAGCTCCATAACAACAAAAGGAGGTGGTTATCTGCCACCACTACTGTCACCACCACGCTTACCACCACTCCTGGCCCAGTACAATGTAAGCTATTTGAGGGTTTTGCTTTTTCTCTCCTTATATGGCCAGTAGCACATAATAAATACATCAAGGAGGCACCAAGGTGGTCCATCAAGAGCTCAGCTTGGAGTCAGGAATTCAAGGCAAGAAGACTGGAGCTGAAATCCAACAAGTCACTTAACCTCTACTTGCCTTGGTTTCCTCATATAAAATGGGAATAATGGCACCTGCCTCTCAGGGTTGTTTTGAGGACTGGTGCTTAGGACACTGCCTTCCACAGAGTGGGTGCCTAATAAATGCTTATTTTGGGGGGTGGAACCAAGATGGTAGAGTAAAAGCAAGCATTTGCTTGAGCTGGCTCTCTAACCACCTCCAGTACTTGTAAAAACTGACTTTAAATAAATGTTTATTTTCTTCCTTCAATTCAAGTAACCTTTTCTAAAAGTACCTATTACAAAGAAAATGAAACTGACCCTACCCTCAGGGAGCTTACATTCTATTGGAGAAGACTGCACACCTGTAAATAAATGCAAAGTACAAGCAAAGTGATTTGGAGAGTGGAGGGCACAGGTGCAAAGTAGAGAGCAGTTTGTGAACAATAGAATAGCGGTTCTAGACTCCAATAGGGCTCCAAACCAGTGGCAAGACAGGGGAACATGGGGTAAGCTCTATCCCTTTAATTAATAAAAGAATTTGTTCTGTGAAGTTTGGATCCAGTCAAAGAGCCACACTTAAGGACCTAGAAGGCCACAGGTGGCCTCAAGGCTGCTGGTTCCCGACACCTGGATAGGGAAGTAGAGGGCTGGACTTCCAGGGATGAGTATGAGGGAACTGGGGGCACTACTTAGGGAAGGGAGTTTGGGCTGGAGCCAGCATGAAAGTCAGAAGCACAGGAGTTCTAAATGGGGCCATAAAGCAGGAAATGACTAGACCCTTCGCACCAGGAATGACAATGCCAATGTATTCATTTACTCCTCAATCCCTGAGAAAGGTTGGAAAGTGAGAAGAGTTAGCTACAGGGCAGAGCAGATATCCAGTAACTGGATTGGTGTGACTGGAGACAGCTGAATTGAATTGAGTTCAATGGGGCTTGGATTCTTAGGGGGAGGGTGATGCGGAAGGAGGTAGGTAGGTTCAGATGACATCTACTAACTAAAGTAATACTACACGATCATGAGACAGATTCCATAAATCACTCGTAAAAAAATGTATCACATCGTACATATAACCATTTCACTTCTTTTGCATTTTTAAAAGCAATGCCTTCTACTCTGCCAACCCATGGACTCCATGGATGTCTGCCTCCTCAACAGCCTAAGAACTTACCAGCCCACCTACCCAGCCACCTGGTCAGCAGGTCTCACACCAGTGGGTAGACCTGGGTTCAGGTCTAGGCTTTAGACACTTACTAGCCTCGTGGTCCTAGGCAAGTCACTTAATGTATTTGCCTCAGTTTCCTCAAGGGTAAAATGAGCATCATCACCTTCATCACCATCATCATCACCATCACCATTGCACCTATTTCCCAAGGTTATTGTGAGGATTGAATGAGACAATATTTTAAAAAATGTCTAGTATGGTGCCTTGCACATAGTAGGTATTTAATAAATGCCTACTTCCTTCCTTCTCTATTCCAAGCAAGGGCTGCATAAAACTTCAATCTCATGGAATCCTAAGTTTTGAAGCAGGGCAGTTAGGTGGCACAGTAGGCCTGGAGTCAGGAAGACTCATCTTCAAGAGTTCAAATCTGGCCTCAGACATTGTGACCCTAGGCAAGTCACTTCACCTTGTTTGCCTCAGTTTCCTCATCTGTAAAATGAGCTGGAGGAGGAATGACAAACCACTCCAGGATCTTTGCTAAGAAAACCCCCAAACAACAAGATTTACAGTTGGGAGCATCCTTAGAATCCAATCTCCCTCATTTTCTACCAAAAATGAAGGCTTACGTGAGCTAAATGACTTGCCAAGGTTTGAGAGGAAGGAAGGGGTAAAGGCAGTATTCGAACTCATGTCCTCTCACCCCAAATCTGCTACTACTCCTCACTGCAGAACATGGTAGCCGGCTGGACCTCTTTCAGATCTCTACTTTTCCTTGTGTTAGAGTTCTGTCCCTTAACTGACACTACTCTCTGCATCCAAGTATTCTAGGACCTTTGCTTCTTATTGACTGACGGATTCACGTCATGTTTACTGGAACCTATCCAAGCTAGCAGATCTGTGGAATGGCTTTACCTTTTAAAGTAACTCAAGTAATAAGGCTATAAAAGATTTGTAGGTCGGGATTTGTAGCCAGGCGGCACAGTGGATAGAGCCCTGGGCCTGGAATCAGGAAGACTCATCTTCATGAGTTCAAAACTGGTCTTTGACACTTACTAGCTGTGTGACCCTGGGCAAGTCACTTAACCTCTGTTTGCCTTAATCTACTGGAGAAGGAAATGGCAAACCACTCCAGTATCTTTGCCAAGAAAACCCCAAATGAAGTCATGAAGAATCAGATACAACTGAAAATGACTGAACAAGATATATACCAAAGCGAACCTTTTCTAATTCAGATTTTCCCCTGATTGTGTGTGTGTGTGTGTGTGTGTGTGTGTGTGTGTGTGTGTATTTGAGGGTCCATGATTTGTTTTTTGAATCTTGCCATTGTCGAGGTACTGAGTCAGGCTGGGTTGGCCTTAATTTTATCCATGCGTTCTGATTGTTTTTCATTTTCTAAGATGGCTGGGAGTTCCAGGCATTTGGTGCTGTTTAAAAATAATACTAAGTAGTACCATCATTAGCAGGCTGACAAACTTTCAGCAGTATTTCAACAATCTCCAACATTTATGTAGCTATTATCATACTCTGCATTACAGATTAATGGCCCTAGGCTTGAGATGGGATTCAGATGTTCCTTCACTTGAGTAATTTTCATAATTTATTTTAGGAATTTTTACTCAATATTCATAAAGCCAAATGTTCAAGTGCTTTCTTTGCCAGGCTATTATGAGCCTGTCATTTTCTGTGAGGCCTTTGTGTCAGCTTCAGAAGGGGCTCCCTGCTCGGCAGCTTAGAGCTACACAATACAGGTAACTGCTCCTTCCTTTGGCTCTCCTCCCAAAACCACAACACACAGATGGTACAAAACAAAAGGATGGCTGGGTCCACCACGTTTCAGCTGTTCTCTTAGCCTCGCTCGCTGTCCCTCCTGGGTCCACTCACTCTCCTAGTTCCCCTCCAAAGATCGCCTTTATCATTCTCTAGTTAACAAAAGGCAATCTTTAAAATGCCCAAAAGGTTGGTCCAATATGGCTAGCACAAAGGAAAGCAATTTCATCCCACCCAGCTTCCCTATTAGTGCATTCTCCTCATCCCCCTCTCCAAATGCCAGAGAAATTGGGTCCTTCTAGGTGCCAACCAATCCTCCAGACAGAATGGCTGCTATGGCAACGGCATGGGGCGCATTGAACAGTTGTCCACACAGTTAGTAGGTGTGGTCTCTACAGTTTCTATGGATGCTTTACCATCTCCTTTTGACTTGAATCTGCTTCCCTCCCCGTGCTTCTGGTACATGTAACTGAATTTTAGGCACAATCCCTAGTTAAGCTACTTGGTTGACTATGGAGCAAAGATTCCTGGATGGTAGGGTGGGGTAAAAGTAGATGAAAGCTTGCGAAAATGCAGCAAATGATAAAAATCAATTTAACAGAGAGGGAAAAACAGAAATAGAATCAGCTCATTCAAAGGCAGGTACATAGAACTAGCAAAAGTGCAGTGCTCAAGGTTAGGCTGAAACTATGTCAACCTTATTTAATGTATGGGCTGGTTTGAAACAAACTCCACAGTATTATTAACCTAATCCCTGCTTTGTAAGTGATGGCAGGTAATTGGTAATTAAATAATTGAATGAGTTTGCAGGCATAAAGCATGTACAAAGGGCATATTCACTGAAGGCATTTCACATCAAATATTGACTTAGCCTTGAATATTAATGATGGGAATTCAAGGTTATATCTTGTATTTACATATTCAGTCATAACTGAAGAAACTTCAAAATAAATTATTTCTAGTTACAAGGAGAACTTCTAAAGCCTAGAGAGGTAGAATTGCCCAAAGTTATAGAAAGAACAAAGAAATAAAGAACATGGGGCTTTCTTGTCCCTTGTTATGTTTTTATCAAGGCTACCTTGGATAGGTATGTAAATTATCTTCACAAAGATTTTATAGAGATGAGGATACTTTGGGTTGCTAGTTCACATCTACTCCGCTAATGATTTTCAGTAGTTGTCATATATGATTTTTGTCATTTATGCAGTATTATCTCCTTTTCAAGTTATCTTAAGAGCTGAGTTCTCAATGTACTTAAAACTGTCTAATTTGGCACACATTTTCTGCAAGTTGAAAGGAATTTATTGACTCCCATCTAAAAGTAGGCAGGGCTCAAAGCAAGGGGGGAATTGCCACTGTGTAATCAAAACAGTTGAAAGGCCAGATTGGTCTTGATTCTGTTGGCTGGGGACAGTTATGGATCTGATTCATGAAAGAACTGACATATCGCTGAAGCTATGGACTTGACACACAGGAGCAATTAGCACTTCCATACAGAGAAGAGATTGATGTTGCCTATTTCTTTTTCCTGTCTTTTGTTTAGGGCTCTTTGCATTTTTTCATTTAGTGCATCCAAGACCACAGTCCAAATGTGACGGCTCCAGTGTCACTAATAGAGAATATAGTTTGTAATGGAGACTTGACATTTCCAATTTTTTCATATATTTTGTTCTCATTCCAGTTTCAACTTGAAATGTTCATGAGATCATCTGCCAAACTTTCCATGAATGCTTTTTTCATCTACCATTTTTTTCCTGTTTTATAATGGGATACGATTTATAATCTTCTACTCTCTTCCTCTTTAATGTTGTGAAAATGAGCTTATATTTTTAATCGGTTTTAGTATTGGGGGCCATTTCTCCATTTGACAAAGAGGAGAATCAAGTATCTGTTGGTTAAGGTAGTTTCAGGGTTCTTTTGTGATCCTCATTGTGTTCATTGCTTTAAATTGGCTAAACTTCCATAGGAAATGGAGATTGTTGGTGACAATGTCTTTTTCCTTGTGATAGTTCTTATTCATACTTGTATATACAGGGTGTCCCAAAAATCTCCATGCACTTTAATATACTTAAAACTTCACTAAGACTTCTGAAACACTCTGTGAGCAAACATGTCTGACCAAGCTCTAAGCTCTCCACAGACCTTGCTGCAGTCACCTTTATGTGGCCATTGGAACAAATTGTTCTTACCTGCCCATTCTGCCAAGGGAAGTCTTCACATGCTTGGGGTAGACACCTCCTGACTCACTGAAGGGCTTGAGGCTTGCTCAGACTTTGAAGATGCCAACGTCATTCATTGCATCTCGGGCCATCACCAGTTGTCCTGACTTTTGTCTCTTCACTGGACTTTGATGACTCTGGAAGACAGAGTAAGGCTGATAACTTTGCACAACTCTGCCTCACTTAAATCCAGTTTACCCACAAGTTAAGACATCACTTGGGATGTCACTGGTCCTCTTGAAAACAAAGGAGGAATAACAGCAATGACACCATGTATGTATGTGAGTATATGTATATGTGCATATTATGTATATATATAATATATGTATATATATATATATTCCCACACACATATGTGTCAGTAAGAGCTTTAATCATCACAAATTATATCTTCTCAACTTTTTCTTTTCTTCCAGTTTCATGTTGTTTTTCTTTTTTCTCTAACAATGGTCTGACTACACAGGTTCAGAAATGGCTCCCATTAGGTAATCAATTATTCTCTAGCTTTTGAAACAGTCGGTTTTATGATTTTTAGTATTTGTCACATGAAGAGCATCTTTTTGAAGAAAGCAGTAATGATGCATGAAGGCATGAGGCTTTTGATTGCTGGATTTCGAACTGTATTTTCCATTTTGGTGTGTGGAAGTACTCTCGTCTACATCTACCTTTTCATCAAAATCATTGAGCATTGAGGTATTTGTTAACTTAATTCATGGTATCTTGCTGAATTCTAAATAGCCTTTCTCTACCTCTTTATTCTCTGCAGCAGATGTTGCTACTTAAGTCATAATTGTTTTCACAGTGACCTTCTTGCTTATAGTCTTCATGAGCCCTACAAGGCAAGATGGCTACGGTCCATGAAATGCTCTCTTCTTGCTGTCCTTGGGCAGATGATGTCAAAGCTCTGCTAGCACTTTCATTTTTGTCTCTAAGAAGAAACCAGGGGCTATCTTTGCACTCAGCTTTAACATTCTCATCTCTTCCTGTTTAATGGTAATAAAAGCCAACATTTATACAGCACTTTTCAAAGCCCTTATCTCACTTGATATTCACAACACTCCTGGGATGTAAATACTACTATTAGCCCCATTTTACACATGAAGAAACTGAGGCTGAGAGACATTACATGTCTTGCCCAGGATCGCATAGCTAGTAAGTGTCTGAAGTAGGATCGATTCAAACTTTCCAATCATTGCTGTTGTTCAGTTGTTCCAGTTGTGGGGTTATTTTTGGGAAAAATACCGGAGTGGTTTGCTATTTCCTTCTCCAACTCATTTTACAGATGAGGAAACAGAAGGGAATAGGCTTACGTGGCTTGCCCTGGCTTACAGCAAGTATCTTAGATGGGATTTGAACTCAGGAAGACTCATCTTCCCCACTCCAGGTCCAGAACTCTGTCTACTATGGTGCCACCTAGCTGCCCACCAAACTGGTCTTCCTAAGTCCAGATCCAACCCCCTATCTACTATCCACTTAGCTGCCTAATCATTAATAGCATGGATGTCAGTATTTACATGGCTTAGCATGTTGACATGATAAGTGGTGAGATATCGAATTCACATTGAAAGGACCAAAATTTAAATGTTCATAACGATTTTAAAAACCAGGACGTTCTTAGAAACCACTGCCTCTCTTTTTCTACTTCTCAATCAACATCACAGTGACTAGGCAGAAGTAAGTTAGTAACTTCCTGAGTAAGCAAAAAGGAGACCACTGTAGGGAGCTGTCCTAAGACCAGGTATCAGGGTAGTAGGAATAACTGGCCTGATACAAGTCTCTCCATTCACCACACCCACTTCTGTCTCCACAAAGCTAAATTCAAAATGGTGACTGACGTAGCCCCTGTTGGATGAGGAACCAGTCATGTCTAAGGAGTCCAAGAGCCTCCCATGCTGGATGCTTTATATGTCTGGGTGTAGGACTATGAGGTCCTCCATACTTAGGTAAAGCCTTTTCATAGTCTTGAAACAAAGAAATCGTGCTCTAGGTACCTACTTGGCAAGGCTGGTGGTCAGTAGTATTTCCTAGTTTCAATTCAATTATAGTTCTGCCTGTGCCATAACCAAAGATCTTACCTTCTGACATTCTATATGCATGCCAGTGTCGGTTCTCTCTCTTCTGGATACAAGTCAGGCCATAACTTGCCCCAGGGCTGCATAAGACTAAAGACCATTGAAAAAATTATTTATTTCACATATTGCTATGGCTATGGAATTCCATCACCTACCGGTGATGAGCTTCTCCATTCTTCCCCAGGCTGGTCCTTGGAGAGTAGATAGAACCTGTTGTTCACACTGTGCTGGAAGCTTTCCCAGTGTGGCAGAATCTGCCATAACTTGGGTTCCACTGGCATAGCTTTAGATAACCCGGAGTCACTGGCACAATACAGCAAGGCATTGAAGAAGAGCTTTTATGAAGGGTCTGTTGTCATACTGTGCAGTGCAGTCCAATACTCTGAGGCTATTAAGGCCCAGATAGCTGCATATCCCCTCTCTCAAATGGCCCCCAGCTGCTGTGTTCTCTGAGTTCTTATGTCTGCTCCCATGTTTGGAGAGGGGAAGGATAGTGTAGTGAATAGATTGCTGGCCCTGATTCCAGGATTCAAATCCTGTCTCTGGTTTTTATTAGCTATGTGACCTTGGGCAAGTCATGTAACAACTCTGATCACGAGGAAAATCTTTTAAGACCAGAAGTAAAAAGCGGGTTGATATTTGTCCACAAAGACAAAATTATAGATCCTTGATATAGCGACATGTCTGTTCTTAACAATACTTCTTTCTCTTCCTCTGTTGTCATGTCAAATGTTGACTTTTCCTACCTTTGAGGATCTGGTGACAAGGTAGATAGAGCTCTAGAGCCAGAGTCAGGAAAGCCCTAGTTCAAATCCTGTCTCGACTGTGTGACTTGGGGCAATTCATTTGGCCTCAGTGTCCTCATCTGTAAAACATCTTATACCTCTACAACTAAGAGAGTTTTCATTCTTTTTCTTTTCATATATCATCCATTTTAGCCAAAGGGTTTCTTGTGTGTGTGTGTGTGTGTGTGTGTGTGTGTGTGTGTGTGTTTGAAATGGGAAGTAGCTTTCGTGAGAAATTGAGAGTGTCCTTTGCAGATTGTTCTGAGGGTCAATGAGACGAGACATTAATAAGCCCTCTGCCACCCTGAAAGCAGTATATAGACACTGGTTGCTATTGCAACTATGGTCATGACGATGTCTGCTTCTAAGAGCATCTGCCCCCTTTCTGCTTTGCTGCTTCTAATCTCCTGAAGATGGAGAGTTTGCTATCCAAGCTTGTTAGGTAGGAGGACATGCAAAATAAGAGTAAATAAGCTCTGAATGAGAACCTGAGAAATTCTCCTGTAAGGGAAATGTAGAGGGTGTCTCCAAAGTCTTAGTGCAGTTTCAAAAATCTTAAAACATTATGCGACATCTATTTTAGCTTCTCAAAGGCACTTTTTCCCATTGCCACCCAATTCTTTACTGTTTTAGGGGGTTGAAGTTGCTGGATAAATGATCTCTAAGCAAACAAACAAATAAAGAAGTGAAAGAATGAATGAAGGAATGGTGTCGTATCTAGCCAAAGCACTACTCTCTTTTTAACACCAGGGAAAAGACAATGAAGAGCTACTTAGAGTTCTCTTTCTCTTCTTGCTCCCTCAAATTTTCATGTGGATTCACAAGATGAGATAATTAAGGAGTATCACATCTAGTAGGTTCCTGTTGTGGAGCCTGGCAATATACACCACGCATGTCTGGTGTATGGCATACAGCTGTAAACTGCGTGCATGCACACATATGAGCATGTCTGATACACACCCTCTGGCAGGGAATGGGAGCCACTTAGGGAGTTGTGCTCCAGTCTGGAGAGAAGCTCCTGCCACCATCACTTCCCCACCAGCCCCCCAAGTTGGAATGCTGACTTTTGCTGGCTTCACTGCTTCTAGGAACAGCCTGGCAGCTGGTACAGGGTCAGTCCCACCAGGTTCAGCGATTGGAGTCGGGCAGCAGGCCAACTTGCCACCTGAAGGCTGTCTTGCTTCACTGATTTGGCCACTAGCTTCTCTTTCATTTGTTCAAATTTCTCACAGAAGTCTTGGACTGAAGCTTAGCCAAGAGAGAAGAAAAAGTCTTTGGTTATTGGCACTGAACATGTTATGTGTAGGGAAAGGGGGGAAAATTCTGAAATCCTCCTTTTGGCTTCCTCTTGGGCATGAGCTGTTCTCCAACACATTCACAGTGAACACAGCCAGGCTTTCCAGAGGAGGCCTCCAGGCAAGGGAATTGGGATGGGCCTCGTTTTCAGGTAACCATTGCCTGGTTTCTGGGTCTGATCAGCTTCACAGACCTGGGAGAAGACTCAGGTTTTTTGTTTGTTTATTTTTTAGTAAGTTAAAGGGACATTATCAGCTTCACACTAGAGCCACTCCCCATTTCAAATACAAATAAACAAGGAGCCCAGCAGCCAAAAAGAACAGAGCAATTCAAGAACAGGAAAAAAAAGGTTAAAACTCTGTTCCAAAGCAACAAAACTGAGATCATAGACACACAGCTCTAAAGAGAAGCTGGAGGACGAGAGGTCTGGAGGGCAGAAAAACAGACTTGGAGCCAGACAAGACGTGAGTTCAAATCCCGCTTCAGATATTTATCAGCTGGATGACCCTGGGCAAAGTCATTTGTCCTCTTCCATCTTCAATTTCTTCATCTGTAAAATGGGGATAATAATAGCACCTACCTCCCCAGATCATTGTAAATGCCAAGTAAGTGATTTATAAACCTTAAGCACCATACTGTATAAATGCTAACCATACCTTTTTTTTTTAAACTGGAAACTACCTCAACAGTCATACCAGACACCCCCCTTCATTTTACAGATGAGAACACTGAGTCACAGATAGGGGAAATGATTTGGTCACAAGATAGTGTCAGAGGCAGGACTTGAACCCGACTCTGATGCCAGAACCAATGACATTTCTATTCTTTCATGATCCAGTGTTTTTGAACCCCATCATTTGATGAATGCTTCCCTGTGTTGTTCGCAGAAACTTTGAAATCCATGTATGTGTGCGTGTGTATATACATGTATATATGTCATACATACATACGTATACGCTTCTTTGTGTCTCATGGTAGCCATCTCTAGAAATCAAAAAGAAACTTACATAATAACTTTATCATATATTTAAAAGGAATAGCAAGATATGCAGAGTAGATCTGCAATTTCAAAAAAGGAAAGGGCCTGGGTCTCCTGAACAGCTATTTTAGTGCTAGCTTGTGAGAACATAATTATTAAAGAGCAGGGAGGAACATATTTACCGTAAGCAAATAAAGAACAAATGGACCTTTGTGGCTTCAGTCAGTAGTGATAGAGCTTCTCTTCACCCTCATGGCTTTAATCCATCAAACATCCTGGTAGATCCAAGATTCAAGGCCCTTCAACTAACATCTTGGCAAGAGAAAGGATCTAGAACTTCTCTGCAAATGCAGTTAAGTTGTCAAAGATAAAAACCATTTTTGAATTAAAACAATAAATCTTCCATCTGTAACTTTGCTCCGTCAAATAGCGAGAAAGCAGAGCCTCCCATCCAGCGAACCATCTTAATTAACATCACGCTGCCCGCCTTGAAGTATGACAGGTCTGATGATAGCCTGACCTTGTGCTCTAGTCACAGGCTGGGATCAGCTTGATGGATGAGAGAATTCCTGCCTCACTGAACACAGAAGAGCATCTTGGGAGGGGATGGAAGGTATAGACCTTGTCTCAGTGTGTCAATACCGAAATGAACAATGTCCTTCTGGAAAGACATTGGGCCCTTGAAGATCCTTCCTCTGATTATTAGTTGGTTCCTCCCAGAACTTCTGTTTGAAGTAAAGTACCCAACCCAGTCATATCTTCAATCCTCTACCATCTACACACCTGACCATCCTGACAATCCACACTTCTGGACTTTCTCTACCATGTCTTTGGTTCCATCTTTTGCTCCCCTCCCAGCATAGGTACAGAAAGAATTCTGTCAAGGAATAATAAAAAGTTGGGGATCACTGTCTCAAAGCCCCCCAGTATCTTTACTGGTGGAGGTAAACGCACTGCCCACATGAGGGACCGGCAAGAACAGCAGAGCTCCATATTCAGGAGTCCTCTTCAGGACTCTTCAAGACCAGTCTCCTTCAGAAACTCTTGAAGCTTTGATTCTTTCTCAGTGCTTGTCAAGAACCAAATCACCTCAGTTCCTTCTGGTTTCCAGCTTGGAGAGAGAAGATGGAAGAGGTCAATCCCACTTCAAATATCTGGGGAGATATGAGAGGAGCAGGCAGCCTCCATCATGTCCCTATTCCCAGACTGCTACCATAGAGATTTGGGGGAGTTTTCCTTCAGGTAAGATCCAGAACTCTCTCTCTTGGTTGAACTGAGTTACCTCCCTCCCAGTGAGAGAGCCCCTTCACTCTATGTTGTCTACTATATATTCTCCTGGTGTATCTTCTCTGATTTGTTTTTTGCTTTGATTTGGATAAATGGGTTTCTTGGCTATTTGCTATAAGTGTTCATTGTGAAACTGGAATTTGGTGGGAAAGGGATCAAACCTTGGATGTAAAACTAAGGGTCTTTCTTCCTGCCAATAATGATGGCAAAACAATCAGAAGTTAGATCAAACCCAATCATATTCATGAGAGTAATACCATTTAAGAGAGCAGAGAGAAATAATTCTAGCCTGGTACCCCTCTTTCTGAAGAGAGTGGAGTGATTCCAACTTCCTGCTTACCTTTCTCACAGGAATAAAAGTCTCCCTTGGAGAAGGGTGGGGGAAAAAGAGGCTGGAGATGTTTATTCTGCCTCCTTTCTAGGTACACAATGACAGCCTTCACCACAAGTGGGTCTCTCTACTCTTCTCTACATGTCAAAGAGAAGAAATGCTGCAAATGAGCGAAAAAGAATTTGAATGAATGACAAAGTAGCTTATGAGGGTCTTTCTTTTCTAGTCCAACCCACCATTGGAATTTGGCAAGAAGATAGGACAAGGGGGCAGAAGACTTAAGGATAGCTGAATGTATATGGTTGAATTGCTGAATTATTGTCTGAGCTGTAAAGAGAGGGGAGTGAGGACAGAGCAGAAGATTAGAAAGGTGGAGAAAGATTGGAAATTATGATCGACTCTTAGGGTTTTCAACATTTTTTTCTTCAGAGTACCTGAACTTGTTTTTTGAAAATATTTTGCTAACTGTATTTTTCCTTTCTAATCCTATGTATTTTATTTATACATTATAATGTATAAATTATAAGAGTATTATAAGAGATATACAGGTTTGACCAGGCTGCCAAAGGGGTCCATGTCAGAAAATATATGAAGAACCACTGAATTGATCCAACTCTTCTGGAGAGCAATCTGGAATTGTTCCCAAATAGTTATTAAACTGGCTATTCCCTCTGACCCAACAATACTACTAATAGTTTTGTTTCCAAAGATGATTAGGGAAAAAGGAAAAGAACCTAAATCTTCTCAAATGTTTCTAGAAGCCTTCTTTGTGGTAGTAAAGAACTGGAAATTGTAGGGATGCCCATCAGTTAAGGAATGGCTGAACAAATTGTGGCATATGGTTGTGATGGAACTATACTGTGCTATAAGAAATGATAAGATTAACGAGCTCAGAAAAACATGGATAGACTTGCACAAAATAATGAAGAGTAAAATGAGCAGAAATGAGAAAATGATGTATACATTAAAAGCAATATTGTTTTAAGAATGACTTTGAAAACTAAGTCATTTTGACTATTATAGATACCCAAATTAACTACAAAAGATGTACAAAGGAAGATGCTCTCTGCATCCAGAGAAGGAACGGATAAATAGATGTGCAGAATGGTTTTACATATACATACATATTTGTGTTTAATGGCAGCCATCTCTGGGGGAAGAGGGAAAGAGAGAAGAATAAAAGGGGAGAAAAAGTAAGTTACGTGATAACTTTATTATATACTTAAAAGGAATAGCAAGTTCTACATAATAGATTTGCAGTCTCATGTGAAATCATCTTTTTATCTTTCTGTATTTTCATCTTTTGGACTTTCTCTGTTTTATTTCCTAAGTTCAGAATAAAATAAATAAAAATTTCATCTCTGTTCTAAGGTTCTAAATTGTAGACAAGGTTGATTGACAGAGAGAGTTTCCTCATCTGGAATTCAGTATCCCAGTGAAATCATAGGCTTAGTCGCCATTCCCTTGCCATGCCCAGACAAATGACTTAAGACATCTAATTCCACTTACTGAGATAAGCACCAAATGGATATGTGACTGAGACAGAAAAGGTCACATCATAAGCAAATTAGAAGAACGAGGAAGAAGTTACTTTTCATACCTATAGAGAGGCGGTGAATTTCTGACTGAAAAGGTGTTAGAGAGGATCATGGAAAATGCTACTTTCAATTTCATAAAATTAAAAAAAAACTACATAAAGAAATTGAATGTAGTTAAATTAGAAGGGAAGTGAGTAAAGGGGAAAACTTTGCAGAAAATTTCTCCAAGAAAGGTCTTATTTTCAAAATATATTAGAAACTAATTCAGATTTATAAAATCAAGCCATTCCCTACAGATAAACAGTCAAAGGGTAAGAACAAGTAGTTTCAAATGAAGAATTCTAAGCCATCAAAAACCATATGAAAAATGCACTAATAATTAGAGAAATGCAATTTAAAGCAATTTTGAGGCTCTATATCACGCCCATCAGATTGGCAAATATGACAGCAGAAAAAAATAACAAATGTTGGAGAGCCTTCAGGAAAACAGGTACACTGGTTCATCCCTGGCAGAGCTGTACATTGTACCAATAATTCTGGAAAGCAATTTGATACTATGCTCAGCGCTGTTCATACCCTTTGACCCAGCTATACCACTTCAAGGTATACATCTTTGAGAGATTACATCCCAAAGAGATTAAAAAAAAAAGAGAGACCCATATGTACAAAAAAAAATTAGTAGCTCTTCTTATTTTATTGTTTAGCCATTTTCAGTCATTGTCAGATTCTTTTTGACCCCACTGGGGTTTTTTTTGGCAAAGACTCTGGAGTGGTTTGTCATTCCCTTCTCCAGCTCATTCGACAGTTGAAGAAACTGAAGCAAACAGAGTTAAGTGATTTGCCCAGGGTCTCACAGCTAGGAAATATCTGAGGTCAGATGTGAACCCAGGTCTTCCTGACTCCAGGCCTAATGCTTTGTCCTCTGTACCACATAGCTTTCCGATGCTTTTTTCATGGCAACCAAAAATTAAAAAAACAAGGAAGTAATTCTTCTCTTGGTGATTAGCTAAATAGATTCTGTTATGTCAGTGGTTCTCAATCTGTGGGTCACAACCCCTTTGGGGGTCAAACGACCCTTTCACAGGAGTCACCTAAGACCATCAGAAAACACATATTTCTGATGGTCTTAGGAACCGAGACACCACTCCTTCATCCATCTCCAGGCGAGTCTGCCCACATGCAGATAAGTCCACATACAAGTATTAAAGGATCTCAGCATTAGGAAGGTTGAGAACCACTGTGTTACATGAATGTAATGTCATATTAGAGTTCCATAAGAATCAGTGGACAGTTTCAGATGAAAGTAAGAAGACCTCTATGACCTGATACAGAGTGAAGCTAGCAGAATTAGGAAAATAAATTTTAATTAAAAATAAAATTTTAAAGACTAATGGTTAATAGTTATTATTGCTAAAAACCTGTTAGGGAATTTGCTACTCAGGATTGTTTTAACACTTCACTTTTCAATTATAATCATTTTTCTTTGTTTGTTTGAACCAGTCTCGCTCATATAGGTGATCACTATCTGACAGTTACCTGATTTTTACAAGAATGCACTAATGGCACCTTGTGGACTTCACAGCAGAGGCCCAGGCTCACTCAGTATTTTCACATCACAGACAGTTGTTGAGGGACTACATAATAGAATGAAAAGAATACTGATATGGAAACAGAAAACCAGGTTTTGGATTCTTGTTTGTTAGGTAGTACCTGTGTGATCTTGAGCAAATTAATTAATCTTTTTCAGTCTCTGTTTGTTGTTGAGTCATTTTTCAATCATGTCCAACTCTCCATGACCTCATCGAGGGTTTTCTTGGCAAAGATATTGGAGTGGTTTGTTATTTCCTTCTGAAGAAGGATAAAGGATTTCATTCTGAAGAATGAAAAACCTCATTTTACTGATGAGAAAACTGATGCAAACCAGTAAGTAACTTGTCCAGAAGTAAGTATGTGAGGCTGGACTTGAACTCAGGAAGGTGAGTCTTCCTGACTCCAGGCCTGGTGCTCTATCCATTGCAGCACCACCTAGCTGCCCCTGCTTTCTTCCAGAGCAGAGCACAGAGAAATACACAGTAGTCATAACTGTGCATGTGAATGGGCTGAACATATCCATTAAAATGGAAGCAGAGAGCAGAATGGAACAAAAACCAGAATCCTATAATATATAGTTTGCAAGAAACACACTTGAAGCAAAGAGACAGATACAAAGTAAAAGTAAAGAGGTAAAAGTTAATCCGTTGTGCTTTAGCTGAAGTAAAGTAGCAATCATGATCTCAGACAAAGCAACAGCAAAAATAGATCTAATTAAAAGACATAAGCAGGGAAAGTACAGTTTGCTAAAAAGGTACCCTAGACAATGATGTAATATCAACACTAAGCCCATATGCACTAAATGGTATAGCGCCCAAATTATATTAAATTTAAAAATTTGCACAAACAAAACCAATGCAGCCCAGGTTAGAAAGAAAGCAGAAAAGTGGGGAAATTTTTTTATAGCAAGTTTCTCTGATAAAGGCTTCATTTCTCAAACATTATAGGGAATTAAGCCAAATTTATAAGAATACAAGTCATTCCCCAATAGAAGAACATAGATAGGCAGTTTTCAGAAAAAGAAATCAAAGCTATCTATAACCATATGAAAAAATACTCTAAATTACTATTGATTAAAGAAATGCAAATTAAAACAACACTGAGATACTATTTCACACCTATCAGATTTGTTAATGTGATAGAAAAGGAAAATGACAAATGTTGGAGGGGATGTAGGAAAACTGAGATACTGATGCATTATTAGTGGAATTATCAACCAGTTTAATCGTTCTAGAGAGCAGTTGGGGACTGTGGCCAAAGGTCCATAAAACTGGTCACACCCTCTGGCCCAGCTACTCTACTGCTACTAGGGCTGTGTCTCAAAGAGATTAGAAAAGAAAAGAAAGGAGGAGTTCTTATATTCACAAAAATATTTATAGCAGTTCTTTCTGTGGTGGCAAAGAATTGGAAATTGAGGTGTTCATCAATTGGGGAATGGCTGACAAGTTGTGGTATATAATCGGAATAGAGTATTATTGTGCTATAAAAAATGACAAGCAGGGGGCAGCTATGCTGTGTAGTGAATAGAGCACCGGCCCTGGAGTCAGGAGGACCTGAGCTCAAATCCAGCCTCAGATACTTAACACAAAAAAAAACTAGCCGTGTGACCTTGGGCAAGTCACTTAATTCCAATTGCCCTGCCTTCCCCCCTCCAAGAAAAAAAAGCAAAAAAAAAAAAAGGGGAAAAAATGACAAGCAGGATGATTAAAAAAAAAGTAGAAAGACTTACATGAACTGATGCAAAGTGAAGTGAGCAGAACCAGCAGACCAATCACAATAGCAGCAATACTATATGATGATCAACTGTGAATGACTTAACTATTCTCAGCAATCAAAGATCCAAAACAATTGGGAAGGACTTACAATGAAAAATACCATCTGGGAAAGGGAACTGATGGATCCTGAATGCAGATCAAAGCATGCTTTTCTTTATTTTTCTTGCGTGCTTTTTTGATTTGTGTTTTCTTTCACAATATGACTCATATGGGAATATGTTTTGCATGCCTGCACATGTATAACCAATATCGAATTGCTGGCCCAGTCAATGAAAGGAGAGGGGGTAGGAGGGAGAGAATTTGGAACTCAAAAAAAATTTTTTTAATGTTAAAAAATTGTCTTTACATGTAATTGTAAAAAATATTTTTAAAAAAGAAAGGAAGCTTCAGAAACGCCTGTGAGAAGGGACTCTCAGTAACTCCAAATAGTTTTGTAAAATCCTTGAGTTGCAAACATTTGGACATCTTCATTAGCTCTATTCATATTCATCAATGCTTCCCACTCCCTTTGAGAGCTTCATTTTTATTTAGAAGAATGTTGTAGCAAATATACTAATGATCTTGACTTGGGCTTATGTCTCTGCCCAAGGGAAATCTTTTGAAGTCTTAAAGTGAAGACCAGATTGGGCCACAACTAACTGTATACAAAAGACCACTTCACTCTCATGCATCATTTCCTCTATAAATGCTCAACCCAATCTTGTCTATTCTCCTGGGCATGTACAGGCATGCTCTATTATCTAAGTTCTAGCTCTCAGGCCTCAACAAGCAAGTGTTGAAGCTGGTTGTCAGGCTCCCATGCCCTCTGCTGTTGGCTTACCCAAAGGGAGAGAAAATAACTTAGAAATGATTTCTTCAAAACTTTTATTTCACTTTTTCAATTAACAAACATTTATTTTCTCCTCTGACCATACCAAAGTGGGGGTGGGAGAGAGAAGCAAATCAAAACCTTTATAACAAATATATCCTTCAGTAAAATAAATTCCCTCATTGGCCATGTCGAAAAATGTATGCCGCTTCGTGCATCTTGAATCCTCGGTTAGGAGACATTCCTCATCAGTCTTCTCATCAGAACTTCCTCATCAGTCCTCTAGATCACAATTCTTAGGAATTTCAAAATTTTTGCCTTTAAAATGTTGTTGTTATTGGAAAAAATTGCTTTATTCTGAATCATTTCATACAAGTCTTCCCAGATTTCTCTGAATCCATCAATTTCAACATTTCTCATGGCCACAATTGTATTCCATTACATTCATATACCACATTGTTTAGCCATTCCTCAACTGAAGGGCATCAACTTAGTTTGCAACTCTTTACCACTACAATAAGAGCTGATATTAATATTTTAGTGCATAAGGGGTATTTTCTTCATCCAGAAGGAACTTCAATAGCAAAGCATTTGCCATACTTATAAAATGAACTCAACACTGCCATGTACCTTTAGTATTTTCTGATTCCAAGATCTCAGGCAACTAGCAGCATAATCCAGCACATAAGATTTCCAGGGAGACACACAAGATAAAAGCACACAAGTGGAGAAAGGGACGGAAAATCAGCCAAGAATGCTAAGTCTGTAATTGTTATATTTTTAACCAATAATAAGGTACCACCAGGTTGTCACAATGTCAAGTACCTTGTATCACCCTGTTTCACCACCACCACCACCAAGGGAATGTGTCTGAAACTGAATTGAGGAGGGGGGGGGGGCAGAAGCCCACAATTCATATCTCTATCTCTATCTATCTATCTATCTACCTATCTATCTATCTACATGTATACACACACACACACACACACACATATATAATATTTCATTAAACAGAATCTAATCTAGGTTTTTAATCACAGCTCACTTTCTGATAATATATATTCCTTGTGAGGTTGGGGATACAGTGATATCTCTGGAGAGTAAGCCAGCCCTATACCCATACACTGTCTGTAGTAACATTCCCTCTGTTTTTAACACACAACCCTCTAAACTCACTGCCAAGGGCTCCATTTGTCCACACTGACCTTTTTTACTCTTTTGTCCATCCCAAGTGCTCAAACATTGCAATCATTCTCTAGACTCCTCTTTTCTGATGTCACAGGAAGGCACAAACAGGAGACACTCTCATCACAACTGCCAAATGTCTTTCTTGTTACAGTAATCACAGCTTCTCTGAAACCATCAGCTGATAGATACCAACCTTGAGGCTAATTCCTGACACTCCTACACATACCCCTCTCTCAGAACCATACCTGCTCCTTCTCATAGCAGTGAAGAGGTAGAGTGGATAGATCACTGGGTCTAGAGTCATGAAAATCTAAGTTCAAATTTGGCCTCATGCACTTACCAGTTGTGTGACCCTAGGCAGGTCCTTAATCTGTCTGCCTCAGTTTCCCTATTTGTAAAATGGGAATACTAAATGGCACCTACCTCATAGGCTTGTGAGGGCAAATGAGATAACACCTGGAATGTGCTTAGCATACATAGTACCCGGCATATGCCATGTGCTCAACAAATCTTTCTTTCCTCTTCTTCTTCCCTTCCCATAAGCACCTTATGACAACATAGAAGAGGGGGAAGGAAGTCTTGGGGGCATGGCTATTTTTCTTTTTAACTTTTAATTTTTCTGCATCGCAGATTCCTGACACTGGCTTGCTCTTTTTCCTTCCAAAGAAAACCAGTTCTAATGGGCACTCTGTGTTGGCCAGCCTTCAAACAGCAGTAGAGCAGCTTTGCATATCTCTGCTCTTACATGCTGGCTGCAGGAAGCCCTAGTGCCAGAGAGAGGCTGATGTCTTGGTGCTGCCATTGGCACCAGCAGCTATCTTCTGCTCTCCACACTTCAGTGACCTTGCCTTCCTTATTGTAGCCATAATAAGGGGGCAGTGAGTGGTCCAAGCACAGCAGATCTCTCATTACATGGAGCTATGTTCTTACCTCTACTAAGGACACAACAGAGGGGCCAGAGGAAGACTGGAAAATTGCCACTTCCTGGTAGGTAGGTAGAAGGAAAAAGAGAGTGACTTTTCTGAAGATTCTCAAAAAACCCAACCAGCATTCAAAGGGGCAGGTGTAGAGCAAGCTGGAAGACAAGACTTAGAGCTGACGTTTAAGGAAGCAAGGGACCAATGCACCCAAGCAAGGAGCTTGACATTTGTGGATGAACCTGTGGGTAATTCAACCCACAGGAGTGGATGGGGCAGTTGACAGGATGTGGTGACTGAATAACATCACCCTCCTGAAACAGACCATGTAGAACCTAGGGATTTAAGAGGAGTTGGTGTCCCTGTGATCTACACAAGTGGCAATAATATTTTCTAAGTGTCAGAGTTCCCCTACCCCTATCTAAACCTACTCTTTGCTTGGTTTGAGGCTTTAGTTGGCTTGATTGGACACATGTGAGCTGTGCCTGTATTTCCCTTTGGAGCTAGTGGCATCTAGAGGTTGCCACTGACTGTGTCTATCTCAGATGGCAGAGGCCAGTTCAGGGATGGGAGCACTGGCATCACCAAAGGCCTGGGAAGGTAGAATGACCATATACTTGCCTGCCAATTTTGAGACACTTTCTGAGACATTCTCACATCAGGTAAACAGCTTCATTCAACAGAGACCTTCACAAAGCAGAGCATGCTGAAATTCTCTTAGTCTTGTTGTCTATCTGTCTTTGGCTCCACTTAAACTAGATTTTGGATCTGAGATGAAGGTCATGTGGTTACTTTTAAGGTTGTCTCCAAGTATATTTGGTATTTTATCTCTGGATGTAAGAACTGGGTGCCTAAGGAGGGCCAGGGAGAATCCTTAGCTATCAAGGTATGGTCATTGTACAAGTAGATTTCCATCTATTATTGGTGTATATTGGGTACTGAGTTCTGGAGAGGGGGACTGGGAAGATCAAGTTCCAGATCTGAGAAATACTGGCTATGACCCTGGGCTTAGCTTAGCTTCTTAGTGCTCTAGGCAATTCTCTTTTTTTTTTT
>CM053580.1:221960187-222007465 GCA_028627135.1 Pseudochirops cupreus | reverse complement strand
TGATCGCTTAGTCCCCCTGCTGTCTGCAGTCCGAGGGCGTGGAAGCTGCAATGCGGAGGAGGGTGCAGAACTCTGCCTTTCTATTTCTAGCCCTGGAGGCCTTTTGGCCGGACCGCTTTTCTCCCCTGATTTCACAAGTCCCAATGACCTAGTTCTGAATGCTGCTGCAGCTACCTCTAATCCACTCACCGCTCTTTTCATCCAGCCGCCCCCGGGGCTCAGCCAGGGCTTCAGGCCAGGCTGGTTTCAGTTCACAGTGCTGATATGGTTCCTTGTAGCAGAGCTGACTTTAGTGGAAAGTATATTTGTGTGCGTTTTGGAGTTCTAGGATTAGTTTAGAGTCATATTTTATGGGTATTTTGGGGTGGCTATGTGAGAGCTGCCATATGTTGCTGCTCCTACACCGCCATCTTGGCTCTGCCCCCCCCAAAGTCATTCTTAAAACAATATTACTCTTACTGTGTACAATGTCTCTTGGTTCTGTTCATTTCATTTTTCATTATTTTGTGCAAGTCTTTCCATGTTTTTTTTTCATGTTCTTTTAAGATCATTGAGCTCATAACTTCTTATAGCACAGTGGTATTCCATCACAATCATATACCACAACTTGTTCAGCCATTCCGCATTTGATGGGAATCCCTGCCATTTTGAGTTCTTTCTTATTTTAGAACATACAGGTTCTTTCCCTTTTTCCATAATGATCTTTGGAAATAGATCAAGTAGTGACTTCACTGGGTCAAAGGGTAAAGGCAGTTTAAAAACTTTGTAGTCATAATTCCAGACTGCTCTCCAAAATGGCTGGATCAGTTCACAATTCCACCAGAAGTTACAAGGCAAGTTTAGTTAGTTGTATTGAGATTTTATATTGTTTTTTTCCTTAAAAAAATAAATAACAAAATAAAGATCACCAACAATTTAACAATCTCATTGAATGAATAAATGAAAAAAAATCACAAGTTTAATCTGTACATTTAGAATACAGACATGAAAGTAAGACAATGTAGAAGGAAAAAAAGATGGATAGAGGATGAGACTATGAAGAATAGCTATGAAAAGGTAACACAAGACTGGGGCTGGTGGGGCGGCTAGGTGGCACAATGAATAGAGCACTGGCACTGGAGTCAGGAGGACCTGAGTTCAAATCTGACCTCAGACACTTAATACTTACTAGTTGTGTGACCTTGGGCAAGTCACTTAACCCCAATAGCCCCTCCCCCCCCAAAAAAAGACTGGGGCTGGCTAGATAGAATAATGCTGGCAAGTTCTTTCACTGCCCTGGGCTACAATTCACACACACCTGGTGAACCCAGAGCAGTGGGATATTTTTCTCCTATTGTGTCCTCATTTACTTTAGGGTTTGATGCTATTAATAATTTTTGTTTGATACAAGATTTCATGATAGATGATATACTAAATAAATACTAAAGGTTACATTAGAATTGTCAAGGACTTAAGAGATCTTCTTATCTAATTTTCTAAATTTTATAAATGAGGAAACTGAAGCTTAAAGAGGTTAATTGACTTACCCAAGGTAGAAATTAATTGACTTATGAGAAAGTAATTAACTTGCCTAGATAAAAAGAGGCAGAACTGGGGTTTGAACTCAAGTCCCATGACTATAAAATTTGGGACTCTCCGCTTGGCACAATGCTGCCTCTTTATTAGTGAAAATGAAAATGAAATAAAAAGGTGAGTTTCTCTGCCTTGGTTTCTCATCATCTTGCCATCTTAGCATTTCTATCCCTTTTTGATATTAGTTTTATCCTCCATATAGCCATAATAAAAATTTTAAAAGATTCTTTCATCATTCTTAGAATTAATTGTCAGCCTTGGTTTAATACTGTTCTTTAATGTGCCTAAAAATATTGTCATAGGACTATGGTGCTCTTTTGTAGTCATTCTAAGTTACCTACTCTTACCTCTACCTTCTGTATGTGTCTTTTTAAAAAGTCTTTTGATTTTTTTTCTTATGTAATATTTTGTTTTTCCCCAGTTACATGGATAACAATTTTAACATTCTTTTTTTTTTTTCAAATTTTGAGTTCCAAATTCTCTCCCTTCCTACCCTCCTTCCTCTGTCCTGTCACTGAGAAGGCAAGCAATTTGACATAGGTTATACACATATAGTCATGCAAAACACATTTCCATGTAAGTCATTCTGTGAAAGAAAACACAGAAAAAAACACCAACCCCCCCCCCAAAAAAAAACCCAAATGACCAGGAAAAACAAAGAAAATAAAGAAAAAGTCTTTTTGACCTTCATTCAGGTTCTACCATTTCTTTCTCTGGAAATGGACAGCACCTTTCATCATAAGTCCCACAGAATTTTATCCGATATTGCTGAGAATAGCCAAGTTATTCATAGTAGCTCATCATACAATACTGCTGTTGCCATATATGACGTTCTCCTGGTTCTGCTAATTTTACTCTGCAATAGTTCATGTAAATCTTTCCATGTTTTTCCTGAGAGCATCCTGCTAATCGTTTCTTAAAGCACAATAGTATTCCATCACAATCATCTACAACTTGTTCAGCCATTCCCCACTTGATGGACATCCCCTCAATTTTCAATTCTTTGCCACCAATAAAAGAGCCACTACAAATATTTTTGCACGCATAAATCTTTTTACTTTTTGTTTTTTATCTCTTTGGGTATTGCTTGGTCAAATGCTCTACATGATTTTATAGCCCTTTGGGCATAGTTCCAAATTGCCCTCCAGAATGATTGAATCAGTATACAACTTCACCAATAGGACATTAGTGTTTTAATTTTCTCTTTTCATCCCCTCCAATATTTATCATTTTACTTTTCTGTCATATTAAGCCAATCTGACAGGTGTGAAGTAGCAGCTCAGAATCATTTTAATCTGCACTTCTCTTGTCAATAGTGACTTAGAGCATTTCTTTATATGACTATAGACGGTTTTGATTATTTTGTCTGAAAACTGCCACTTCATATCCTTTGGCCATTTGTCAATTAAGCAATGGTTCTTATTTCTATAAATTTGACTCAGTTTTCTTTATGTTTGAGAAATGAAGTCTTTATCAGAGAAACTTACCATAATTATTTTTTCACAGTAATGATTACCAACTATGTATTTCCCTCTCTCTTATTTCCTCCCTGTTTACCCTACTTTCTCTCCTTTCACCCTATCCATTCTCAAAAGTGTTTTGCTTTTGACTTTAATCTCCCACAAACTGCCCTTCCTTCTATCAGTACCCCTCCCCCCAACCCTGCTTCTCTTATCCCCTTCTCTCCTGAATGGTAAGATAGATTTCTACAACTAAGTGTGCATTTTATTCCCTCTTTGAGCCAATTGTGATAAGAATAAGGTTCTTATGTTCTTCTCCTCCTTCCCCCATTTCCCCTTTTCTGCAAAATCTTTTTCAGGCTTCTTTTATGTCAGATAGTTTATCCTATTCTCCCTCCCTCTTTCCCAGTGCACTCTTCTTTCCCACTCTTAATTGTATTTTTTTTAGGCAATCATACCATCACATTCAATTCACACTGCTGTTTTCTGTCTATGTTTACTCCTTATAACTGCCCTAATAATGAAAAGTTTTAAGAGTTATAAACATAATTTTCCCATGCAGGAATATAAGCAGTTTAACCTTATCAAATCCCTTATGATTTTTCTTTCCTGTTTACTTTTTAATGTTTCTTTTGAATCTTGTATTTGAAAGTCATATTTTCTATTCAACTCTGGTCTTTTCATCAGGAATGTTTGAAAGTCCTTTATTTTGTTGATTATCCATATTCCCTCTGAAGGACTATACTTAGTATCACTGGTTAGAGGACTCTTGGTTGCAATTCTAGCTCTTTTGCTCTCCAGAAAAATCATATTCCAAGCCCTCAGATCCTTTCATGTAGCCCCTGCTAAATGTTGTGTTATCCTGACTCTCATTTCATGATATTTGAAATGTTTCTTTTTTTGCTGCTTGCGGTATTTTCTCCTTGACCTGAGAGGTACGGAATTTGGCTATAACATTCCTGGGAGTTTTCATTTTGGGGATCTCTTTTAGGAGGTGATTGGTGCATTCTTTCAATTTCTATTTTGCTCTCTGGTTCTAGAATATCAGGACAATTTTCCTCAATAATTTCTTGAAACATGATGTCTGGGCTCTTTTTTATTATTATTATGACTTTCAGGTAGTTCAATAATTTTAAAATTCTCTCTCCTGAATCTATTTTTCATGTCAGTTGTTGTTCCAATGAGATATTTCACATTTTCTTCTATTTCTTTCATTCTTTTGATTTTGATTGTTTCTTGATGTCTCATAAAGTCATTAGCTTCCCCTTGCCCAATTCTAACTTTTAAGGAATTATTTTCTTCAGTGACCTTTTCCTTCCTTTTCCATTTGGTCAATTCCACTTTTCGAGAACTTTTTTCCTTCAGTGAATCTTTGTATATCTTTTTCATTTGGCCAATTCTGCTTTTCAAGCCATTCCTCCCTTAATTAGATTTTTGTGCCTCTTCTATTTGGTCTATTCTGTTTTTTGGGTGTTATTTTCTCCACTACTTTTTGTGTTTCCTTTACCAAGCTGTTGACTTTTTTTTTATTATTTTCTTGCATCACCCTCATTTCCCTTCCCAATTTTTCCTCTACGTCTTTTATTTGATTTTTAAAATCCTTTTTGAGCTCTCTCAATGCCTGCAGCCAATTCATATTTTCCTTTGAGGCTTTGGATGCAGGGATTTTGAATTTGTTGTTTTCTCTTCACTATGTTTTTTTGATCTTCCTTGTCACTATAGTAACTTTCTATGGTCAGAATTTTTTCTGTTGTTTGCTCATTTTTCATCCTATTTCTTAACTTTCAACTATGCCAAAGTTAGACTCTGTTTTCCAAGCAGTTGAGGGTTCACTGTTATAAGTTTCAGGTTTTTTCAGAGGTAATTTTGGGGACCTGTAAGTTTTTAGCTCTTCCAAGGTGGTATGATTTAAGGAGAGGTGTGTTTCCTCTTCTCTTGTACTCTGCACTGGTTCATGAATGACCAAAAGCACTCTTTTCAACTCCAAAGTATGACCAGGGTCCCTGTTCCCCTCTGGCCACAAGCTCTGCAGTTCTAGTGTTTCTCCTCCCACTGGGACCCAATACTGACCCAGATCCAAGTATAGGTAATGCAGCAGAGTCCTGCACCTGGTGCGAGCATAGGGCCCCCTATAAATCTCCTTCTGACCTGTAGTGTGATCCCCTTATCATCTGAGAGGTCTGAAAACCACTCCTGCTGCCACTAATTAAGTCACCCCAAGGTCTGCTCTTGGTTTGCTGGTGTCTAGTTTACACTGGCATGGATTGCTCTAGACTATACTCCTCTATAACCCTGGTGACACACACCTTTCCTGTCAATCTTCTAAGTTGTCTTGGGCTGGAAAATTGTTCTGCTCCATCTTTTTGTGGGTTCTGCCACTCTAGAATTTATTTAGAGTCATTACTTAAAGGTAATTGGAGTGGTTTGGGGAGAGCTCAGATCAGTCCTTTGCCCTCATCAGAATCTTTGTGTTTTTAGCCACAGAATTTTGTTTTTGTGATTATCCCATTTGTATTGAGACAACTTCCCCATCAAACTTTAGATCCTGGGACTGTGCTCACATTTTTTCTAAACTCTTTGAAATTTGAGCTCCCTAAGTCTAATGTGTCTGATTTTTACTTTCTTTATCTTTCATAAATTATTAAATGGTATGGTAATGTTTCTCTAAGTTTCTAAGAATTTTGACTTCAGTAATCATTTTTTCTTTATTAGGCAGAATTAGGTCAAAAATAACACCTCCACTTGATACTTCCTTTTATTTTGAAGAGTGAAGCGATCATGAGGACAGGTAAACATGTATCATTGGCTACATAGAAAGGATTTATGGCAACCCTTATGTAGCCAAGACAGAAATGAAGTGGATAATTAATAATAATAATTAATAATAATAATAACTAGGGTTTACACAGTACGTACTGTGTGCCAAGCACTGTACTCAGCACTTTACAAGTGTTATTTCAATCCCTGTTGACTGGAGAATGACAAACAAGTTGTGGTACAAGAATTGGGGACAGATTTCATTGAAGTCTTGGTGGTTAAATTCAAGTGCCCATTTTCCTTGTAACAACGAGGGGTCAGAAAATGCATTCTGTGGCACAGCTTCCATTCTTCATGGCACTCAGATGTCACTGACAGTGGTTCTGTGATCAGATCTGCCAGCTCTTTCAACAAATTCCTTCAGTACATTAATGGTGTGACAATCAAGAGCAGCTGAGGGGTCTCTTACTATTTTATCACTTATCTAGGACTTCAACTCCCTATTAGACATTTTTGTTCTAAGACTGCCAGCTAAAATAAACATATTCTCCTTGCCAGAGAAGCAAAATAATGGTGGTATTTTTGCCTTCTTTACATCATCTGTTTTCAATTATTAAACACCTACTGTGCTCTTGAGGTTACAAAGATACAGAATTCTGCTCACAAGGAACTGGAGTTCTTTTAACGTTCTTTTTGTTTCTTTTAAGTTCCAAGTTCTCTCCTTCCCTCCAGGCCCTCCCCCCATGAGAAGGCAAGAAATAACCTCCATGTGAAGTCCTGCAAAACAAAAAAGGAGCAAGAAAAATAAAGAAAGTGAAAACGCTGTGCTTCAGTCGGCACTCTGAATTCATCTGCGCCTGCTCTGGATCTTTAGATGGCGTTTTTCACCTCGGGTTCTTTGGAACTGGATCTTCGTACCGATCAGAATACTTTCACAGTGGATCAACATTTCATATTGCTATTACTGTGGACAAAGAGGAAGTTATATTCTAATTATGCAAATAGATACCAAATAAATATAAAGAGACTATATCCAAGGCAGTAAGGAGGGCACTGGCATCTGGAAGGATCCGGACAGGCTTCATGTAGAAAATGGTGCCCGAGTTGGTTATGGAAGGAAAACAGGGATTCTGAGAGGTGGAGGTGATGAGGGAGCGTGTCCCTAGCCTAGGAGACAGCCTGTACAAAGTCATGGAGACAAAAGGGAGTGTGTTGTACGTGAAGGTGAGTTGGGCCAGCTTCCATCTGCTCATGGAAACCAGTCTTCACATTTTCAGTGGGAGCATGTACACATCTGAAGTTGACAAACACTAAAAATCAGGATCTGATTTATTGTTTTGTTGATAGTTTGATGTCAGAAAGTGATAGGAAAAGTGTTGATAATGCCTATTAAATTTAACAATGGTCATGTATACTTAAAACAAGGTCAATTTGACTGAATCATAAAATATGAGAGGGAGAGGAATATGCAATGAGCACAGAAAAATAGGTGGGAGCTAGGCTACGAAAGACTTTAAGAGAGAGTTTATATTTTATCTTAAGGCAGTTGGAGTCACTGTTCTTTTCTGAACAGATATGTGACATAGATCCGCACTTCAGGAAAATTACTTTAGCAGCTGTGTGTAGGACAGCCTGGACTGGGGCAGAGGCCTGAGGCAGAGAATCCAGTTAGGGCGCTGTTGTAATAGGGTAGGTTATATGTCACCTGGGTTTCTAGCCAAGCCTAGGGTGTTTTGCGGGAGACTGTCCTCATCGGTGAAGAGAATGCTAATTTGACCATTTGGAGGGGAGAAACTTTCTTCATTCCTTCTTCAAGAGAGACACATGTGGCTCCAGACTCTCCTCAGTATCCATTCCAGGGAAGAGGAAAACTAAGATTCTCTTGCAGACATCTAGGGGAAGTCAATTCTTCAACGTGATTCTGATTTCCAATGGACCCAGAGACTTGAGGGAATTTCTCCTTTTGGTGAGATAAGGGACTTTCTTGTTTGGGCAAGACCTCATCTCACTCCCATCTAAGGAGTTCATTTTCTTTCTATATTTTCTGATACAGTCTAAGCTATATAAATCCTCTGACTTCTATTTGCTAGTTTTTTTCATGTAATTAATATTTGGTGGGCAAGAATAAAACTGGCAAGGGTAAGCTAAGGATTCTCCTTTCCCCTTTAAGGGATTACAAACAGGAAAGCAATTGGCTTTTTGATCTGAATCAAATGTGCTCCTAGATCACCAATATGGGGGGGGGGGGGGAGAGAGGGGAGGAGATGCAGATAAAAATAATTCTAGTACAGTATCCTTCCCTCAGAGGAGGGCCTGACCTGTCATCTCTTCTCCTGCCCCCCTCAAGGTAGTAATCAGTCTCCCTGGAAGACTGTGGGCAAGCTTCCAGATATATTCATCAATGCCTCCCCCTTAGCTATCTGTTTATTCATTTAGGCATTCCATATGGATGGGACTCTAAATGAATGGGAGGAGAGTAAGCAGAGGCAATAAGTGTAGACAGCCTTTTTCAGGGACTTTGGAGTTTTTCAAGGAGTTTATGAGTTTGTGGAAAGAGAGGTAAAAGATGACAGCCTGAGGGGACCCTTGGGTATAGAGAAGGTATTTTTAAGGAAGAAAGAGAACTTGTCATGTTTGAAGGCAATAGAGAAGGACTCAGTACTTAGGGAAATGCTGAAGATTAAAGAGAAAAAGATGACTGAGTGAGAGGGCTTGTGATCAGGAGCACAGGCAGAGGGTTTAGCTTTGGCAAGGAGAAGGGTCACCTGATTGAGACTAGGAGAAAGAGAGAGTAGGAAATGATGTTAAAGGAATGCTGAGATGAAGAAGACATTCACAATGAATTATCTTGGTTAAAATAAAGAAATGGTTGCGCTTCTCAGCTGAGAGAGTGGCTGGGGCGGGTGGGGAGGCATGGTGTGATTGAGGAGAGAAGAGGAGTTTTGGAAAAGTTATTGTGTAAAGTTAGGATTGCCTTGATGCAGTGAGGACCCAAATGCATTTGGATAATATGAATGTATAGTTTACCTTGTAAGCATGGTTGTGTGATTACCCCTGGCTCCATTCAGTAGGATTTGGGAAAGTCATGACTGTAACAGTCTAAGTAGGTGATGGAGTTGATGAGTCCTGATCTGAACTGATTAATCACAGGGTGATGATTAGGAAGCCAGAGTATGGTAATGACCACGGAAAGTAAGGAAAGGTAGAGTGATTACAGGTCGTGATGAGGGTGAGGGATGGGCTTAGGAGGGCTAAAGCAGAGGGAAAGGTGGAATGGTAGAAGGATATGGTCATATAGAGCAGGACTTCTTAAACTCTTCTTAAACTTAAACTTTTTCCATTCACGACTCCTCTCTTCTTAGACTGTGGGTCTAAGGGGTTGTAACCCACAGTTAAAAAGTTCTGAAGAGCAACCTCAGGAGTTTTTGATTAAGGAAGCAATGGTGAGATCATTTCTGAGTATGACTGAAGTGAAGTGAAAGTATAAGATTATAAAATTGAAGGAAAATGAAGACTTGAGAGTTTAGGGAGTTTGAGGAAGCATCAATGTGGATGTTGAAGTCCCCGAGTATAAGGGCAGGAGTTGGGAAGGCAAGGATGTTAGTGGGGCAAGTACTATATTTCTTGAGAAAGGAAAGAGGATGACCTGGGAGCCACAGGACACGGGACAATGTCCCATTGACTTTTCCCAGTCACTCTATTCCATATATAATACCTCTTTTCTCAAACATGTCTTAATCACATACTCCTATATAGTTTTTAAAATAGCATTTTTTCAATTATATGTAAAGATAATTTTTAGCATTTATTTTTAACCGATTTTGAGTTTCAAAATTTTCTCCTTTCCTCCCCTCTCCTTCCCTCTTCCTAAAATGGTAAGCAATTTGATATAGGTTATATATGTGAAATCATGTAAAACATATTTCCATATTAGTCACAGTTGGGAAAGAAGAAATAGACCAAAAGGGAAAAAAAATCGGTGAAAAAATAAAGTGAAAATAGTACGTTTTGATCCGTATTTAGAGTCCATCAGTTCCTTATCTAGATGTGGGTAGCCTTTCCATCATGAGTCCTTTGTAATTGTCTTAGATAATTATATTTCTGAGAAGGGCTAAGTCATTCATAGTTTATCATCAAACAATGTTGCTGTTACTATGTACAATATTTTCCCAGCTCTGCTCATTTCGCTTTGCTGTTCATACAGATCTTTCCAGGTTTTCTGAGATCTGCTTGCTCATCATTTTTTTAATTGCATGATAGTATTCAATCATAATCATATATGAGAACTTGTTGGCTGTTCCCCAGTTGATGGGCATCCCATCAATTTCCAATTTATTGCTACCACAAAAAGAACTGCTATAAATATTTTTGTACATGTGGCCCCCCTCCTCCAATTTTTAAAAATCTCTTTGGTCCTATATAGTCTTAAAACTTTCCTTCTGGTATTTTGGGTTGGACAGGAAAGAAGGAATGCATTAACTTCATAGACTGAACTCCAGCACAATGAATTGGTTCCACCAAATGTTTGGTCTGGAAGCCAAAAGAACTAGTAGCAATATTGGCTACATCACTGACTCTTCGTATAACCTCAGGATAGTAACTTTACCTCTTAGTGCTTAAGTTTCCTCATCTACTAAATGAGAATCTGGAATACACGGTATCTAAGGTCACTTCTAGTTCCAAAGTTTTCTGAGTCTATGAAAATATTCCTTAGCCCTAACTGATGGATTATGGCCCTAGTTCATTATTTTACTGGCTTACAACAAAGCACCAAACACCGAGCATTCTCCCTCATCCTGGCCTTTTTAAACTATTAATCATCTGTCATAAAGGGGAAAAAATCTATTTGCATGTACATAATACATCTGCATGTACACACACACACACACATATTCTATAATGCCTCAAACTTGGGAATCTCATTTTTGCCAACAGTGACAGTTCTAGCAGCCCTCCCTGGGGATTCCACCCAGACCTCTTGGCTGCTGTGTTAGAGCTTAACAAGCAGAGCTGGAGACTCCCTTGGCTAAACCAATGTAGATCATAATAGCATCTCATAACCACCAGCAGCCCACCACTTGCAAATGGGATTTCAACTTTCTCAAGTACTTTACCTTCCAAAGCATTGTCTTATTGAATCAAGTCAATTCCGTAGGTGCATGGAGGAGGGATGATAGAGGTATTAAATTGAACAGACAATCACCAAATCTCATTTTATTAATGACTGCATGCAAATCTCATTTTATAGAATACTAGTCTAGAGGAAATGCTGGTTTTTATGGAAGGAAAATATCTGCAGCAAAATATCATTTCCAATCTCCCCAATGCCTAGTGTCAGCAGCTTTCCATCGTTGAGAATGTGTTTATATGCACATACTTCCCTTGTCCTGTGGTTCAGCTTCCTGTTTAACAGTCTCTCCATGGAAGTGCTGCCTTCCCATCTTCCCTGGCATAAGGGCATGAGACTAAGAAACCTGCTTTGGTTTTCTTCCCTGGGGGGTATCTCTCTCCCTCAGCCTTCTTGTTCTTCTCCATTTCATGGGAAGCTAAGAAGCTGCTCTTATTTGCCTGTCAGGGGATTCTCTCTCCCTTTCTTTCTGCCCAGCCTATGACATGAGACTGTCTTTTTTTTTCTTGAATGGTCAGAATTTGTTCCCCATTGAAATTTAAGGTTTCTGAATTACCCCCCTACACACACTTCTTTTTATGTTATCCCAGGTTACACTGTCAATTTCCATTTTTATGGAAAAGTCATCCTCTGCTTCGCTTCCCTATTCCTCAATTATCTTAATCATGTATAACCACTAAAATTATGGGATTTTTCAATGTTTCAGTCAATCACATTCGTTGAGCCTTCACTAATGGCTAGGGCAGGGGGGCAGTGAATACTACAGAAATAGAAAAGGCAGGGAAGGGAGAGAGAAAAGAAGTTGGGATGGGGAACAGGAAGAATCGAGTGAACAGGTAGGGGAAAGGAGAATAAAGAGAAAAGACGAAGGGAAGAATGGCAATATGAGGGTGGGAATGGAAAAGGAGAAGAGAAAGTAGAGTGGGCAAATGGAAAGGTAGAGAGGAATAATGAAGGATGAGTAGAGGAGGAAAAAGAGAAAAGTTCAGGAGAGGAAACAGGAGGGAAGAGATAACACGGGGAAAAGAAAGAAGAAAAGGAAGAAGGAGTAGGAGATGGTATAGTGAATCCAAAAACTACAAACGATCAACCCTGTGACAATGGAAAGCTGGTGATGTTTTTGGCTTTTTCAGGGGCACATTTTGCCTAAAACATTATCAGAGAGTCCATAAGCTTTGTAGTCAACTTTGTTGTTACAAATTCTTAAACTTCTCTAGAAGAACCTGGGTTTTAAGGAATCATCTTTGAAATACTAAGATTACATGACATGTCCAGTATAAGTTTTATAGCTTATCTATTACACCTAATATTTTAAAGACCTTTTTCATCATTTTTAGGAATATTGCCACAATAGCTCTTTGGGGGATGTCAGCGTTATTACAGATTGACATCATTACAAGTGTTCTGTCACTCACTTGTGTATGGGAAGAAAGTAAAGAGAAGTTACTTAACTCACCCAAGGGACAGTATCCATCAGGAACAGAGCCACCAGCCACATTAGCCAGTAGTAAGTGGGGTAGATTGTGGATCCTCCTTTGCTGGGAATCTTTAAGAATGGAGCACCATGCATGGAAGATGTGCTAGATGGCCAGGCTATTTCCCTAATCACAGTACAATGGGCCCAATGGCCTTTCTATATGAATTACAACCATTCTTTATAAATCTGCCAAAGCAACCGAGTTTTCATGACATGTACATTTTGCCACGTGCATGTAGGTGCAACACTTTGGTAACAGATACTGATATTAAAAAGCATGAATGTCCTTTGGAGTATTAAAGGTGATAATGATGGGGATAAGACAAGAAAAAAGACTAAGAGACTAAATTCTTATCTTCATGCCAAGGTGGCACAGTAGCTGGAGTGCTAGACCCAGGGTCAAGAAAACCTGAGTTCCGATATACCCTGGGACACTCCCTAGCTGTGTCTGGCAAGTTCCAAGCTCAGCTTGTCTCAGTTTCTTCCACTATAAAATCCGTACAATAATAGGTCCTACTTCCCAATAATAATAATACCTACTTCTCAGGGTTGTAGCACAATGTCTGGCACGTAGTAGGAACTTAATAATGTTTATTTCCTGATTTTCTCCATCCTAGCTGAGTTTTGGAAAGAGTACATTTCCCTGTCCTTGAGAAATATGTCTTATATGCTTTATGTGTTCTAGAGAGAATCTACCTGGGAGGCCCCATTCAACTTGGCACTGTCCCACTCTGAAGAGGGCCAGTTTTAAAGCCCCATTTTTCTTGCAACAGATGCTGGGATTTGAGGCCAGATGCCTTAGACATGTTTTTGATACATATGCTGTGCTTAGGCCTGGGAGAAAATGCAGCCAGAAAAGAAAGAGATGAGTAGATGAATGCTCCCTCTTTCTCTTTGCACATGAAGGTAGATGTTTGTTTTCTTCCAGAAACTTGGCTGGCAGAGAAAAGAGAGCAAAGCTAGGGAGAAAAGGAGCCAAGCCCAGAGAGCTGGAAATGTAAAGGATGATGTTTCCCATGAAAAGAAAAAGCCGTTGAGCTGCTCTGTAGGACGTGCTGAATTTGTATCTCCAGATACTGGCCTGGCTTGTCTCCTATCACTGGTTTTGGAAGTCTCTCCTCAGACCACCTCTGGGTGGCTAGAGAGAGCCCTAGGTCTCCTAATATGTTTTTTTGCTTTTCTTCGTATATATCAGAACACATCACTGTGACATTCCCTCCTGTGAGGTCAATAATCATTGGTACCCAGAGAGCTAGGAGGCACAATCGATAGAATACTGGGCCTGGAGTCAGAAAGACTCATCTTCTTGAGTTCAAATCTGACCTCACACAATTACTAGCCATGTGACCCTGAGCAAGTCACTTAATTCTGTTTGCCTAAGATCCTCATTTGTAAAATGAGCTGGAAAAAGAAATGGCAAACTCTTCCAGTATCTTTGCCAAGAAAACCCCTAATTGGGTCATGGAAAGTTGGACATGACTGAAACCACTCAACAACAGCAACCCAGACAACGTAACTGGCCATTTCTCTTTCTGAGTCTTCCCTTTTGGATCAAGTTGTGAACTACTCTGACTCTAACATGTGGTAAACTAGGTTCCTTGTAGTCAATTGAAATCTGAAAATGGAGGAGACCAGCTATTTTTAATGTACCTTTTATTTTATTTTACTTTTTATTCAATTAACAAACATTTATTTCCTCTCATTTCTACCTCACTTCCTTCTCCCACACCCCCCCCCCAAAAAAAAGATTTAAAAAAAACTCTTGTAGCACAATGGATAGCTAATAACAGAAAACAAGTTCCTGACTTGACCATGCTTCAAAATGTAAAGACATAACTTGTCTTTGAAACTTCACAGCACGTACAGTCTATGTAAAATGTTAATCTGTTTCAAGTGTGTTAGTCTTATCTCACCAACAGAGCCGCATGCCTTCATCTGTCATGCTGTCTCACCATGTTTTCTTTGTTTTCTCATTGATGCAGCTCCTTAAATTTTATCTCTTTCATGAAGCCTAGCAAAGGAGTCCAGGTTCCCTTTCCCAGTCCTCACTCATCCAGACATGGGAAGCCATGGAAAGTAGAAAGAGCACTAGATCTAGGAGTGGAGGTCTTAGCCTCAAATCCCAGCTGTCATTTCTTCTCTACATCAGAGGTATCAAACATGCAGCCTTCGATATTCCTAGTACAACTGGAACCCGATTAAAATATAATTGGTCATTGGATATTGAGGGATGAATTGGAAATTGAGGGGATGCCTGTCAATTGCGGAATGTCTGAACAAGTTGTCGTAGATGAATGTAATGGAATACTATTGTGCTATAAGAAATGATAGACAGGTGAACTTCAGAAAAACCTGGAAAGACTTATATGAACTGAAGCTGAGTGAGATGAGCAGAACCAGGAGAACATTGTACATAGTAACAGCAACATTGTATGATAATCAACTTTGATACACTTTGCTTTTCTCAGTAATGTAATGATCTAAGACAGTTCTAAAAGACTCATAGTAAAAACTGCTATCCACCTCCATAAAGAACCGAGGAACTTTAAGTACAGACTGAAACATATTGTTTTCACTTTATTTTCTTGCTTTTTTCATGACTAATCTGGAAGTTTTTAATAGCGTACGTTAAATTTAACAACTTTGTTTCAAAATTGACTCATTTCTTTGCATCTTTCTTCTCTGAACTTCTCTTTGTTTCAATATATTTCTTTGTCTTGTTGGCAATCATTGCTTTCTTTTCTAAATGCATTGCTATTATTTTTCACTAACGCATCCAACCCTTAACCTCTCCCCATAGAGGCCTTCCCATATAAGAAACAAAACAAATATAGTTAGACAAAAGGCCATGTCTAAAAATGTGTATTTCATTCTATACCTCACTATCATCTCTATAGCAAGTAAAAATGACATCATGATGATGATGATGATGGAAATGATAATCCATCAAAGACCAGAATAGGATAATGAGAGAATCAATATGTGGGTCCAAGGTCAGAGACTTGAGACACTTTCTCTGCTGGAGTTTCTCCATTACAAAGTGCAGTTATCATGTAGCTAAGTAAAAACAGGGTATAATCTGCTCACTCTTACCAAGACGTCATTAAATCCGGAAGATGGCATACACATCTCATACCTTGCAATGATACTGACTTCTTCCTTTTGCTTTAAAAAAAAATTAGTAAATTCTTTGAGAACAGTAACTGCTGTATTGAAACTCAGTCAAGGAAATATGCATCAATCCACATATTTAGGGGCTAAAACAGGGATCCTTAACCTTTTTTGGGTCATGGGCTCTTTTGGCAGTCTGGCCAAGCTTGTCAAACCCTTCTCAAAATAATAGTTTGTTGCTTACGTTCACAATGGGAGGAAATGCTAAATTTCAGTTACAGATTAGTGAAAATAGAACTGTAATTTTCTTCCTATCCAGATTCACAGACCCCCTAAAATGTCTTCATGGAACCCTAAAAGAAACTAAATATTACCTTCCTTTCCTTTCCATTTCCTTTCTTCTGGGTTTATTTTCACAGGAAATCTCTCTTGGCATTTGGACATCAGCTAGTTTGAGTGAAAAGTAGCCCTGGGGGCCAAGCATATTAGTGACTCAGTTTCTGAAGTACACTACTAAGAGAGCAATGAAAGTCAACTAGTTTGTGATAAATCTTTACCTGTGAAAATGCAGCTATCAAAAGAGGCAGAGGCACCAAAGTGAGATGGGGGAATGGGGTGGGCACAACGCATAGTCAGTTGTGTTCAGGCCTGGCCTTTGTTAGCTCTGCCACTGACTTGGTTTGATAGCTCCAAGCAGGTCAGCTCCATTCTCTGCCTCATCCATAAAATAGTACAGGGCCCTGGGATGTCAGAGCAACAATCTGAAGGAAAGCGATTTCAATGCAATTAATTTAATTTCATAGATGCTTTTAGAAAGAATTTACTGTGTGCCAGGCTCTGGGCTTGGCACTGGGTAAACAAAGATAAAAAGGGGAGAATGTGTTATGGTCAGTAACCTAGCTATGAAAGGGAATATTCAATTCTTCAGCACAGTTGTTATTTTGGGAAAATTGTTTTCTGCATCTCAATAGTCATGTTTTTCATGATTTAAACACACACAGAGACATATCCATTTTTCTTTTGAGTGTTTTTTTTTCCCAGGCTGGTTTCCAGTTGTTAGTTTGCTTTGAAAGGTCATTTTCTCCAGGTGTTTTCTAATTTTGCAAGATCTCCGGCTGAACTCACCACTCAGGAGAGCTCACAGCATCTCAGGGTTGCCAAGTTGCTAACCTCTCATCAAGGCAGCCAGGCCCCATGAGTAACCTGCCCAACATTGGGTCCCACTGGCCTTTTCTTTCCTCTTATTTTTTGGGGGGGGGAGGAAGGGTTGGACTAAAAAAGTTCGTTGTTTAATTATCACTCCCAGGAATAATTCTTCTTCAAAACATTTTAATAAGAAAACTGGCATTTTTAGGATCAGCTCTGCAGCCTTAAATCACACTCTTTAAAAAGAACCAAATTCCCCTCAGAGATAGAAAGTGACTTCATCGCATCATGCTGGGATTTAAGCTGACTACATTTAGCTTAAAAACACAGGCCTTGTTCTTGATTTTTCACGCTGTGATCTGTTTTTTGATGGGCTGGATCTGCACAATGAGACATGCCAAAAAGGGGGTCTAAAAAGTCTTGTTTCATACTGGGAGCCCACTTCAGTTTATACTCATGTACCTAATCAAAATGTCCTATCTTGTGGGGTGGCTAGGTGGCACAGTGAGTAGAGCACTGGCCCTGGAGTCAGGAGGATCTGAGTTCAAATCTGGCCTTAGACACTTGACACGCTTACTAGCCATGTGACTTTGGGAAAGTCATTTAACCCCAATTTCTCTCCAAAGAGCAAAAAAAAAAATTCTTATCTTGTGTGATGGACTCAAATTCCATTTTAGAGAACTCCATCTATGAAGAGGCCACCAAATGATGAGGATGGGAGGATTACCCAGACCCATTACAGATCTGTTCTCCAGCTAAAAAAATCCAGACAATGAGAACCCAATATAGGAACAAGGGAATAGGACTAATCCTGTTATACATCAGATTTTCTCTGTCCAAGGTAAAGAGCAATGCAGAATTTCCTTCTCTGATGAGATACAAAGACCTTGCCCTGAGGATGGACTAGATAAAGAACGTCTTCACTTCCCTCTCTTGCCTCTATCTCCCCCTTTTCTTCTTCTACCACTACCTAAAGTTTAATTCCTATATCTATTTCTGTTGAAGCCGGCGTAAGGAAATAGTGAGGCGTCTCACTTGCCAAAATCTAGCACCTAGAACTGTGATCCAAAAAATGACTATGCATGATTCCAGAGGACCAATGGGGCAACATGTCAGGGATGTGAGAGAGCTGGCTTGAATCAACTCTGGAGAGCTGATTGTTAGAATATTTAGACCCCAAAAATCAGCAAATGATACAAATTAGGGTTTGACATTATTTTGAGGATTGCCTAAACTTAAATGATTGAGAACACATTAGTAATGCAGCTTAATCTTAAAAGTGTGTCAAGCATACATTTTTTTCAGTAAGTCAGTTCTTAAACATTTGCCAGTATACTACTGTGTACTTTCCACCTCCTGACAGGAAGGTGATAGATTTAGGGTATATGTATCACCAGTGCAATATTTACAACACTCATGATCATGATAAAGACCATGACTATAAATACCACATGACGTTTGATCGCAAAATATCACAAACTCTCCATATAGCAGACAGAATGGAAGCATTTATTTAGACACCAGAAAACTGAATCCCAAAACCAGTAAGCCAATTCCATCATAGTACCAAAGATATTAAAAAGCCAAAATAACACTGAGAGCCACACTGCCTTTAGCCTTCCCACAAACCCATATTAGATCAATATCTATTCACGAGCCTATCTGACTCTTTGCCTGAACCTCCTCTCTCTCCCACCATCTCTCTGGCTGTGACTCCCAGCTTCCTGTGGCTCTGCTCTACCCTTCAGCAAACTCCTTCCACCACAGGTTCCATATGACTACATTCAGTCTATTAGGGCGCAGAGTTTACGTTCAAAGCAGCCAAGTCTTCAAATTCCCATTCCCATTACAGTATAGAATGAGACATATATATTTTTCATATAGCCAACAAGGAAATTAATTTTGTATGACTGTGTATATTTGTTATAAGGAACTTGTTTTTCTTTTCTCTCTTTTGTAATAAGGTAGGAGGAAGAGAAAATAGAATTATATTAATTTTTAATACAAAAGTTGAGGTCCTAAAGATGTGGAATATTGGATGTACTTTCAGGTGAGGTTATTGTAGTGTTATTTTTACTTAATTGTTTTACTTTGTTATAAGAGAACTTGGCTGTAATTGTTTGTAATATGAAGAATAGCACACCAATAAAACTTTTTAAAAGTAGATAAATTATATTACCAAAGCAGTGGAGTTCTTTGCAGATATCCATATTAAAGGCAGAATGTGGGATGGATGTGTACAGAAACTTGCCCCCAAAGCCTACCTTTTTTTTTTTGACTCAGATTCATTTGTGTGCAAAACCTGAGAGGCTCTTGGGCCTTTCTAACCCTAAGTCAGATAACTGTCTGGGTCAGAGATATGAACTCCATCCATAATGATCCAAAGAAAAAGACTTAACCTTAGCCCCTAGAAGTACTTTGTCTGGCTTTTGTTAGCTGGTTGTGATGGCTGTGAATAAAGAGTTGAAAGTTTGTTGTCAGAAAGAGGTTTTCTAGCCACTGTGCCCTAGCAGACGAGAGCTAAAACACAAGCACATAGCCCTGAAGAGATGCTACTCACACTAGCTGGTAGCAGAGAGCAAAGTCCAGCAAAAATCACATACCTAGTGACCATCAGACTCTTTGGAGCAATGCCCAGCAGGGACTACCATTCCTAGAAGATACCACAAGACTCTAAGAATTCAGCATAGAATCGCCCAGCTGATGTAACACACCTATCAGGTGTTAGGAGTTCCTACAAGACTAGCAGTGACCAGCAGGGACAAGCAGAACAACATGCTCAGAGGAGTTATATTTAGCCTAACCAGAGAGGAGTCAGATCCTGGACTAAGTCTCCTTTTGTTTGTTTGTTTGTTTTTTGCTTTTTTGGAGGGGGAAGGCAGGGCAATTGGGGTTAAGAGACTTGCCCAAGGTCACAGGGCTATTAAGTGTTAAGAGTCTGAGGTCTTTTGAACTAGGGTCCTCCAGACTCTGGCCAGTGCTCTATTCACTGTGCCTCCTCCCTGCCCCCGGGCTATGTCTCTTTAGAGATACCTGCTGACTGTCTGGGTTCTAGTCTGCTATACTAGATCATATCTTCTTCTTAAGGGCAGACTAATATCACCCCACCCAGCTAAGACGAATATTAGTATTATATTTTTGCTCTCCAATCCAGAGATCACAGTCTTTTATCCTAGACATCTCTCTGATTTAGGGCAAGGAGTTTTTAAGTTCCTCTCTGGCTCAGCATGTAAATGAATTCAAACAAAACAAAAAATAAGCTAAGAAAGCAATGTTCTTGTTCTTCCTCTGCCTAGCCCGCGTTCCTGCCTTGATTAGGTTTATGCGTCAGCTGTGTAATCCCACTGCTTTAGTGCTTCATTCCAGCCAGCAAAAACCCTACCTGTTTTCTTTCACTGAAATGATTCCTAATACAGTGATAGATGTGAATTAGATACTCAACATGTGCTTATGAAAAGTTAAAAGCATCTCTTAAGCCAAGGAGCCTCTTTTTCTAGTGTGGGTGGACATTCTTGGCAGTTTCTATACTCTTTGGGGTTAGAAATATTAATAAATTGGCACAGTGGATAAAGTGTTGGGCTTGGAGTCAGGAAGCTTTATTTTCCTGAGTTCAGATCTGGCCTTAGACTGTCCTCGCTGTGTGACCCTGGGCAAGTCACTTCACCCTGTTTGCTCCAGTTTCCTCATGTAGAAAATGAGTTGGAGAAGGAGATGGCAAACCACTCCAGTATCTCTGCCAAGAAAGCCCCAAATGGGGCCATGGAGAGTCAGATACTGAAACAACTGAACAACAAACCTGATTACCTTATCTTTAATCTAGTTAGGAAAACTGCAAAAGCCTGAAAGAGCTTCCATATAAGTATAGACAAAAAATATACGACAAAAAATACATATAATTGCAAAGGATGTACTCCTTTCTAGGATAACGACTTGCTGGCTCTTCTCTACATAATGTATTCTAACCCCTCTTGATGCTTTGCTCAACTGGTCTGTCACATGGAGTAAACTCGATCCTTACCTCCCATGCAGAAAGAACCCCTTACACCACAACTCAGCTGCCCCGTCTCGTGTCTGCCTGTCCCTCCCAGTTACAGTTACTAGCACTCTATTTGTCTCAAAGTTACAGTACTTTGCATGCATTCTTAGTTTCCTTACTTTTTTATGTTGTTACCCTCTCCTTACGGGCAGAATGTAAGCTCCTTGAAGATAGAAAATTTCATTTTCTTCTTTGAATCTCCTGTGCCCAGAAGAGTGCCTGACCCAGAGAGGATGCTTAATGAATGTTTATGGAGTTGGATTTCTACTGAGTCAAACTCCATCTCATCCTGAAGCACCTTTGGAGTGCTTCCTCCTTCCTTCCTGGCTCAGAACTCTCTTTGTCGTCCTGCGGGTTTAAACGAAAGAAGGAACCAGCAACAAATTCCTTAGGTAAGTGAAGTTTATCTCTAGCCCCTCAGCCTCTCCTAATAATAATAGTTATAATTAGCTAGCATTTACACAGTACTTACTCATACTATACAAATAGTGTAGTCAGACACTGTGTTAAGCACTTTCTAAATATTATCTCATCTGATTCTCACAACAAGCCTAACAGGAAGGTGCTATTACTATCCTCATTTTACAGATGAGGAAACTGAGGCAAAGAAGAGTAAGTGACTTGGCCAAGGTCACTTAGCTCATGACTGTATGAGGTCAGATTTCTCAGAAAGGCTGACCTCACCCCAGAACTTAGAGTAACTGAGTCCTTTTTTCTTTTTCTTTTTTAAAGTTAGGTTCTGTGTTCTACATCAATGTAGAACAATGTAATTTAAGGAAAACTCCTACCAACATAAAGCAAGACTTGTTTCACACCTTACATGTAATGGGAGTCTTGGCGTGCACCAAAGCTCTGAGCATGGAGGTTTTAGGGAGTTTCCGTGGGGTACAAAGACATTAAATAACTGAGTTAGGGTCACACAGGCCGGAGAAACCGAGTAGCCCTGACTCCTAGACCAGTTCAGCTTACTGCTCGGAAAGTGCTCCGCAGGAGGCCTTGTCGCTGGATTAGGGAAGAGGAGAGGGAGGGGAAGGGGAGAAGGGCAAAAAGGAGAGGGGAAACTCAGAGGGGAAAGTCTAGGAGAGGATGGATAGGCAGTCAGTCGATAAGTATTTATTAAGCACTCACTCTGAGGACAGCTAGGTAGTGCAGTGGAAAGAGTACCAGCTGAGACCAGAGGACTGGAGTTCAAATCTGGCCTCAGACATGTACTCCCTGTGTGGCCCTGGATGAGTCACTTTACCCTGTTTGCCTCATTTCTTTCTTTTTTTTTTCTTTTTGGAGGGGGGAAGGCAGGACAGTTGGGGGTAAGTGACTTGCCCAAGGTCACATGGCTAGGAAGTGTTAAGTGTCTGAGGCTGGATTTGAACTCAGGTTCTCAGGCCCGGTGCTCTCTTTCCTGCACCACCTAGCCGCCACCTAGCCACCCCCTCAATTTCTTTATCTATAAAATGAGCCAAAGAAGGAAATGGCAGACCACTCCAGTATCTTTGCCAAGAAAACCCCAAATGGGGTCATGAAGAGTTGGACATGACTGAAAACCATTGAACATCACCGTATGCCCCAGGCACTTGTCTGAGCAGGGGGAAGGGAGAAAAGGAAAAGCTTGGGATGTAGGGAAAGGGGGAGACTGCAGAAGGTCTCTAGAAAAGGAGAGATTGAACTTAGTCCTGAAGGAACCCGGGGAAGCCAGGGGATGGAGATGAGGAGGGGAAGCATTCCAGACAGGGGTAGTCAGTGAAAAGGCTCCAAGGCAGGAGTTAGAGGGAGAACCAAGTACAAGAAGGATGCAAAGGCTGCGGAAGATACAAACACGAAAGTCACACATTCTTTTCCTTGAGAAGCTTCTCTTTTACCGAGGGTGTGCAGCATGGTCGTTCCAAAGGCACTAAATGAGGTGATGGAATGTCATGGGTGAGGAACAACCAGAAGACCAGGGTAGTTGGACCGTAGAATGGAGGGTGGTGATATATAATAAGGTTGGCGGCATGGGAAGGAGCCAAGTTAGGAAGGGCTTATGTTGTCTGACACAGGACTTGATGTTTGATTCTGAAGGTGATGGGGAACTGCTGGAGTTGATTGAGTATGGGGGTGACGTGGTTAGATGAGCTTTAGGAAAAACACTTTGGCAGAGTAAAATTGATCATGCCCAGAACTTTGTGCCTCAGTTTCTCTTTATGGCAGACTTTTATTATGGTAGTAGCTGACTGGAGGATGGCCAGGAGTAGGGAAAGGGCTGAGGCATGAAGACCAACCAGAAGGCTCTTGCAACAGTCCAGGCATGAGGTAATGAGGGCCTGCATCAAGGTGGCAGCTTGTAGGAGAAAAGAGATAATATGAAGGCCAAAACAAGACTGGTGACAGATTGGAGGAACATTTCTGCAGTCCTAGGCAGAGAGATGTGTGTGCATGTATGTGCAGGAACCAGTGTAAGTTCTCAGGAGTGAGAATGCTGAGAAACCAGAGCAAAAATTAAGCCTTTTTTTTTTTTTCAGATCTTTTTCATTTTGGGAAGGGGGTGGGGAACCATTGGGACAAATCTGTAATGAGTTACTAAGGGAAACAAGGCTGTTTAGGGATATCTCCCTTAACAATTGCAAGCTGCCATCTGGGAGGCCAGTCATAAGCTCCTACAGCATGGCTCATGCTGTAATGGTCAGAGTCAGACTGCTAGGCTGGGTGGGCCACAGGGCCGGCCTGGGATGACAAGTATTACGGAACACTTCCTGTCTGTGCAGCAAGAGCACTAAACTAAAGCCTGTTCTTGCATGCTGAGCTCTAGAGATTTGGGCTGCTCTGTGTTTCTTCTACATGAACTACAGTGACAGAATTGGGAAAGCAGGAGACCCACTAGTAGATTCCAACTTCTCCTTTGGGACCATTGTTTCAAAGGACAGTTTTCATTCTACTTCATGGCCTCTGTCCTCTGCAGCTGGAACTCCCGCAGCCTGATGCTGCTGCTTGCAATAGAGAAGTGTTCCAGCAGGGCAAGGAGCGGGCCACTGACCCCACCTGCCCTATGAAGCTGGTGGGGAACACAGAAAGGGAGAGATGTCAGAAGGACCAAGGCAACTAGGCCACACACCGCATAGCATCCTGGAAGTGCAATCAGGAAGACCTACTTCTGAATCCTGCCTCATACACTTGCAAGTTGTGTGACCCAGGGCAAGCCATAGCCTCTCCCAGTCTCTGTTTCCATATATGCAAACTGGGAATAGTAGAGCCTACTTCACAGCGTGGCCAATAGTATCAAATGAGATAACTTTTTGTAAAGCACTTTGCAAATCTTAAAGAGCTATACTGATGGGCTAGTTCTTATCATCATCAATCTAAAGGGAGATTCAGAGAACAAAGGAGGACAAAAAAGAGAGTCTTTACTTTTGACTATCCTGATAAACCTTTTTATTCCTGAGTCAAGCAAACTCCAGAGTCAGTCAACATTTACCTAATAAATGCTGAGCCCCCCACCAAGGGCTGGGAGCATGGAGCTCCCCTCCCTCTACTGTGCTCAGAGACATTTATTGATTCATTTTTGCCATTTTTTTATACTATTTTCCCCCCAATTACATGTCAAGACAATTTTTAGAATTCATTTTTACAAGATTTTGAGTTCTAAATTTTTCTCCCTCCCTCCCCTCTTCTGAAAATGGTAGACAGTTTGATATGTTATACATGGACTATCATGTAAGACGTTTTTCTATGTAAGTCACAATTGTGAAAGAAGAAAAACACCAAAAGGGAAAAAAAAAGACAAAAGAAGAATAAAGTGAAAAAATATGTTCTTTATCTGGATATAGGTAGCATTTTCCTTCACGAGTCTTTTGTATTTGTCGTGGGTCATTGTGCCGCTGAGAAGAGCTGAGTCGTTCATGGTGGGTCATCACACAATGTTGCTGATACTGTGTACAGTGTTTTCCTGGTTCTGCTCATTTTGCTTTGTATCAGTTCATGCAAGTCTTTCCAGGTTTTTCTGAAGTCTGCCTGTTCATCATTTCTTATTGCACAATAGTATTCCATTACATCCATATACCACTGCTTGTTCAGCCATCCCCATTTGAAGGGCATCCCCTCAATTTTCATTATTTTGTCAGCACAAAAAGGTCTGCTATAAATATTTTTGCACATGTAGATTCTTTTCCCTTTTCATGATCTCTTTGGGATATAGACCTAGTAGTGGTATTGCTGCTGGATCAAATCACAATTTGGTTGCCCTTTGGGCATAGTTCCAAATTGCTCTTCAGAGTGATTGAATCAGTTCACAACTCCACCAACAGTGCATTAGTGTGACAATTTTCCCAATCCTCCCCAACATTTATAATTTAATTTGCATTACTCTAATCAAAAGTGATTTAGAGCACCTATAGATAGCTTTGATTTCTTTATTTGAAAACTGCCTGTTCATATCCTTTGACCATTTATCAATTGGGAAATGGTTTGCATTCTTATAAATTTGTCTAAGTTCTCTATATATTTGAGAAATGAGGCCTTTATCAGAGATACCTGCGATAAAGATTGTATAAACCCACCTGCTCATAGTGTATAATCCTTGTGATATATTACTGTAATTGCCTTGCTAGTGTATTGTACAAAATTTTTGTGTTCATATTTATTAGGGAAATTGGTCAATAGTTTTCTTTCTCTGTTTTTGCTCTTCTTGGTTCAGGTATCAGCACCATATTTATGTCATAAAAGGAATTTGGTAGAACTCCTTTACCTATTTTTCCAAATAATTTGTGTTGTGTTGGAATTAATTCTTCTTTAAATGTTTGGTAGAATTCATTTGTGAACCCCTCTGGCCCTGGGGAATTTTTCTTAGGGAGTTCGTTAATGGCTTGTTCAATTTCTTTTTCTTTCTTTCTTTTTCCTTTTATTTTTTCCTGAGAGTGAAGTGATTTGCCAAGGGTCACACAGCTGGTGAAGTGCCAACGGTCACATTTGAACTCAGGTCCTCCTGACTCTAGGGCCCATGCTCTATCCACTGTGCCCTTGGATTTCCTTTTCTAAGACGGGTTATTTAGGCATTCTGTTTCTTGATCTGTTCATCTGTGTTTCCCCAGGGACACCCTGAAGCACATGGCAGCCTGGCAGCTGCCTGTTTGCCCAGGGCTATGCTGAAGTACATGGGGGTCTGGCCAGTGGTGGTTGCCTATTTGGCCAGGATTATGCTGAAGCACATGGAGGTTTGGCTGCTGGAGGTGGCCTGTTTGCCCGGCCCAATGCTAACACCCATGGCAGTTCTCAGACCTGGAGTCTGCCCATTCCCATGGCTATGCTGAGCCCTGGGGTAGGTGGGGAGGTGCTGGCCTTTGCCTCCACCTCTCTGGGGCTCAGGATCTACTGCTAGTTTGCTGGGGGTGGGGCTTGTTGCTGACGGGCTGGGATGCTTCCTTTCCTGGATTGTGCTCCTCTTTTACCTGAGTGAGACGGACCTTTTTTGCCAATCTTCCAAGTTTCCTGGGTGCAAAGATTGTTTGACTCCATCTTTTTGTTGGTTCTGTTGTTCCAGGATTCATTTTGGGGTGTTATTTTATGGTTGGGGTAGAGAAGAGCCATTACTGGAATAGGGCCATGTAACCTGGAGGGCCGTATCCAAAAGAGAGTCATTGGCTGGAAACTATCTCTTCTTCTACGAGCTATGGCATGGGCCAATTTGGAGACCCTTAGCAAGTGAAGGAATGAAAGGCATTCATTAAATCCTTACTATATGTGGATATACAAATAGAAGAGATGATCGTTTGCTCTCAAGGAGCTTATGTCTTAATGGAGAAACCACACATGTTGGAGATTTCAACTGCAAGTCAGTTGGAAAGGTTCCCTGATCCTTAGGGTGAAGCAACAAAGCAGATAGTAACACATTATCTTTAATGTTGTTTACACCAATAAAATCACATATTTCTAATTCTGAACCATTTCACAGAGGCAAGGACTTTAGAATGAAGAACTTTGCTTTCTGGGTCTTCAGGAATTGTGACTGCTAAGGGGAGAGAGTTGCAGCACCTGCAGAAGTAGTGATGGGGTCACATTTCCAATAGGATAGCCTCCTGGGAAGATGTCTGTATGGTCTAGGCTGGTGTGGAAAGCAGTGGCATTCCTGGGGCTCTTGGGTTTACCTGCCCAAAGGTGGCATGTGCTTAGAAGTTGGTGTTGATGAATAAGTCATATATGGCTTGAAGTGACCCCCAGATTTCCTATATGGTAGACAGGAATGGTAGCTGTACATGCTAGAAAAGGAGGAAGAGGGATCACATTAGTGCAAAGCAAAGCTCTAAGGGGTTGAGACTCAAGTAATCAAGCACCTATGGAGGGCTAACTGTGTCAGGCACTGTGTTATGTGCTAGAGATACAAAGAAAGTAAAAAGCAGTCCTGACCCCAGAAGCTTATGTTCTAGCTGAAGAGACAATACATACATGTATAGGTGTATGCAAAACTCAGAACATTAGTTTTGATCTAAAGAACAGCAGTCAGGAAAAGATCCATAGCTCAGGGCCTTGCTTGGGCAAGCCTAAGGGGAGGGGGTGGCAGAAAGTCTGAAGACATTGGACACCTGGAAGGGGGTGGGAACCTAAAGGCAAACTTTACCTTCTTACCAATTTTACACAGGGCAGGCCCTGCCTAAACACTACCATATGTCTATGCTGTGGCTCAGATTCAGAAACTGGTGTATTTGCATTTGGGCTCCTATTAATACTGTTCAAAATGACCAGCTCCAATTTGGGATAACTAGTGGGTACAAACTCCTGCCCTGTTGGAAATGAGTTTTGCTGATTTTTCTCAGCCTTTCGAAGTCACCAAAGCAGTACCTCCTAATGGGGACATTATTTTGTTTATTCTGCTTATCACAAATCAAAGGTAATTCGGCAATGGAATCATTAATAGCTCCCTTTCAAAAGCATGTTGACCCTTTAGATAATTTTGAATGGTCCTAAACGATTCTCTGAGCAGGGCCAATAAGACAAATGGGGTCACCTTTTTGCCGACGGGGCCCGTTGAAGGAATAACACTTGTACAACATGGGCTAAGTGCTATGTTCTTCAGGCCTGCTTAGACCGTTGGGAAGAAGGATGGGTTATCTTTACTTTGTCCAGCATCCAGACCACCCACGAGAAAGGAGGGGAAAATGAAAGTAAAACCTCAAAGACATCTGTGGAAACTCGGACAGCAGAGCAAGACAAAATCAGACAGACAGGAAGAAAAGCAGCCCTGGAGGAAAGACAGGAGCATAAAAATGGGAGTTTACCCTTAAAGCACTGCGGAGTCAGCCAGAAGGAGCATGGGCGTGGGGAGGAGGCTTGGGAACTGACAAGGGAAAGAGGGTGGAAACAGAGAAGAGAGCAATAGAATGGGAAAGAAAAGGAGGCGTGGAGCAGAGATCTCGCAAAGTCCCCCACGTGAAACTTAGGCAGGAAAGAGAGAAAGAGAACAACCGAAGGACGGAGAGACGCGTGGAGACCCCACGGCCGAAGGACGGAGAAACGGATGGAGATTCCAGGGCAGTTCCAAACAATTGAACCAGAGGATCATATCTTGCCAAATTCTGAAACTGCTTTTGAACTGCACAGATTCTGACTTTGGACCCAAACTTGTATATTCAAGTTCTGTCCAACAGAGACACAACAAAACCTTCAAGAGTTGAAAGAGCACAGGATTATGGAAAGGGCTCAGGGATATTCTTGGACATCCAATGGCTCTTACAAAATGGCATTTTGATGAGTTAAATATAAATGAATCAGAAACACATGGATAAAATTTCTCTCAAAATACGTAGTCTTTTTTTTTAAGAATTAAAGAGTGAAAGTGCTGACATAATGCATTTGGGGATCTGCTGAATCTATGATATGGAAAATGGAGCTGGAGACATTTCACTGAACCCAACCCTCAGTCTACTGGGACATCCCAGTTCTACTTTGTCACTGTTGCTGTATGTTGTTCTTTTTTTCTCCACTCATCCACTGACATCTAATGTTTTGGAACATTTTCCTCTATTAATGATTTCTGCTCTCACATCTGTCTCAAAAGCTTAGCATCAGAACCTCCTAAACTATAGTTATAAATCCATAAAATATTAGTTGGAACTTAGGAGTGTCTTTGGAAGTTATTAGGCTCATTGATTTAGAGCTGGAGGGAACCTCAAAAACCATCCTACTAAATAATCTTCCTTTACAGGAATGAGGAAACTGAGGTCTAGTGATTTTCCTAAGTTCTGCCCAGGTAATAAACAAAGGATGGGGGATCAAATGAAGAATGAGACTATCAGGTTGTCTCTAGTGGGAGGGGTTTCTTGACCAATGGCTAGGCTTGAGCCATTACCCTGCCCTATCCCCTCTGTCCAGTTAACACAACTCACAGAAAGCTTTGACTTCATCTCTCTGAAATGACACCCACAGTTGCATAAGCTTATACAGGCACTGAAGGCTCATCAGTACCATATTGACCAATGTGGCTGAACATTATTAGTTCTCATTGGCCAGGCAATAGAGGAAACTAGATGAGGGTCATCTTTGGTATCTCATCACCCCTTGTCTTTGCCTGGTTCAATGTATGTAATTGTTGGAACTTTTTGTAGAGGAGATTCCAGCAGCATGGACCAGGTGACCAATAAATGAGGCACCTTCTAATAGCAAGATCCCAAGATTCTAGTCCTTAGGGTCTAATTATTTTTTAGTGCAAAAGTCTAAAGCAGGAGTCTGAGAAGTCATATCAGGAGGTGTTATCAATTCCTCAAACAGCTGTGGCAGCTGCAAATCAGAGAACGATGTCCACATGTGCAAGGTGGGAAAAAAAGTCCTTCAATTCAAGTCAGTCTGTTCAGGAATACCTGCAATGCCAATTGTGATCACTGTAATAGCATCTTCTAATATTAATAATAATGGTATATAACACAATACCTGTATTTAGGTCTATCTATATGCATGTATGTATATACACACATGTATGTATATATACATATATTTATATATGTATATACATATAACCCATCTACATGTTGTCTCTGTATAACACATGTGAGACAACTGTTCTTTGATTTGTGGCTACCTGTGTTTTTACATCTGCAGGCTGAACAAAGTTACTTATACAGCTGCCTCTTGGTATGTGAAGCTGCCCCAGATGCAGCCCTCCTGTAACTCTACCCCTCAGAAATAAATTGTAGGCATACAGAAATATTCCTTTGCTTCCTAGCTCTACTTAGCAGGTACATTTTCTTTAGGTCCAGTAGGATCAAATCTCGTGAGACTCCCCTTTTCATTTCTCTGTTGAACTTCTCCATAAGAATTCCAAGCCCCTGGTGCCTAAAAACCACTAACAAGCATTCATGCTGAGTTGTCTAAACAGCAAGAACAAATTCAATTAGCAGATCCACCAGGATTAGGGTGGAAGCAAGCCATCTCACTTCAGGTGAAAGGAAGGAAGCATCTTTCTATCGAGCACTCTACTTCAGCTACCTGGCTCTAGCTCTGAAGTTATGTTTCATTCAGGGTCTGGCCCAATGATCTGACATCTGAGAAATCCTTCTCTCCTCCACTTAGAAGATCAAGAATAACATTTAACTTAACCCCATGGCTAATGTTTTCAGAGACCTCTCTTTCTGATCTTTATCATTTTTTCCCGGAAGACTCTGTTTCTGACACCTGGCAATTTGATAAACAATTTGAAACTGAATGCCTGTGTACATGTGGAAGTACTGGGAAGGAAGCTAGTCCAGCAGGCCTATAAATAAACAGAAACATGAGGCTACCAATGGGTTGTTTGGGCTCCCGTGGCAGCTCCATAAAGTGTCTTCCATTAGAGGGTCTGTTACTGCAAACACACAGGGTCTCTCAGGTTGCTGGATTACTGACTGGCAGTTTGATGACTCTGTTTTGATGTGCCCGGGACAACTGCATCTTTGAGGAAGTAAGACCTCCCAAGAATGTACAGGTTGTTTACAGCTAATGCTTTTCCTCTTAAAAATATCAGTTCACTTTAAGGTTTCCACTCTTCCTCTTATCTTACTCAGATCAAACTGGCCTGAAGCAATGTACCTTCACAGAAAAGTATTATATTTTGATGACAGTTTTAATGTTTTGGAGGACTTTCAAGTCATTTTATTCACCTGACAATGAGGGAGGGGGTAAGTGGAGGGCAGGTAGGGACAATATTATCCCCATATTATAGATGAAGAATCTGACACACAAAGGGATAAAGTGTCTTGAACTGAGGTTTGCCAAATACATTCATAACCTCATTGGATTCTTACAATAAGGCTAGCACTATTGGCATTATTATTCTGGGATAATAAGCAGGAATAAATAACAGACAGGAAAACTGTTGAGATCTTAGAGATCTAAGCAAAGTGAAGTGACTTGTCCATAGTCACATGTTTGGTCAGTATGAGATTCTGTCATTTTTACAAGTGTGCTGCAATACGTTCTTTCTTCCTCCTATTAAAATTGGCTCTCAGAAACGGTATTTCACGTAAGAGTATAAATGACCAGCATTTAGAAGGGTTACCCCTCTCAGGGTTGTTTATATTTTAACAGAGGTCAAAGTCTCAAGTTAAAGGAATGAGTCCCGACAATCTGTCAAAGAGTGAGCTCTCCTGATGTCTCTGAAACCACTTCAAGGAGGGTATCACTGTGGCCATACATAAGGTAAACCAAGTGAGGTTTTTAAGTTGTTGTTTTAATTCCTCATCCAATGGATCAGCCCAGAATTTTGGGGGGACTTTCCTGAGGTCTCTGAAATTACTATATGTAGGTTGCCATCTACTCTGTCAACATGTAAGGCTAGTTAGCCATGGTCTACTGCCTCATATATTTTCTCACTTTTCTCTTTCTGTTGGAGAAGTAAGGGCAGAATCAACATCTTCTAAAAATGTAAAAGATTTCCTGGGGGTGATGTCTGAAGTTGGGGAGCTACAACTCAGAAGTCAGAGCTTTCCTCAGTCTCAGGCCTAGATGAGAACTGGCCCAGAGCTAGAGCATCCAGAAGACCCTGACCCAGAGCAGAAGCAGTTAGCTGTCAGTTTTCACAGGCCTAGATTCTGACATCCAAGTTTCCAAGTTAGAGTCGTGTTCCTCCAGCAAAACGTGCTGTCGGGCTTGACTTTTCTCAGCCAAGCAACTCAATTTTTCTTCCAGTCAGTGACAAGCCCTGATTAATGAGGTTCTCAAGCTTGTGAAACCAATTGAATCAAACTAAAATTAATTATCCGAAGGGTCTGTCAATTCCAAGTCCAGCATTTGCCATTGTTTTATTTTTACTAGCTGGACATGTTCATTCTACCACTGGCGAACAAATCATTTACAATTGGATTCTAGATGTTCCTGCTAATGGATCTGCCCTGGTTCCAACAGGGCTCTTCTCGAAGTAAACAGCTAAACCCAGAAGAAGAAGAGAGGGAGGGGGAAAAAGATAGCCTTGGCAAGTCTTTGCAATCTCATTAACTCTATCAAATTGATTCCCCACAATGGCCTATTTGCTCACTTTCTCTAAAGGTTTGCTCTTTCTGTTCTTTGGCTCTTCATTTTCTATGACTGCCTCGCCTGAGTTTCTACCTACCTAGCTCACAGACAAGTGCCTCCCCAGGGGTCAGGAGTCAGTGACTGGGGAGAAAGAGTGGGCTCTGGTGGTGGTAGAGTCATGCTTTAAGGCTCAGGAAATGAGTGGAGGTCATGTGGTTTGCACATGCTCATAATAACATGCTCAGAAGTGTGTCAGCCGGTACCATCTGTAGTGCCTGGAGCAGTGTCTGGGAAGCCGTGACAACTCAATTGCAGGCCAGAGGTTGTGAAAAACATGGGATAATTACAATTCCCTTTGAGGCAGGAGCACTCTCTGCTGCCTGGTGTTAGGGAGGCCACATCTGCCAAACCCATTACCAGAGTCTTTGCTGATCATCAGGATTACAATAAAAATAGCCATCAATCTGGAGAAAATTGTGGCCCCTCTGGTTGCTGCTCAGTGAGTAGATTGAGTTTGGGGTCCACTAAGCTGGGAGGGCAATCAGTCTTTTATGGGAGTTCCTTTCCAAGCTGTACCATTGGTCAAGCCAGAAAAGTCAAAGGAGGACATCAGATAGGGACAAGATATGGACCAATAACCTCTCCAAAGTACGAGACCATCACATCAGGAGCTAATAGCTGGGGAGCAGGAAATGGGCTTTGCATTCAGCATAACTTGCTCCTCAAGTACTTATTGTCTAACTCAGTTAGTGTCTAACATACTATCACAGAGCTAGATCATAATGCTTTGCAGGTCCTTGACCAGATTTCAAGTTGTTTGAGAGCAGGAACCTTGGGTTTTTTTAAAATTGTGGCTGTTTTCACTATAGTATTCAGCACAATAAAAGGCTTTTAGTACTGTGTGAATTGTCTGGGACAAGTAATAATTTGGATATAGTTTCATTTTGTGACAGCAATCATTAAGCATAAGTCCTTATACTGACACGAGGCTAATTCAGAATGTCAACTAGATTCAATCAGATTGAATTGCTTTCACTACCTTTAGATAGTTCTCTGGCAATTGAGTGTGGAATTTTCTGTTATACCTACATTTAATTGTTCTCATTTGGTGGTTTTAAAAATGGATGTCACTACACAGAAATGTACACACGTTGTAGCTCTTAAGAGCACACTTCAATGACTGTTAGAGATATTGAGAGCTATTGATATGTAGGAGTCAATAATTTCAAGGATTATGAGAGGCTACAATGAAAGAGAATGAGTTGTATTGAAGTACAGAAGAAAGTGTGGCTAAAAATGAAAAACAAAACCAGGACCTGACAAACTACTATTGTAAAACATTCTAATTCATCCTTAGAAACTAAGCAAAGACTTACTAAGGGAACAGGGGACTGGAAAGGTTATGACTTATTCTCCTAAAATGTGGCATTAGTTTCTTGGGGTTGGAAGAACAGTGAGAAGAACAAATGAATGAATGAATCTGCAATTATTGCCACAAGGTGAAAAATGCTTGTCACAAGCAAGATGATATAAAGACTACAGTACTGATGATTGGAAAAGATAATTTTTTACTTATAGAACTTAATTCCAGGCTTTACTAAAACTTGTCAGAAAAATTCCAGGTGAGATTGTAAGATCTGGGCATCTATATTAGACTATAAAACATTCATCCCAAAAAAATTGGTTTGGAGATTTTTTACTTCTGTTAGGTCTGGAAGTCTTGCTCTCCATTGAAAGAATAATGAACTCTAGTGAATACATTGAGAAACTGAGAAACAAAATTGTTCTATATTATTGAAATTTCCAAATGAAAATTGAATAGTGTAACAATTATCTTGCACCATGCCACACATCATAAAAGACTAAGGAATGTATCCAAAAGATGCAGATAAGCATTGGCGGCCTTGGAACTTGCCTAATTTAAACTCTATTGAAAGATCTTTGTGCCTAATCAAGGCTAAACATGGAAATATGGGCTGTTCAGAAAATGTCTGCTTAATGTCTACTGTAATAAAAGTTCTCTTTACTGATGAAGAATTAACAATTAAGTATCAAAATCTTATGAACTCAATACCAAATCTTGTATATAAGCTATCATTCTATATCCCTCTTCCCTTTCTCAGACAAACCCAGAGAAAAAGCTGTCTATGTCACTGCTTCCACTTCCTCTCCTCTCTCTCCTTAGCCCTTCACAATTGTGCTTCCAACATTATCGCTCTACTGAAACTGCTTTCTCCAAATTATTTATCCAATCAGATTATTGAGACTGCCTCCTAATTGATCTCCTTACCTTCTCTCTCTCTTTCAGTCTAACCTCCAACCTCCTGCTGAACTGATTTTCCTCTTGTGTGGATCTGACCATGTCACTGTCACTTCAATAAACTCTTGTGGGTAATGACTTCCTCCTTCACTATGCCATCTCACGAAATTGACCTTTACACAGTCCCTCCCCTAGTACACATTATCTTTGAACTTTGCTGGTCATCCTGCATTCCTGGAATATGCTCCCACTTTACCTCAGTCTTAGAATCTCTCTCTGTTCAAGACACAGCTTAAGTACCACTTTCTACAGGAAGCCTCTTCCGATTCCATCTATCGTTATTGTCCGCTTCCCTACTCTTTTGTATTTATTCTGTCAATATTCATATATATATATATATATATATATATATATGTATATATATATATACCTATATACATATGTACATACATATATAATATCTATCTATATATAAGTATCTATATCTATATCTATATCTATACCTATATCTATCCTTGTTTTCTCCTTCCCATTAGAATGTAGACTCCTTGAGAGTAGAGATGGTTTCACTAATTTTATTGCTATCCCCAATCTCTGTATGTTTGCCAAAAGGACTATTTTATGGAGAACTCACACAGGTCATGGGCTCACATGATGGTGAGAAGAAGCAATACCAGGATACTTTCAAAGTCTCTCTTAGGAACTTTGGAATTGATTTTGTGACTTGGGAGACATTGGCATAGGACCACTCAGCATGGCATGCCCATGTCAGAAAAGGTGCTGTGCTCTATCAGTGAAGCAGAATTGAAGCAGCTCAAAAGAAATGCTAGATGTGCAGATTTAGAGAATCCACCACAAATGGATCACATGGATCATATGTGCCCAATCTCTGATAGAGCTTTCCAAGATTGTATTGGTCTAATCAGCCACAGGCAGACACACTGTGACTTGACTCTAACACAATGATATCATTTTGTTCCATTTCAAGAAAAAAAGGACAACAACCAACCAATCCCCAGCCCCTAGCCCCACACTGGGCAGAGAGTAGGTACTTAACAAATGCTGATTAGTTGACGACTTAGCAAAAGGACATATTGCATGTTAACAGTTGTTTGGTGTTATAAACTTTGGACTATTTATTGTTGAATTCAATAAATTTAATGGTTTTATTCTGTCCTTAGTAATTTGCACACTTCTGTACTTAGCACTCATTAAATATTGAAGGGTTGTTTTAGAAACTCATGTGGAGGAAATATCTTTGCATTGGGGCTTAGTCCTTGTTCTGTTAAATGGAGAAAGCACTACTGCCAAGGAAAGGAATTTTATTCTTCTTTTCTTATTTCATAGAAAAATAAACTTAAAAAGTTGGGGGAGCAGTAGTATCAGAACTCCAATTGGCATAGTAACCTTGCTTGAGGAAAATTGTTCGCTTGATATTTTTAGAGGAGGCCACCATGAAAAAGTAGCATATTGCCCAGGGGCCATTATCCCTTTTTTTGTTTTGTTTTCTGGTGGGTTAAAGAAAATAACCCACCATAATTGCTTTTCCCAGAAAGGTTGAGGAATTTCATCCAGCACTGAATCTAAAAAAAAATTGTTTCTAAAAATAATCAACTCTATCCAGGGAGACCTTTAAAATATGCCCCATACAATGCTTGCTGATTTATCATCATTACTTTTATGTATTATAACAATAAATCACATTTTTATAAAACGTTTAGGCTTATAAAATACTTTCCTTACAAAAACCCTATGAGGTCATCAATGCATGTCTCCATTATACAGATGAGGAAACTGAAACTAAGAAAGTTTAAGTGACTTGCTAGATATCACAGAGCCAAGAAATAGTAGCGCTGGCACCCAAATCTAGGGCTTCTGACTCCACAAACTATAACAACTTTAATTTGAGTATCTTTCTAATAAACTATTTATACAGAATTGTAAAGTTTCCTCCACTGTCCATCCAATTTTCATTTGTGAAAATGCTTTGATGACTGTGAGTCAGGAAGTTTCCATGGCATTCCAAGCTTTAGAGTGCTATTATACTGTGTTAAGAGAACTGGATTGGATAGCCTCTCATATCCCTTCCAACTCTATCCCCTAGGTCTATACTATTTCTCCTTTTATTCAATTAATTTGTATCCATTATTTCTTGTATTCATTCACATTAGAAATGACAGGATTTGAGGGAGGATTTTATATTTCTCTATGCCTGCTTTGGTTGGTACTGCTTACCCCAACCGATGGTTGCCCAGCCCCGATATTGCTGGTTATCCTCTTGTTCTTCCTCATCCCTTAGTCCCTATCAGATCAGCTGCCAAGTTTCGTGGCTTCCACATCCATAACATATCTGCTCCTCATCCCCTTCTTTCCACTCATACAGTTAGACCTTTGACACTTGTCACCCAGAATTCTGTAATGGCCTCCAAACTTATCCTCCTGCCCTTGCTTCTCTCTTTTCCAGTCCATCTTCCACTCAGCTGCCAATTAATATCCCTAAAATGCAGCTCTAACCACGGGAGTCTCCTCCAAAATCCTCAACTAGACTGGTCTTTTGGCATTAAGTTGACAAAATGAGGACTAATTAGCTCTATCCTGTTGTTGCAAAGCTGTGGAAACAGAGGCTGTGTCTCCAATAAATGACTTTTGGAAATTAGGAAAGCAGAGGGAGAGGGAGGCAGAGGACTCAGTGCCATTCTGGTGATGGGCACCCACAACGGAGATTCCCACCAATTTCATTACCGGAGAGTTGTCAGTTGACCTTCAGGGCATGGCACCAACTGGATTCTCTAAGCTGCTTTTTGGCTGCATTCTATACAGCAGGGAGAAACAGTTTTTCTCTTTTCCAGCTATTGACATTTCTGATGGTAGAGCTGCCTGAAGGCTTGGCAAGGGGCATACTTGATTGTTACAAGGAAGAGTCACTTAAACTCCACTTTTGATTCTGGGGCTTTGTATTGACAGTAGACTGCAAACGGCTTCAGTGTTTCATTTTCCTTTCTGTTCTAGTTCTAGAATGAGGACTAGCTTCCAATCAAAGGAAAGGAGATGAAGTAGAAATAGGCAAAACTTAGATTAGCCACAGTTCCAGAAGGGAGGAGGGAATACAAAGGATCGAGTACCTTCCCCAGTACCAGCCAACTGCAGGTGTTGGAAAAGTATGAATTTTGAGCTGGCAGGGTCCCTAGAGGCCAAATCCTTCATTATAGAGATGAAGAAAGAGAGGACCAAAGGTATGAAGTGACTTATTCAAAGTCACACAGGTAGCATGTGGCAAAGCCAGGATTCAAACCCAGATTCTCTGACCCAAATCTGGCATCCTTTATACCAGTGGTGTTGGTTAGTTGTTTCAGGAGTATCTGAATCCTTGTGACCCCATGGAGGTTTTCCTAGCAAAGCTACTATAGTGGTTTGCTATTTCCTTCTTCAACTCATTTTACTGATGGGGAAACTGAGGCAAACAGGAATAAGTGACTTACCCAGGGTCACATAGTTAGTAAGTGTCTGAAGCTGGATTTGAACTCAGGAAGATGACTTTCTTGACTTGCAACCCTTGGACCACCTACCTGCCCAGAAGAAACCTCAGAGGTCCTACAGTCCAGCTTCCTAACTTTGCATGTAGCAGAAATGGGTCACTGATCTCCAGCAACAGAGAAAGAGTAATCAATAGAGATACATACACATTGGAAATATTCCTTAAGAAGTTAATTGACTTGGTCAAATACATAGTAAGTGGTAGAACTGGGGATAGAGCCCACATCCTCTTGACTCCAAATCTAGGGGACTTTATACTGCACCAAAATGTCTCCTATAGATCTCGGGGGTAGGAAACATTTTCTTACACAGCATCTACTTTCCCCTATGGAGAAGGTCAAATTTGTCATTCAGTCTTGTCCTACTCTCTGTGACCCCATTTGCGGTTTTCTTGGCAAAGATACTGGAGTGGTTTGCCATTTCCTTCTCTAGTTCATTTTACAGATGGGGAAGCTGAGGCAGACAGGGTAAAGTGACTTGCCCAGGGTCACACAGCTAGGAAGTATCTGAGGCTAGATTTGAGCCCATGAAGATGAGTCTTCCTGACTCCAGGCCCAGCACTCTATCTATTGAACCACCTAGCTAAAACCTGAGAAGGTCAAGACACTTGGACAAACTATGTATTGAGTTTCCCAAATACCCCTGTATGTCAGTTAAACATTTTTTAGCCAGCTGATACATAACATGAAGGACACAGTTCAAGTTCACTATAAAATGGTTGAAGACTTGGCTTGAGTGACTCGATAGTTGAGCCAGGAAAAGAAATGAGATTGCTTGACTCCCCATCTGTTTTTCTGTCTGGGATGCAGTTTTTGCTCCCAGGTCCTTCTTCCCTAACTCATTTGGAGCTAAATAAAGAAGAATAGGAGAGCAGGAGACTAGGGCAGGGCAGAGAATGAGTGAAGTGATGGGATTCTTGGGCAATTTTTCTTGGAACAGCTGGGACACAAGGCAGATCTGAAAACTCTCCCAGAATATGCTTTTCTGAAGGCTAAAATAGACAAAGGGAAGGAGACGCACATATATGCTGTCAAGATGGCCATGGGGAGAGAAGACTCTTGCTCAGTGAGAGCTAGAACATCAGGTAGGAGAAAGGTTTGAAATTCCAGCGTTTTGTGGAGCTGGTGTAAGTTCACATGCCAACACATTCACCCCCTTTCCCATATGGCAGAAGACATTTTATGCTATTTTCCACCATCTAGATTAACCTGGTAAATACTGTGTGTTTTGCTTGGCCAAAGACACGTAACACGGGTATCAAAATAGCTGTCTACATTAGCTCATGACAAGAACCAGGTTTTAACATCTGAAAAGAGCGAATCTGTCCTGCTCTTAGCCTTGTGATTGAGTGGGAGCAACGAGGGTGGTGAAGGGCCTTGAGAACATGCCACAGGAGGCCTGGCAGGAGAAATTTGGCATTGTTAACTTGGAGAAGTGAAGACCTAGGGAGGGGATACAGCAACTGACTTCAAGTGCTTGAAGGGCTGTAGCACGGAGGAATTGCTGTGTTTGGTCAGAAAGGGTTCTTTGTTATTCAGTCATGTCTGACTCTCTGTGATCCCATTTGGGATTTTCTTGGCAGAGATGCTGGAGGGATTTGCCATTTTCTTCTACAATTCATTTGACAGATGAGGAAACTGAAGCAAGCAGGGTTAAGTGACTTGCCCAGTTTTACACAGCTAGCATCTGAGACCAGATTTGAACTCATGAAGATAACTATTTTCCTGATTCCAGGTCCAGCACTCTATCCATTGTTCCACCTAGGTGTTCAGTGATAGAGACAGATAAAACACTTATTAAGTTTTTACTAAGTCCTGTGCCAAGTGCTGCACTAAGCTCTAGAGACACAAATAAATATAAGTAAGATGGTCCCTACCCTCAAGAAGCTTATACTCGAATGCAAAATCAAGACAAGAAGGGTTGGTGAGAATTCATTCAAATGAAGGATGAGGAAATTGGGAAGTGGTACGGAAGCCTGGACCCCAGAAAAGGTCAAAGTCAGAGTAGCCAGGGTGGGATCTCTCTCTCTCTCTCTCTTTCTCTCTGTCCCTCTCTCTCCTTCTCTCTGTCTCTCTGTCTCTGTCTCTTTCTCCCTTCTTCCTCTTCCCCCCCTTGCTCTCTCTTGCTCTTTTCTGTCTGTGTGTCTCATTGCATTTTATTCTTTCTTCTCTCTGTCTATCTCTCTCCCTGTTTCTGTCTGTCTCTGTCTCTGTCAGTCTATCTCCCTCTCTCTCCCTTCCTCCCCCCACTCACTCTTTTGCTCTTCCTTGTCTCTGTGTGTCTCATTGTCTTTCATTCTTTCTCTGTCTCTTTATCTCTTTCCATCTCTGTCTCTCCTTATCTCTGTCTGTCACTGTCTCTGTCTCTGCCTCTGTCTCTCTGTCTCTAGCTCTCTGTCTCTGTCTCTCTGTCTCTGTCTCTGTCTCTCTCTGTCTCTCTGTCTCTGTCTCTCTCTCTCTCTCATTCTCTGTTTCCTCCTAGCATACTTTTTTCATGGAGACAGAGGGAAGAGGATGGAGCCAAGTGACTTTGGTGAGAACCTGACATACTGCTTGGTCACTTCACTGGAAGAATCTGTGATTTCATGACACCCAGGAAAGAACTTGACTTCTTTAGAGGCAACATACTATGACATTATGAAACTCTTCATCTAGGCCAAGTCTGACACATCCTAGTCATCCCAGCTTACCTGAAGTATTCCTTTAGGTGATTGACACACCTGAAGTGGGGACCAAGTGAGAATAAGAGCGGCATCATGACAGCATGTGGTTTTTCCTAAAAGCTCCAGGAGAACAAAGGAGGAGGCTACTGTCTCCATTACTCTAAATCCCTCCTGACAGCAGTTTCAAATAATTTCCATTTTTTTGTGATGGGTTCAGTAGAGGCAATAAAGGTATTAAAAAGAAAAATCAGCCAATGAACAAGCAATTATTAGTGGATAGGGTCTGGACCTATAATTTAATTGATATGGGCAATTCCTGGAGGAAGAAATTCCCACTACCCTTTCAAGTCTGGCCCTTCTCTGCAATTTATGGTCTTAGAGAATTACCCAGAGCACTTGGGGGGAGGTGACTTGTCCAAGGTCTCATGGCCAGGATATGCCAGAGGCAGGACTTAAAACCAGATCTGCTCAGCTTTGAGGCTTACTGTGCCAGCTGCTGCCCATGCACAATGTTAGATGCCAAAGATAAAAAGACAAAAATAAAACAGTTACTGGTCTCATGGAACTCACATAGTTATACTGATTATTTTTATGAGGCAAGTATTTTCCAAGGGAGTTAATTTGTGTCGTTTCATACTGAGACATATATACATTGGGACATACACACATACATACATAGGGACATACATACAAATATTGGGATATACATACATACATTAGGACATACGTATGGACATACATACATGCCCATATACATACATACATGCACACATATAGTTGTTGGTTGTTATCAATGTTGTCTGTCCCTCATTTGCAGAGGACTGATGGCATCATGTGGGATGTCTCGCCTCATGCGTGAACTGGATTTAAGTGAGGCAGAGTTGCACAAAGTCATCAACCTCACTTTCTCTTCCAGAGTCATCAGAGTCCAGAGACAACACAAAAGCCAGGATGACAGATTGTGGCCGGGATGCAGTAGGTGACCTTGGCATCTTCAATGTCTGACCAAGTTCTAAGCACTCCATAGTACGGCTACAGTGGCCTTCATGGCCATTGGGACAAATTGTTCTCATTCACTCATTCTGTGGTGGACGTCTTCACATGCTTAGGGCAGACACTCCCACCACCTCACTGACAAATTTGAGGCCTATTAGTTACCTTAAACTTGATTTAGTCTGTTTGCAACGATGGTTTTACCTTGGTGTGGCTGCCGCACATATTACAGACTCTTGGAACCACAGGTGAGAGTTGGGTGACAGATTGTCACCAGAGGTGGATGAGGAGCCCTGGAAAGAGCTCAGCAAACACTCACACCAGGGGTGTAGTCTTCCCTGAACACCCCATACATTCCAACAACAACAACAACATATATTCCTAGACATATATATGTCTGAGACACAAAGAGCAAATGTATGTGTTTATGCATATGTGCATGTGTGGATGCATGTGTGTGTATGTGGCTACAGGTATATATCCTTGTCAGTCCTTCCCTGGACAGCTGAAAAAAGGAATGGGAAACATTTGTGGCTTACTTAATAATTTGGGACACCTCTGGGAATACAACATGTACCCACGGAAATGTAAAGAAAATATGAAGTAATCTGAGTAAGGGGAGAAGAGGGACCAGCAGCAGAAAAGATCACCGAAAATCCACGCAGGAGAAGGTGCCTTTGAACTGAAACCTGAAGGAAATTCAGAGTTCTAAGAGGCTGAGGAGAGGAGGGAGGACATTCTAGAGAATGGCATAAAGGCCAGTTCAACTGGACCAAAGAATTCTCCCAGGACAGTAACATATTATAAAGCTTGAAAGGTTGGTTAAGGCCAAGTTGTAAAGGGCCTCAGAATGGCAAACAGAAGAATCTGTATTTGATCCTGGAGGTGATAAAGAGCCGGGGGGGGTTATTGACCTGAGATGTTATTGAGCAGAGATGCTGAAAGTTTCTTCTACCAGTTTGAAAGTAGACAGAGTTAGACAGATTTTCTAAGAGGCAAGCATTTTCCAAAGGAGTCTTAGACACCGTAGGTGGGTCTTAGATACTCTTTCCCCCCTCTTTTTCAGTCATTTATCTGAACAGCTGAGAAATCGAGTGGGAAACATTTGTGGCTTAATAATAAAGTGGGACCTCCTTGGGCATCACATTGGATCAAGTATCATCCACTGTAATCAAGCAGTCATTTGGAGGAGATTGACACCGACCCTGATTCACATTTAACATTCTTCAGAATTTGTCCCAAACCTACCTTTTCAACCTTAGGTTGCTCTTTATTCTCCTTCATACATACTGGTTTTCTTACTTTTCCTCATTCATGACACTATATCCCTTTTCTCCATGCCTTTGCACAAGGCGTCACCTATGGCTAGAACTCACTCTCTCTTCACTCCTTGGTTCCGCTACTGAGACGCTGTCCACCCTGTGCACTGTTCCCTGGCTCATATACACTGGTCAGTTCTTTGCCAAAGTTCTCTTTGCCTCTCGGTAGCCATATCCACATCCGAGGATTCAATTAATGTCCTCTTCTACTGTCTGCTGCTTGAGAAAGCTGAGGAAAACTCAAACAAACCCCCACTGAGCTTTTAAAGTTGTGATATTGGCAGGAACTGGGAATGCTAATGATATAGCGCTGCTCTCTCCCATACCCTTCACTCGTTTCTCCCAACATAAAACTCAGAATTTTGTAAATGTTTACTATATACAAACCATGCAAATGTTTACCCTGAACAGTTACCCTGAATCCTGAGAAGCTTCTTAATCCATAAAATTGCCTTAGCATAAACAAGCTACAAAGTTCAAAGAATGCAGCCTGATCCTTTCACTGATGATTTCTTTTCAAAGTGCAAGCTTTCTGGTTACAGAGCCTAAAGAAGCCATCCGTGTTCAGGTTTGGGCAGTTTTAACGTGAGGACCCTCCTTTAGATAAAATGTCATCTTGCATGGTTCCCATGAAGTCAAAAAAAGGATAAATATAAAAGAGGAGTGGATGGCTTTTGTCTGGAGCTAGAAAAAAAGAAAGTATGAGGGAAAAAGAAAATTGAAGAAACGAGGGGAAAGGAGAGGGGAGAAGAGGGAACCAGGTTGGTGGGGGGGAGATCTCTGCTATAAATATATATGATTGAAATTTTTATATCCAAAGTCTATCAGGGGATGATAGAACGAAAAGAAGACATAAGAGAAAAAGAAGGAAAGAAAGAAAGGAAGGGGAAAAAGGGAAAAGGAAGGAAGAGAAGGAAAGAAGGGAATAAGGAAGAGAAAGAAAGAAAAAAGGAAGAAAGGAAGAAAGAAAAAGAAAAGGAGAGAGAGAAAGAAAAAAGATTGAAAAGAAATGTAGAAGAAAGAAGAGAAGGGAAGTAGAAAGAGGAAAAGAAAGCCTCAAAGGGAGGGGATAGGCAAGGAAGAGAGGTTACATGCAGGGAGGATGTTAAAACACACACACAAACACACACAGCATACACACACACACACACACACACACGCACGCACACACAGAATGTAGGAAAAGAAAGAATGTTATGAAGCATGTTAAAAAAAAATAAGCTCCAAAGGACCAATATTTTGCTGTAACAATTGGCAAAAGAGAGTCTCCAATTCATCTTCCCAGCAAGCAAACCTAATGATTTGTGCCAGTGCCAATCTATCTGAATTAATTAAATTAGCCACCATTTACAAACTGAGGAATTTCCAAAATACCCTTTGCAGGAGGCCACCACGACTTTCTGTGGCAGTCTGTTTGATCTTCTTTCGGTCTGGATGGGAGTGTTTGTTTGTGGTTTCTGAGCAGGACAAAAGAGACTTTCTTCCTCATCACTTTAGGCAAATGTGTCGTCTCAGTTCTTTGAGTGTTTCATTGTTTCAAAGGATGACAGCCCAGTGCCATGATAAAAATCTGTTAGACCAGTGACTGAATTTAGCTGCGTGAATGTAGTGAAATATTTCCTGTGCATAAGATCATGGAAAAACATATTTGGGGGGATGCATCCAGTCCTGTAATCTCCCCAGGGTAAAGAATTCCTAGACAGGAAACCTCTCTGCCAACGCCTCTGCAATTGTTCCACACTGTGCAGTCTTAGTAAGCTGACTGTTACGCTGGCATTTGACGTGACTCGGCCAGGCTCACACTAACTATCTGCATCAGAGGCAAATGGGAACCTGGGCATTCCTGCGTCCCAAGCGGACCCTTTATCCGAAAGCTGCGTTTACATGACTTCTCTTGTGGAATTAGAGGATCAAGAGCTAGAATAAGACGTCAAGGTCATCTGATTAAACTCATTTTACTGATGAGGAAATGATGCACAGAGAGGTTATAGGATCATAGGTTCTGGACCTGATCAGAAGCTTAAATGTCTTCTAGTCCAAACTCCACCTTATACTGACCAGGAAACAGCCTCAGAAACACGAGGTGACTAATCTAAAGTCATTGGTGTCAAAGGGTCTGGGCTTGACTGCTGGCTCTCCCCCTTATTCCTGAGGGGCTTTGGGAAAGTGATTGACCTTCTCTATTGATTTTCTTCATTTGTAATTGATTCTAATTGGCAGAGCCAATTGGATTCTAATGATTCTAATCGGCAGAGCCAGGATTCAAATCTAGATAGGTTACCTGATGTGCCCAAGGTCACATTGATAGAAGTGATAGAAGTAGAATTAGAACCCACATCCTCTCATTCTCACTCCTGGGCTCTTTTCACTGTGCTACAGTGCCCTCATTCATTCAGTGTACATTATGAAGAACTTATGTATGAAGTATGTAGAGAAGATGTAATTTTTGTCCTCAGGAATCTTACAGGTTCAGGAAGGGGACTAAGATCCATAGATAATGGTAATAAACAATGTCATATAAGAGATTCGTTGCCACTTCAGGTGTGAGGGGAAAGGATCTTACTGACTTGCAAGGATTTTGGAAAGCTTCGTAGATTCCTAAATGATGGGTTGGAATATAAAAGATGAAAAGTGGGAAAGGAAGAGAACATTCCAAGCACAGGAAATACAACACACAAGCACAGAGATGGAAGGGTTCAGGACAAAGGCTCCTGAATAGGGGACAGAGTGGCTCAGTTTCCTTCAGTGCAAAGCACATACAGTAGTGAAACATTAGGGAGTGGCTGAACAAGTTGCGGTATGTGATTGTGATGGAATACTACTGCGCTACAAGAAATGATGAGCTCAATGATCTTAGCAAAACTTGAATAGATTTGCACAAAATAATAAAGAGAAACGAGCAGAACCGAGAGAACATTATATACAGGAACTGTGTACAGTATACAGTAACAGCAATATGGTTTTAAGAATGACTGAGAAATAAGTCATTTTGACTATTATAAGTACTCAAATTAGCTACAAAGGACATGTGAAGGAAAATGCTATTTGCATCCAGAGAGAACTGATAAATAGAAGTATGTATAGAATGGTTTTACATACATACACACATATGTACATATTTATGTCTAATTATAGTGATCTCTAGGGCAGAGGTGGGGGAGTGGAAAAAGGGGGGGAAGTTACATGATAACTTTATTACATATTTCAAAGAAATAACAAGTTGTACATAACATATTTGCAGCTTCATGTACATTCATCTTTTTTTTTCTATTCCATGTTATAGAGATGCTTGCTTTATGTCTGAAGTTTAGAATAAAATAAATAAAAATTTTTAAGAATATGAAACAAGACTGAAAAAGTAGATTGTAGAGAGTCTTGAATAACAGGAAAAAGAGTTATAATTTTGTATAGCATAGTAAGCAATAGGGAGATATTGAAGAGAATTGAACCAAGGGAAGATGTAGTCAGATTTATGTGTAAGAAAGATTATTTTCAAGGTAAGATTTAAAAAAGGAAAAAAAAAATTCTATGTCTGTGTTTGATCCAAATAGTAGCGGAGAAAAAGAATCAGTAGCAAAGGGAGGAACTGAGGAGCCTGCGATAGTGTTGGAGAGGAAGTTTTAGCGGCAGTATGAGGAGCCTCTGAGCATTATTGGCCAGTAAGTTATAGCGCCTATAACACCTAGTCCTGGGCACTGGCTACTACTCTTCTTCACTGGATTTTCCACTCATTCCACTAGTGAATTTTGTCCATGGAAAGAAATCTCTGGTTTTATGATGTAAACTGGAAGATAGTATTCTCTTTACCTAAGTTTGCTTTGGTGTCAATTTTACTGCAGTGAATCTATTCTAAATTTTTGGATAATACAGTAACTTGCAAAGATTTCTTAAAATATGTGTGTGTGTGTGTGTGTGTGTGTGTGTGTGTGTAAAAGAGAGAGGTGTGGGACAGAGGGAGAGAGGCCTATGTAAAAGACCCTTTATTCTGCACTGACTTTAAAAACAATTTTCTCTGCCTTACATAGAAAGCCCTGTATTCTTGGAAATTTGGCCAGTAAGGTACTTTCTTAAGCCAATTTAGAACCCACCATCACACCATCATTTCTGAATTTTCAGGTCCAAAAAAGTTTGGCACCTTGTCGACATACACATTATTCTAACTTTCACCTATTTTCTTAGCAATTTGGTTCTGAATTTCAAATTTTAAACTCTTTTCTTCCAGGAGATGAATTTTCTTTGGTGCTTCCTTAGAGACAAAACCATATAGTGAGCTTTTACTGTCTGTGGGATTCAAAGAACTCCTTCATGGAAAATAGTACAGGATGAGCATTATAGTGCTTGAATTAGGCCCATGAGGGCTTGGGAAGAAAGAAAGAAAGAA
>CM053580.1:221935010-221959687 GCA_028627135.1 Pseudochirops cupreus | reverse complement strand
GATGGAAAGAAGGGAGGAAAGGAAGGAAGGAAGGAAGGAAGAAGAAAGAAAGGAAGAAAGGAGGAAAGGAGGAAAGGAAGAAAGGAAGAAAGAAAAAAACAAAAAAGAAAGGAAGAAAGAAAGGAGAAAAGGAGGAAAGGAAGGAAAGAAGGAAGGAAGAAAAAAGAAAGAAAGATAGAAAGAAAAGAAAGAAAGAAAGGAAGGAAGAAAGAAAGAGAGAAAGAAGGAGAGAAAGAGAACAAGGACAACTAGGGCACTCTGACTACAACCCGTCTGTGTTTATAGTAAATGCATTTGCTTGGTTCACCCTGAAATCCTAACCCTGGCCCCAGTTTGGGCAGGATTCAGGGAAATGAAAATCTGAGTCGGAGTACATTTTACCATTTGCACAAGCTTAAATGTCCTGGGGGGGCACCAAGTTTATTTCATTACTCTGTAATATAAGGTACCATGAAGTCTTTCCCCACACCCTTCTTTTGCCATCCAAAACCAAGGTGCACTCAGGAGAGTTAGAACTGACTCAATCTCTCCCCTATGGGGTGAGGTCATTCAGCTGAAAAAGAATATCTCCCCAAGAATTAATTATCTCATAAATACATTATAAATCTCCAGTCCAGGTAGGCTTTTCCAAGGATCTGCAAAATTCTAAGAGCTCTCTGTAAGACAGAAAGGGACCCAGGATTTTTGGATGGAGGAAAAATACCGTCCTTTCACCGTGGGGAGCAGAGGGGCTGTTCTGGGCTCTCAGGACTTTCTGGTGCCGTTTGTGTCGTCAAAGTCAAGGACCCAAGTGGGGGTTGGCTCGTGTCCTACAAAGGCCAACTGGGAGCTGTTTGCCTCCCTGCCAACAATGACATCGTTCCTGTAGATTATTAACCGGCGTTATCAACAAATGCTACGCAGCCAATCACATCCCAGCCGTCCCATGTGTTTTCAGGCTGGTCAGTCGAGCCAGGTTCCATTCACTTGATGCTCAGCTCAAAATATGCCTGAAATTGTTCCACAAATGAAAAAAAAAGTCCACATGAGTTTATTAAAACAGATTCAGAACACTGCAGATTATAGCAAATTATTGTACGGAACGGGGGTAGAAATCCAATCAGCAAACATTTATTAAGTCAGAGTCTTTGTAAAGTCCCTAGAAGCTACTAAGGGAGACGAAAGGATGAACAAGTCACGGCTCCCTTGTTGGGGATCTGGATGTACCCAGCATGAGTCGTGCACTGGGTTAGGACGGCAGGAAGAACACTAGATCTGGAATTGGAGCTAATCCATTTCAACAAACATTAATGAAATGCCTACTATGCGCAAGGCATGATACAAGGCACTAAGCGTACAAAGACAAGAAGGAAACGTTCCCTGCCTTCAAAGAGCTTCCGTTCTACTGGGAGAGTGGGGGTGGGGAGTTGGAACGGCTGCATTCTATGATATACACAGATAAGTGGATATAAGATAATTCAGAGAAGAGGGCACTAATGGAGGAGGGGGGAGATTAGCAAAGCTTCTCTAGGAGCATTGAAGGATGGAAGGAAATAGGTGTCTTGAAGAAGTCAGAGATTTTAAGAGGTGGTTGTAAGGAGGGAATTCCTCCCATGCATTTGCAAAGGCAAGGAGACAGAAGACAGAATGCTAAATTCCAGGTGGAGCTAGGATAGATGTTTGTTCGGAACACAGGTTGAATAAAAGAGAACAATGTGAACTGAGTCTGGAAAGCTACACGGCAGCCAGATTGTGGAAGGCTTTAAAGGCCAAGTTGATGAGTTGGGGTTTTGTTTGGTTTTGTTTTGCTTTGTTTTGTGTTGTTTTGTTTTGTGTTGTTTTGTTAGTAGAGGGGCAATAGGGAACCACTGAATGTTTTTGAGCAGAAGAAGGTCATATCCAGGTGTGTATCTTAGGAGCATTAAGTGGTATTAAGATGGATTAGAGAAGGAAGAGACAGGGAGAGCAATTAGACTAAGCTTAGTTCCCTCATCTGCAAAATGAGCCGGAGAAGGAAATGGCAAACCACTCCAATATCTTTGCCAAGAAAACCCCACTGGGGTCACAGAGTTGGACATGACGGAAATGACTGAACAACAAAATTGCAGTCATCCAAAAAGGAGTCGATGAGGGCTTGAACAAGGACCCTGCCCGTGTGAGAAGAGAGAAGGGAGAGGTCGAGTCAGGAAGACTCGGGAACCAATCCAATGTGAGGTGTGAGGGTCAATGATCAGGAGGGTCAAGGGTGATTCCTCAGAGGCTGCAAAACTAGCAAAGACCTGGGTTCAGATCACGGCCCCAGCTAAACCTCTCACTGGACATTTGTGAACCTCAGTGCCTTTACCCTCGTGAGGGCGTGGCAAGTGTCAAATGAGGCGCAAAGGGCCGTATGAGCAACGTGACTGCATAACCGTGGGCACAGCTGCTATAGACTCAGAAGGAAGTTCTCAGCTTCAAAGTTACTGACTCTTAAATATTTCAGCACCTAAAACAGATCTAATGCCCATATAAATGGGAACAGCATTAAAAAGAAATGCTCCACCATGTAGAAGGACAGGGACAAGCCTTGTATCAAGCACCTGCTACACACCAGGCATTGTGTGAGGCTCCTCACAAATACGTCATTTGGTCCTCACAATAGCCCTCAGAAGGAGGTTTTATTGTTATTCCCACTTTACAGTTGAGGAAACTGAGGCAAACAGGCTGAAATGACTTGCCCAGGGTCACACAGCTAGTTCGTGTCCAAGGCCAAATTTGAACTCGGGTCCTCCTGACCTCAGGCCCAGTGCTCTACCCACTGCACCACTTGGCCACCCCTGCTTTGTGGTTGCACCCTCGGGAACACGAGGCCTTTCCAGGTGACTTGGAGCTGGAGCCACCTGCGTAGCGTCCCCTCCCCTCCCTGGCCCCCGCTCCCCATTAGAATGTGTTCACTCATGCGTCCCCTGTTTTTTTTCCATGGGAAGAGTGAGCAGCAGCAAGGCTCTTGTGTGGGAAGCAGGCGCCTGGCTCTGTGGGGCGGCTCCAGCATCAGCGTGAGAGGTTACTAGCTGAGCAAGCAGCTTGGGCGTGGAAAGCAGGGAAGCTAGTTAACAATTTATTTTAATCAGCATAACTAACTAGGTTAAAAAATTACATGAGGGATCAATGACCCCATCACCATGACATAAGTGATCACCAAGGAAGGTCAGTGAGGAAAGGGCAGTGAAGACCCCTCTCCCTCCTCCTCCAGAGCAGACAGATCCGCTGTTGTGGTCTCCATCTTGTTATCCAAGGATCCTGGGTATGTGTGTATATACACATACATATACATATACTTATACATATACATATATATGCACACATGTATATATGTATGTGTCTATGTATATATTTGTGTATATATGCACATATATCCTGTATGTGTATATATGTATATATCCTGTGTGTATATGTATGCATATATCTATGTGTATATGTATATGTACCCATGTGTGTATGTGTATGTATATGTGTATATGTATACATATATATATATATCTGACTTTCAACTAAGACCATCCTCATCCTTGCTTCCTTTCTCCTTCCCTTCCTCCCCTCTCCCCACGGCAATCGGTGGTTCTCAATGACTCAGTTCAGAGAACAGCAGTAGAAGGAAGCTTGTTCTGGATCTTAAACAAGGACCACATAAAGAATTGGAATAAACTGTATTGAATGATGAACCAAATCAAACCCCAATTTATTTAAATTGCGCGATGAACTATGAGATCCAATCATTGCCTATCTCCAGTATCTATTCAAGTTATATAGACCAGACTTCCCTGGGGAAGTTAGGCCACTGGATTTTGGAACTCCCACCCTGGGGCTGAGCTGTCTGGTTAAGGAATGAATGCAAACTCACCTAGCTCCCTCTACCTGGCTAGCCCCATACCACACCAAGCCTAAAAGGGCCAGGGTCTCCCATTGCATCCTGGGCCATCTCCAGTCATCCTGATAAATATCAGGCCACTGGACCCAGATGGCTCTGGAGGAGAAAGGGAGGCTGGTGACCCTGCATAGCCCTCCCTCCCTCAAATCAAAGTCAACTGCAAGGCATGTCATCATTCCCTGATGTCATGGTCCTCTTCCAGAATAAGGGACAAACACAATATGTGGCGGCTAAGTGATGCAATGGTGGGCCTGGAGTCAGAAAGATCTAAGTTCAAATCCAGTCTCAGACACTTACTAGCTGTGGGACCCTGGGAAAGTCACTTAACCCTGCTTGCCTCAGTTTCCTCATCTGTAAAATGAGCTGGACAAGGACATGGCAAACCACTCTAATACCTCAGCTAAGAAAACCCTAAAAGGGGTCCATAGTTTTTAAAGAATAGATATATAGATATATATGTATATATTTATACACAGAGGCACATATATATATATATATATATATACATATATATATTTATACATATGTGTATATTCACTGATCCTGTTATCAGGTGTCCATGATAAGTTTGGCTTTAATATGATGAGCCTCCAGGGAGTGGGGAACCACCAAATTACCAAATTGGGGCAGAGTGTCTGTGGTTAGAGACAGAGCAGGTTAAAGAGTCTATGCCTAAGGGTAGAGAGGGATCAGGCCTGTGAGTGACCTTTACACTCAGGGAGACAGGGAGACACAGTCTTTTTTTTTTTTAAAGGTTACTGAACCAGTGGCAGGGGGGAGAGTGGGGCTGGAGAAGCTAGGACATCAAAATATTCTATTTACTCAACCTAAATGTAACCTTTTAATTAATTAACCAATTAAACAAGTTTAATTCATTCTTCCTTAGTCCCTGATTTGATGTTCAGGACTAGGCAGAGACAGGGCACCATAGGACCAATGGCCCAAGCTCAGACCTCCTCTTTGGCTTTGCTTTCCCGTCCTGCATAGCACAGACCATCCCCATCTACTGCCTCGGTTCCTTCCTTTGCCCCACACCCACTAAGAGCTATAAAACTGCCCTACTGAACAGCCTGGGTGCTTGTTAATTGAGAACATGCACAGCTTAGCCCACAGAGGCATACTTGGGAGCTGACATTTGCCCACAGTTGTGACCTGATACCAGTGTATGTAACTAGAAGATGAAAGTTGTCTGCTTTATCTGAAGGGGATATGCCACATCATGACCATAGAACTCAATTAGAGATGGAGAAATGTGCTAGGTTGTCTTGTGACCTCATACTGAAAACATGTGTTCACCTAAACTGGGTTTATGCTGGAGGCTTGGGGGATTCTCCCTCCTCCCCATCCCCATCAACACCCTGATATCAATCAGTTCTAATACAAGCCCAGCTTGATTTTCTCATTCTGTAGTGAGATTATGGTCTCATTTCACCTGAATGCTGCAGCAGCAGCAGCAGCAGCAGCAGCAGCAAAGAGATCCTAGAAAAAAGCCCTTTCTGATGTTATCTGTGACTGTGTAATAGTGGATGCAAGTTTAATGAGCTTTCATCTGGGTTCCAACCAATTTAATTCTTCCTACTGTTTCCACTGAATGGGAGCATAGTTTTCCTCACTTGTGCTTTTTACACCATAAAAGCAATGATTCATTCCCTTACCCCCATCTTAACTGGACTAGACTTCATGAATGAGAGTGAGAAGAACACAAGACAAACATTGGTTGGAACCCAGTCTGGAAGTTGGGGGGAGGCCTTCCTTGTACACTGAATGCTGGGTCCTCCCTCTGGCTGAACTAGACCTCTCTTGGGGGAGCTTGTCAAGCCAGAGTTCCCTTTGTGAAAGGTGCAGTGTCTGCTTGCTGTGGAGAGGGTCAGGTTTCATTTTACGAGGTTTGTGCTTCATGGACAGCCCCTGGAAATGATGGATGTAGCCACCTTCCTCCTTGCTTCGATGGGTCTTAAAGATCAGGGCTGATCCAAAAGGGGAAGCATCATTTTGTCTTTTTTTTTATTTTTTGAGGGGGAAAGGCAAGGCAATTGGGGTTAAGTGACTTGCTCAAGGTCACACAGCTAGGAAATGTTCAGTGTCTGAGGCCACATTTGAACTCAGGTCCTCCTGACTCCAGGGCCTGTACTCTATTCACTTTGCCACCTAGCTGCCCTAATCATTTCTTTTTAGAGAATTAATCTTCAAAATATTTGCATCAGTAACTAAAGGTATGGGGTTGAAGAGCATCCTGTAGAAGTTTGCTGTTCCAAGGAGGAAAAGATCAGGTCCTGCACCTGAATTAAGAAGATGTAGCCTCCTCTTCTCCACCACCACCACCACCACCACCACCACCACCACCACCACCACCACCACCTCCACAACCACCACTTCTAGGTGTATTGTTTTAAAAAAATTATTTATTTTTATAACATCTGTAGTCAAGGAGTTCAAAGAAGGGGAATTCTTACCCCTGCAGATTCAATGGCTCAGGACCAGGTACCAAGGAAGAAGAGTAGTGACCTCTGCCTCCTGAAATACAGGAGGAAATGGAAGCCTTATTTCCTGTTTCTTACATGTAGGGATTAGCTCTGTGGTCACTGTACCAAAGAAAGCAGCATCAGGGCAAAAATGGGAAGAGAACAGGTATAGAGGGACCTTCATGCGGTAGCTCCAGAGTGTGCACACACACACACACACACACACACACACACACACGCACACACACACACACACTGCACATGCGCTTTACAATTCTGATGTCGACTCTATTGCAAACTATATTTCAGCAATGAAAATCTATGGCCTGAAAGGAGCCCTCCTAAGAATTATCTGGATTCCTTGCCATTAAAGTTAAGCCCCAACATTCTCAGACATAACCCAAGCTGTCACAAGTGCTCAGAACTGATTTCCAGAGAAAGAGTCTGTTCTTACTGACTTGCTGCCTCAGTCTGCTCCTCCTGAGGAGGACAGTTCTTGTCATTAACAAGTCTCTGTGCTCCACTGTGGGAAGGTCAGATTGTAGGATCATATGGAATTCTATGTGGAAGGCACCTCAGAGGTCTTATCTAGTCCAACAGCCTCATTGTACAGAGAAGAACAATGAAACCCAGAGATTTTGAGTGATTTGCCAGGTCAATAGAAGTGGTTGGTGAAACCTACCAGGCGGTAGGAAATTAAACCCAAGCCAAGTGACTACCATCTGGGATTCTTCCCACTGCCTTTCAAGTCACCAGTTCACATTCTAGTTTGGAAAGCTGCTCTTCTAAGTCCACTGAAGACGTCACAGGCTTCAGTGACAAACCTAGGAGATAACCCGAAAAGGGGAAAAAAAACCCCAAATGTGTTTTTCTCTGCTTAGATTTTGTTTCCAGGGAGGTAGCTAGATTGACTTCAACCTGATTGGTATTATCTAGCCCTAAATTTGGAAAGTTTTTAGAACAGAGAAATGCTTGGTCCACCAGCCAAGTCAAAACAGACTTGATCAATCAGATAGCACACAATTTAGAAGGGTTCAGGTGTCCTGGTTTTCATAGCAGCTCCAGCCCCAGGGATAGGCTTGCAAATAAATCTGGCGCTCCCTACCAAGGTCTTTTGATTTTTTCCAGTTGGTGTCTTTTGTTCCATCTGTTCTGGTGCAGGAGGCTAACAGATCCTGAGAGGACACTGTATTCACACTTGAATAAAAGGCTTGAAAAAGAGTTATAGGGATTCCATCATGGCTCCAGTGATGGGCACTCAAGGTGGTGATGGCATTTCTTATAGAGGACAGGAGGAAGTGTTTCTGAGTCATAAAATATTCATAATGCGTATTCATGTGCTGATCTTGGCGAGAGGCAAGAAGTAAGTCTGGCAAACAGCAAGCCCACGGTTTGTGCCTCCTACTATATGACTCCCCTCTCTGCCCTCTACAATCCTGTCCTACGGATTCCTGTTTCCGGCCTCTTCCATCTCTGGCCTCTGGGCACAGGTTGCCCTCCATGTCTAGAATGCACTTCTGCCCCATCTCAACCTCTTAGAATTCCTCATTTCTTTCAGCTCTGCTCAAGCATTACCTTATTAGGTAATAGGTAAATTCTTCCCGATCCAATCGGACACTAGTGTCCCCCCTGCAAAACCATCTCATGTTGTCCTTTGGTCATTTTCAGTCATGTCTGACTCTTCCTGACCCCATTTGGGGTTTTCTTGGCAGAGATGCTGGAGGGGTTTGCCCTGTCCTTCTCCAGATCATTTGCCAAGTGATGAAACTGAGGCAAAAGGTTAAATGTCTTGTCCAGTTTGTTCCTTCTTTCTCGTTGTTCACTCCATTGGTTATGATTCTTCTTTACAACTTGACTAGTGTTTAATGTGAAGGTATTTATAGAACCTATATCGGCTTGCAAGCTGCCATGGTGGGGGGGGAGGTAAAGGGGGAGGAGAGGGAGAGGGAGAACATTTGGAACTCGAGGGATCGTGGAACTGAAAGTTGTAAACTAAAAGTAAATAAATGAATTAAATTGTAAAAAATGTCTTGTCCAGGGTCATGCAGCTAGTGCGTGGGGACAGATTTGAACTTAGGAAGCTTTCTTCCTGACTGCAGGACTGGCACTCTACCCACTGTGCCACCCAGCTGCCCCCAAAACCATCTTATACTTATGTATTTATTTTGTATACACTTACATAAAGTAGAGCTTGGTTGAGTTAATCAAGACACCCACCCTCACCATTTAAAATAATTGCTAAAATAGTCTGTTACCTTAACCAGGTAAAAGCAACCAATCAAATAGGCTTTGTTAAGCGTAAAAGCTGCCTGGAACTGAGTGATATTTCTCAGGAAGTAAGGGGTCATAGGCTAAAGAAACCTGGTCCTGCGCTAGGGATCCGTTATAAATTATCAGGTGAGTAGAGAAGGGAATCATTCAAAGGTTTGGAGTAAGTGCAGCACCCCAGAAAACTCTTAAGAAGTAAGAAGAAGGGGGGAGGAAAGAAAAAAAAGGATATTTAAATGATAATTTGTTGTATATTTAAAAGAAATAACAAGTTGTACATAATAGATTTGCAGTTTCATGTACAATCATCTTTTTTGTTATACCATGTTATAGAATGCTTGTTTTATTCCATAAATTAAAAATGAATTAACTCATTAATTTTTTTAAGTCTTAGGGAGTTTGGGGAGCAAAGTACAAGTTGAATGGATCGCCTGGTGACTAGAGCTAGTGAGGGGGCAGGATTAGAATGCAGGTTTTCTTGACGACAAGCCCAGGCTTCTATCCGTAATGCCACGTGGACTCTGCCTGGCAGTACGCCTCACCCTCCATAACAATGACGGTTTTGATCATAGTGACGCTCGGGTCCATCGCACCCCTTCCTGAGTCTGCAGCCATCTAATGACATTTCTGGGGAAAACAGAGACAGGGAAGGAACAAATGGCAGAGAGGTGGAAACAAGAGATGAAAATCCATTAATCACAAGTGACACACACTCCAAAAAGGTAAAGCATTAAGACATAGCATCAAGCACCTTGTCCTCGCAAGGAATTTTCCAAAATTGTTAACCCTGAGATATTTCTACCTGAAAAATCTGTACTAAACAAAAGCACGTTGGCTGACGCCATGATCTGTTTCCTCCCCCCACTCCCATCCCAGCCAGTCCCTCTCCCGCTGCTCTTTGGGGTGATAGGCTCAGGGAAGTGGAATTAGCCTTTGTTAAGCATTGCCTATGCACCAGTGGAGAAGGAAACGGCAAACCACGCCGGCATCTTCGCCAAAAAAGACCCAAACGGGGTCGTGAACAGTCGGACACAACTAAAAAGACTCAACAACATGTGCCAAGCCTTGAGCTGAGCATGCTGCAGAGATTGTCTCATTTGATCCTCACAACAATCCTGGGAAATAGATGTTATTAATCTCCCCACCAAGGTTAAATGATTTAGCCTGATCACACAGCTATTAGGTGTCTGAGGCTGGATTTGAACTCAGCTCTTCCTGACCCCAGGCCCTGTGCTCTGGCCCCAGCACCTCCAAGTTACTATCAATTTAAGGGAAGTATACAGTAAGACAAAGCACTTGGACTGACTTTACCAATATACAGTTACCGGAACATATACACGAGGGAGAGATTGTTCACAAAATGTGTCAGGCTTCCTTCAGTCCATTTCCAGTAATTAAGCATTTATTAAGCCGTCTCTATAGATTGGATACAAGTACCAGGAATACAAATACAGAGTAACCAGTCCTTGCCCTCACGTGGCTTACATTCTAATGGGGGAAACACATAACTGGATGTAAGCTATAAGATAGTTACCGGATAGGTGGAGGGCAATCACCGAGGGAAGCCATTGACAGCTGGAGACAGGGAGATGGGGGGGGGGGGGGTGACCTAGTGAAAAAGGAAGTCAGGGGGTATTGAAAGGTAGAGGTAAGGAGACAGAACTTTCTGGGAAGGAAGGGAGCCCCAGGACAAAGGCAGGGCCTTAGAAGATGCAGTATGTGCAGTGGGCGAGGGGCAGCAGGCCAGTGCGACTGGATTGGAGAGTGGCGTGATGGGAGGGGCCGGCAAGGTGGGAAGGGGCTGTTTGGTGGGTTATCAAGATTATCCTCCAGTTTGTAGTAACCTAAAGAAGTTCAGACAAGCAAGGAATAAGCTGGTGGTTTGGGTAAGGTATTATGGGACTCATGGAAGACGATCTTGTCTTTTGGGGTATCCTAATGGACTAGGTATTGTTGAGAATGGTGGAAGGGGCATGAATGGAGGTGGTGGTTTAGCACAGGGTGGAGAGCTTGTAATGACCTACAGAGAATTTGCTTGAGTCGTGGGGCAATGAAACAGGGATCATAAGAGGAGCCTAACACATGGATTTCTATGTACCCTGATTTTTCACTGTCCTGGACAACCTAGCTATATAAGGTAATATAAAGTATAATAATTCCTTTATAGTCCCATAAACTGCCACTTTCCTTTGGACTCCCCTAAATTTCTACCAGGCCCTAGGTGGATAGACCAGTGCTCATTGGAATGAGTGATACAAACAATGCATTTATGGGTTTTATTGATGAGGGACGAAAGTGAATTTTGGAAGAGAAGGTCAGAGTTGAAAATTCGGGGGAATTTGAGCATTGTGAATCCATAAAAATTTCACTTTGCAAGATTTTTTACTTCTTTATTAGAGAAAAATCTGGGAATTCATGAGGGACCCTTGCTAAAGGTATTTCCAGATCTGAGGGGATGAGGGCACAAGACCCATGAATTGATCCATCTTTGAAAGCATTCCTGAGATGATTTGCTTTGTTTAAAGCCGTTTTAAAAAGCCACATGTAATTATGTTCAAGTATTCAGAAAGTTAAGCCTCAAACCATCGAAAGCAAGAAATTCAAAGTTTTGATTGCCACTCCAGGCCTCATTCAGGGAGAGGGGCCTTGATTCCCCTCCCACAGCATGATCCCTTCAGAATGGAATGCAGGCCTGAGCCTCCACAGCTCCTGGCCTCGGTCGGGTCTGATGGGGCTACATTCCTTCCCGTTCAGTCAGGATTTCTGATGTTTGATCAGATTGATTTGTTTTGATCAAATGAGATAATATTTGTAAGGCACGTAGCACATTGCCTGACCCATAGTGGACCTTCAATAAGTGCCTCCCCCTCCTCGCCTTTAATCTTTTATCCAAGGCCAAGAGACATGAAGTGATGTGTTCAGGGTCACACAAATGACTGAGGAACGATCTGAACCCAGGCCTTCCAGTCTACATGTCCAGCCCCCTATCCATTATGCCATATTGCCTCTGGCCATACCGTCCCACTCAGTCCTGGTCTTTATGGATCCCCATTCTGCTATCCAAGATATTAGCTCTTCCTTCTAACCTTCTGGCATCTACAGTTTTGATAAGTATACCATTTGTACATTCATCCAAGTTGTTATAAAAATGTTTACCAGAATTTACCAGACAGAGAACCGTGTGGCACTCAAATGGAGATTCCGTATACAATCACGTGTCCAGTTAGGATACTCACATGTTACATACCAGCCATGATGCCCAAAGATGGTCAGGAGGCTGCTCTCTGAAGCTTTTCAGATCCTGTCAACTTGTCAAATCTATGAGCAAAGTCTGAAATTCATTCCTCTGGGCTTTCTTATCCTGTAATTACACCACTTTCTACATGCTCTCTTTAATGCATTGATATTGTCTTATTAACAACAGATGAGATCCTGGGTTATGCATTTATTCATTTAATAAGCACGTATTATTCAAAGCTCTGTGGACCAGGCCCTGCAAAGTCATCAGCTAAAGAGAATTGCCCTCAAGGCACGACCCTTCTGTTGGGTCTCACTGAATCATACATCTCTTAGATCTTTTTAGGACATTTAGAAGTAAAGTAACCCAAGGACACCTGGCATTTATCCTGAGTGGATAAAGCCTTTATGTGGCTCTACAAATTAACATCAGTCCATGCACCTGATACTGAAAAAAATTAGACTGTGTCTTAAAAAAATGAGGTTTTCAGGCAGGTATGACTTACAATTGAAATGCTAAATAGTCCCCAGAACTTTTCCTTATGTTATATATGCTATCTTAGGGTTTTGGTACAGCCATCAGATAAATCCCTGTGGTAAAATTATAAGGAGAAGAAAGGTTAATGGAAATGCAAGATTCTATTACAGAGTAGATCCAAAGTGGGCGAACTACAGGTTTGATTGGAAATTGGAGAGAAGTCTCCACTGGAGCACTGTGAGGTTCTCTGTCTGTGCCTCAATTGTGGTCAAGGCTGTTTTGTTTTTTTATCAGCAACTTGGATGAAACTGTAAATGGTACTCTTTATAAATTTGTGGATGCCAAGAAGCTAGAAGGAGTAAAAGTTAACACCTTGGATAAGAGAATCGGTGGCCAAGAAGGCCTTAATTCACTAGAATGGTATGGGCATCGGCAACATGAGTTTGAAATACCTGTGTTCAAATCGCCTCAGTCACTTCCTTGTTGTATGACCCTGGATGCGTCACTTAACCCCTCTTGGCCTCTTTTGGCCTATAACAACTTTTTTTTTGGTTTGCTTTTTAGAGGGGAGGCAATTGGGGTTAGGTGATTTGTCCAAGGTCATATGGCTAGTTTTGTGTTAAGTGTCTGAGGCTGGATTTGAACTCAGGTCCTCCTGACTCCAGTGCCAGTGTTCTATTCACTGCACCACCTAGCCACCCTCCACTACGTACAACTTGCTATTCCTTTTAAGTATACCAAAAAGTTATCATGTAAATTTCTTTTTTTTCTTCCTCTTCAAACCCACTGACCTCCCGACTCCCACCCCCAAGGTGTGACAAGTTGGGTCACACCTAGAAGGCAACCACTATGGTAACGGGACTTGCTTAAATTTAGTTTTTGAGGATGTTTGTCCTGTAAAAGAGCAGCTAGGTGGTGCCAGAGGGCACAGAGTCCTGGGTCTGGAGTGAGGAAGACTTGTCTTCCTAAGTTCAAATCTGGCCTCAGACACTCACTAAATGTGAGAGCTTGGGCAAGTCACTTAACCCTGTCTGCCTCAGTTTCTTCATCTGTAAAATGTGATGGAGAAGGAAATGGGAAACCATTCCAGTGTGTTTGTCCAGAAGATGCCAAATGGGGTCACAAACAGTCAGACATGGCAGAAAAATGACTGAAAGAAATTTTATAAAAGAGTGGTAATGTGTCTATATGTGTGTGTCAGTGTGTGTGTGTCTGTGTGTGTGTGCATGTGAGTGTGTGTGCGTGTGAGTGTGCGCGTGTGCATCTGCATGTGTGTGCATGTGCGTGTGTGTCTGTGTGTGTGCGTGTATGTCTGCGTGTGTGCGTGTGTGTCTGTGTGTGTGCATGTGTGTGTCTGTGTCTGTGTGTGCGTGGGTGTGTCTGTATGTCTGTGTGTGTGTGCGCGTGCATCTGTGTGTGTGTCAGTGTGTGTGTGTCTGTGTGTGTGCATGTGTGTGTGTCTGTGTGTGTGCATGTGTGTGTGTCTGTGTGTGTGTCTGTGTGTGTGCGTGTGCGTGTGTGCATGGAGGGGGCAGAGACAGGAGGAGACAGCATCGGGGTATCAACACTACTGTCTTCAAATATTCGATGCCCTATCTCATTGATGAGATATTAGTTTTTTCCTGATTTACCTGTAGGGCAGAGAAAGAATCGACAGGTGATGGTTGCAGGCGGGCAGATTTCACTATGGCCTGAGTATAAGACAGCTTCCTCACAGTTGGAGGTGACCAGTGTTGGAATGGGAGCTTACGAGTTTCCTTCTCATAGAAGACCATTGGGCAGAGGCGAGGCGGCCACTCACCATATATGGCCTCCAAGATCTCTTCCGCTCTTTTGTTTCTGTGTTGATAACTTTATCTTGCTTGGTTTGGAAATGAAGCTCTTATCTTCTGAGTCCTGTCCCTTTTCCCTGGTGTTCCTCAGGCTTGGAATGCTCTCCCTCCTGATCTCCACATCCTGCCTTCCAGGTCTCCTTCATGACTCAGCTTAAAGCCCACCTTCTGCAAGAAGACTTTCCCAAGCCCAGCCCCTCCCCACTTCCCTCTGAGTTACCTCCAGTGTACCCTCTACATAACTTGTATGTACATGGTTGTTTACACTTTATCACACCATTTGAATGTGAGCTCCTTGAGGGCAGGCACTGCATTTGGCTTTCTTTATCTTTGCATCTCCAAGGCTTAGCAGGACACATAGTAGGTGGTTGACAAATGCTTGTTGGCTTGAAAAAATGCAGCTTCTCAAACAAGAGACTGAAAATGCAAGCAGTCCTTTATTTCTTAATAGGAGTGCTTCTGCTAACTGATACTGCTTCGGGTTGTAATTACAGAAGACTTTAGAATTTTTCTTCCTATTTCTGGGTCTGCAGAAACCCTAAGTCATTGACCTTCAGGAGGAGGCATATTTCTTAATGTCAAGGGGAGGCCCATCACCCCAAGGAGAAATATGCTTCCAAAGCTAATGCTGTAGAGAGGCATGTTTTTCCACTTCAAAAGAATTAAAATTCCTAATCTTGAAATCCACTAAAAGGTTGAGTGGGTACTTAAAAAAATAACTCCAGAGATCTTTTTTTTTTACAATTAACTCATTTTATCTAGTAAAGTTTTTTCTTTTTGTTAAACGCTATCTTTCTTTTATATTAATATTCCAGGACGTAATGAGTAGCCACAGCAAGAGGCAGCTGGGGATTGTAGAGAGGGAGACATCTTAATTGGATGACCCTAGGCAAGTCATTTAACTTCTAGGGCCTCTCAGGAAACTGAGATGATCGAGAGGAGTTACTTTCTACCTTTAGTGGAACGAGTGTCTACCAATGAAATCATAAGCGTGAATAGAAAAAGAACAAAGACCATGTCATTGATTGTTTCACTTTTGTATTTATACCCCCTGTGCCGAGGATCTTTTTCCAAACTAGATTTGTGATTCCATTGATATAAGAGGAATTCCCAACAAAGAAATTTTACCAATACATGAAGATCAGCAACTCTTAGAGTCTTAGAGTGTCACCTGGAGCCCCAAGAAGTTAAGTGATTTATCCAATGACTCTTGAAAAATGGGAATAAAGTAGTTCTGCCTTTTTCTCTGATTTGTTGTTATCATCCCAGCCCCCACAACCAGGGGTCCTTCTTTTTAATATTTCTCTTGCTCCTAATATGGAAGAGGAAGGAAGAAAGAAAAGAAAGAAGGTAAAAGAAAGGAGAAAAGGAGGGAAGGAAGAAAAATGAGAAGGGAGGAAGAGAGGAAGGAAAGAAAGATAGGAAGGAAGAAGAGATGGAAGAAAGAAGAGAAAGAAGGAAGAAAGAATGAAGGAGTAAAGGAAAGAGAGGAAGAAAAAAGAGAAGAGAAAGAGAAAAAGGAAGGAAGAAAAAAGAAGAAAAGAAAAGAAGTAAGGAAAGAAAGAGAAAGGTAGGAAGGAAAAGGAAGGAAGGAAGAAAAGAAGGAAGGAAAGGGAAGAGGAAGGAAAGGGAAGAGGAAGGAAAAGGAAAGAAAAAGGAAGAAAGCTAGGAAGGAAGGGGAAGGAAGAAGGAAGGAAGAATGAAGGAGTGAACAAAAGAGAAAGGGAGAAAGAGAAAAGAAAGAAAAAGAAGGAAAAAGGAAGAGAAGCAATGGAGGAGGGAAGGAAAGACAGAAAGAAAAAGAAATAAAGATAGGAAGGAAAAAGAAGGAAGGAAAGGAGGAGAGGAAGGAAGGAAGAAAAGGGAGGAAGGAAGAAAAAAGAGAGAAAGAAAAGAGGAGGGAAAGAAAAAAGAGAAAGAAGAGAAGGAAAGGAGGAGGGAAAGAAGAAGAGAAGGAAAAATGAAAGAGTGAAGAAGATAGAAAGGGAGAAAAAGATAAAAGAAAGAAAAAGAGAAAGAAGAGAAGGAAAGGAGGAGGGAACAAAGGAAGAAAAGAAGCAAGGACAGAAGGAAGGAAGGAAAGACACATCTACTATTTTATAACTTGCAGTCCTGTTGACTGGAGTCTTTTGAAGTTAAGTGACTTGCCTAGGGTCACAAAACCAGTGTGTCTTAGAGGCAGGACTCAAACGGGAAGTCTTCCTAATGTTAACATTGGCTTTCTATCCATTATACCACACTGTCTGGCACATAATAAACATAATTAGTAAATGTGTAATGGCTTAATTAATAGTGATTGGTTGTTTTTTGAGTGATTTTTGTAATATTGGTGCAATGCCATCAGGACTTTTTTTTTTTGAAAGTGAGCCACCTTCTGGATGAGTCCTAGTGTCTTCTGAAGGACTCTGTGGCCACCCTGCACAGGCAGCATTTCTGGAAAGGCTTGTCACCACATCCTTCACAGGGGAGCTATTGTAGAGTCATCAAACAAGACTGTGAGGCTCTGGACACATAGGCTGCTCCATCTCTGCGGAGGAAAAGCAGACACACCACAAACTAATGAAAATAGTATGCATGGTCCTCCTAGCCCCGAGAAGTCCAAAGGAAGGTACTCTATGAAAGAAAATCAGCAGCAGTGGCCTGGTGACGGTGGGCTGCCTGTAGATGGATGAGGCCATTTTTCTAGTGGCAGCAGACTGAAATGTTTCCCAACCACAGTAAGAACTCTTCTGACCGCAACCTGCTTGGAGCCTAAGACCAAGTCGCATTTCATTTTTCTCAATCTCAGCATTCAGGCAGCTCCAATTTGTGCAGCGATTACAAGTGGGTAGAAAATCAGCTGACTGTCCAGTTTAATCACTTATTCCTCTTTAAATGTCACTTCCAAGATCAGTGCTTCGATTCCGCCGGGGAGACAGGGAGGAGACATCTTCGTCTTGGTCTTCGTCTCTCATCCATCCTTATCAGCCAGGCTGCAAAGCAGCCAAGTTTCAGTTACGGGGCCAGATTTGAAAAATGCACCATAGGATGGATGTTTCACATTTTCCACAGCGCTGAATTGCAGATTCTCCTGGCTTCATGGGAGAACACTTTGGATCATGTGAAACCAAAGCTGGCAAATGGCACGAGGTACCAAGGAACCGAGGGAGCCCGGGGAGAACTGTCGGAGAACAAGTCGGAGACTTGGCTCAAAGCATGTACAATCTGCCCAATGGTTCACTTTGTAGGAAAAGGCAGGGGGAAAGAAGGCAGGACAGAGGAAGATCGAAATGGGAGCACACACACACACACACACACACACACACACACATACACACGCACACGTTTAAAACACAACCAGAGCCCTAGGAACATTTGCATACTGGTTTTATTTAACCCAAACCTTAGCCTGGACTGTCTGATTGCTTGAGATAGGGGCAGCCAAGCGTTCTGGAGACTTTACATAAAGTGAAATTTGGAAGTATTTTTGTGTTTTTGTCTAGCATTCATTGACCACAGTCTAAACAATTTTATTCAAAGTCAGATGACGAGCCAAACGGCCTATTGTTCTACCCATCTCATTTGTTATAGATATAGAATCACAGAGCAGGAGCCAGAAAGTGTGGTCCTTTTTGCTGACACAGTGTGTTAATAATTAGGCAAATTAAAGGCAGCTTTGAGGAGCTTCCCTCGAATTAACTGAGGTTGGTAACAAGCCCTTGAGATCAACTGAAAGAAATGTTTTTTTCTTCTTCTTTCAGTTACCTTAAAAATGAGCTCTGTTCACAATAGCTTTTTATGCGATGAAAACAGTTCTAAAATCAGAATGGGACGTGGGGGTCTAAAGAACGTGACGAGAGGTTTTTGCCTCTTCACAAGATGGGTGAGGCCAAGGATGGCACCTGAAAGATCAGAGGCCACACCAGGGACAGGAGAGAGCCACGGGCTGTTTGCAGTCACACAGATGTGTAATGCCAAGCAGCAGGGTTTTCAGTCTTCAAACATGAAAGACAGAAAAGTACCTGCCCGAGAAGCAGAGATCACAGTTTCATAGGATTTAGACCCACAAGAGATCTTAGGTATCGCCTAACCTAGGATTTCTGAATCTTTTGGGTGTGTTGTTTGTTTCATGGACCCCTTTGGTGGTCTGGTCCAACACTGGGTCATGGGCCCCTTCACTGAATAATGCTTTTAAGTGGATTAGATGAAATACACAGAATTACAAAGGAAACCAGTTCTATTGAAATACTCATTAAAATATTGAAAACAAAAACAAATTCATGGACTTTAGGTCAAGAACTCTTGATGTAACCCAACCTTCTCATTTTATATGAGGAATCTCAGACCCAGAGACATGACATCACTTGTCCTTGTCGCCAAGGTAGTAAGTAGGAGAGTGAGGGCTTAAACCTAGGCCTTCTAGGTCCAAAAGATTCCCTTTTCCACTGGAAACACAAACTAAGAAACATGGTCTGTATCGTTTACTAGACCAACAAGAGCATGGCAGAGTCAACACTAACGATAGATAGTCTTAATTCTGACATTCGATTTGTCTGGAAAGGTCATTCTTGAGGGCATCCGTGGCTCCGAGGTAGGGAGTACATAAGAGTGACTCCACGGCCATGAATGGATGAACATGGAGGCGTATGGGTACACAGGGCGTAGGAACCAAAATGGAAATTAAAGAACCAAAAGACCAGTAAGAAGATTCTGTTCAGATGTAGGACAGATTGAAATAATTTCTGCCCAAAACACTGGAGAATAATCTATGATTTTCAACATAAATTGCTATAGATAAATCCTAGTGAGTTACCCTATATACAGAGAAGTTAAATGATTTTCCCTGGGTCACTTAGCTAGTAGGTGTTAGAGACAGGATTTGAACCCAGTTCTTTCAGGTAGCTGGTGACACAGCAGATGTGTTGGACCTGGAGTCAGGAAGACCAGAATTCCAGTCTGGCCTCAGACCCTTAGTATCTGTGTGACCTGAGCAAGTCACTTATGTCTGTTTGCTTCAATTTTCTCATCTGTAAAAATGTGGATTAATAATAACAGTCACCTCCCAGAGTTGTTGTAAGGATCAAAAGAGAGAATATTTGTGAAGTGCTCTGGAAACGTTAGAGCCCTATATAAAAGTGAGCTGTTATTATTTACATACTGAAAAACTCTGCTTCAACACAAAACATATACTTGACAGAAAAGATCATATCAGATGAATATTATTAACATAATGCTTAACAATAGACATATTACTAAGCATATGGTTATGGTGATATTATAATTTAATATACAATATTAATTAGAATATAACAGTAATAACACAATGTAAGTTAATACTCATTAATGTACTTACATAGATTAAATTTAACCAAATAATTATATTATTCATGTGCTTATATTAATAATATATAAATGTTATATATTTTTAATATTATACTTTACTTGGGGGAGAAGGTTCCAAACCTGTAAGATGATCAGCATAGGGAACACCCAGAATGGATACTTCCTCCATCAATGCAAAGCAACAACTTCTCTGTAACTTACAGAATTGCCTGAGGCACTGGGAACTTAGTTGGTATCATTAGGGTATGTATGCGTACCATACAGTCTGTGTGTGTCTGAGACTGGCATTGAAGCCAGGTTTTCCAGACTCCAAGGCCAATCTTCTTTCCATCACCCCTCACTGCCATTAATGTCATACTTTAGAATCACAAATTCTAAAACCCTACACTTCTGTGCCTCAAGAGCAGTGGAAAATTTCACCTCCCTGCACACAGTGGGGCCTCCCCCTACCCCTGACACAGCAACATTTGTTTAAGGGCTTACCATATTGAAGAAGCCTACTAGGTGCTGAGGGGTTACAGAGACTTTTGACTGACAGACAATGAATGAATGAATGAATGGATGGATGGATGGATGGATGGGTGGATGGATGGACAAATGAATGAATGAATGAACAAATGAACGAACAAACGAATGAGAAACATCCATTAAGGGCTTACCAATTTTTGACCTTATACCAAGGATTCGAATCCTGAGTTAAAGTCAGAATCTCTGAATTCTAGTTCTGGCTTTGCCACCAAAGTCATTGTGTGATCTCTGGAGAGTTAGTTAACCTCTCTGTGCCTTGGTTTCCTCATGTGTCAAGTGAACTTGATGATCTCCAAGGCATTTTTTGGTTCTGGCCATCTATAATTTCATCTAACTAGAAACAGATTTGTTTCTTGCTCTAGTAATTATATATGTCCTGAGCACTGTTTAAAAGCAGCGCAAACACAATAGCCATGATTGAGGTGAGAATGTTTCCCTGGCTCGTCACCTGGCATTTCATTATCTTTTAGTCCATTTGCAGGTGAAAGAATATCAAGACCAGGCTCAGGGAAAAAAAAAATCTACTCAAGGAGACTATTTTGTGCTTATGAAAATAAGCTGTGATCTGCTGCTCTGCAACGATGATGAAATAATTGAGGGTATCATGTTAAAAGGCAAATCATGCTGGAGACTGAGCAGTTGCCACCATTTCAAACTCACGTTAGAATGCTCGCTCTATTTCCATTTCCTGAAGGTGGATCCAGAAGTGGGGTTCATTTCACACAAGAACTGTAGCTTGTAGAAATACAGCCTTATAGGATAGACAAAATTGTGCATGCTTTGAACATCTAAGCAAACATCTCAGCAGGGTAGTTAGGCTCTACAGTCTTAGGTGTTGCTCAGGCAGAGTAAAGAGGCTTCCAGAGGTAAGTCTGGCCCCTTGGGAAAGACTGGACACGCTTCTACTACCATATCTTCAGCCTTCTCACTGGCCTCTGGCAGCCACTACATTGAATGGGCTAACAGCTGTCCTAGCCTCACAAATAATTACAAGGTTAAGGCACTTTCGACAGGGCCCTGGGGACTGTGTGTGTGTGTGTGTGTGTGTGTGTGTGTGTGTGTGTCTGTGTCTGTGTGTCTGTGTGTGTGTGTGTGTATTGGTTTTAGAGTAAAAGAACAATTTCAGATTTTAATAAGCAATTGTTCTGCTGCTATTGGTCATCCATATGAAGGAAATTGTCACTGAAAAAAGAATGGGCAGGAAAAAAGGATGAGAGTTGGAGAAAACAAAGTGAAGGTGAAAAGAGAGGCTGAGAAGGAAAATAGTGAGTAAAATAGGATGGAAAGAAATTGACAAATAATAATTATAACTTTGAATGTGCATTAGGAAAAAGAATTCATTTGGAAAGACAAAAAGTCAAGACTATCAAAGGAAATCAGGGAAGGAGGTTTAGCAATATTGGATCTTAAATTGTAAGGCAGTAATTATCAAAACAACCTTTTCCTGGCTAAGAAATAGAAAGGTGGAACAATGGAATAGAGCAGACTCACAATTCACAGCAGCAAATAAACACAATAATTTTACGTTTGACAAACGTAAAGTCTTATAAGTTTGGGATAAGAATTAATTATTTGGTAAAAATTGTTAGAAAAACTGGAAAGCAGTAAGACAAAAACTGGGCATACCATTTACTTGGATAAGGTCAAAATGAATACATGACCTAGATATTAAAAGAGATTTTACAAGAAAATTAGAAGAACATGAAACATATCACTTATCAGACTTATAGATAGGCAAGTAATTTATGAATGAAAAAGAAATAGAGAACAACACTAGGTGTAAAATGAATAATTTCAATTAAATTAAATTTAAAAATTTGTGTACAAATAAAAAAATGTAGCCAAGATCAGAAGGAAAGCAGAAAATTGGGAGAAAATTTCTATAAACAATTTACCAGATAAAGGTCTCTTATTTGAAATAGATGAAGAACTTTGTCAAATCTATAAGAATTGAGTCATTCCCCGACTGAGAGATGGTCAAATGATACAAACAGGCAGTTTTCTAATGAAGAAATCAAAACAATCTATAGTCATATAAAAATGCTCTAAATCATGATCGATTAGAGAAGTGCAAATTAAAACAACCATTTTACACTTACCATATTGACTAAAATGATAGAAGTGACAAATCTTGGAAGGGATGTGGAAAAATTGGGACACTAATTCATTGTTGGTGGAATTGTAAACTGATGCAACCATTTTGGAGAGAAATCTAGAATCATGCCCAAAGGATTATCAAATCGCCTATATCCTTTGACCCAGCAATACCACTATTTGGTCTATTTCCAAAGATGATTAGGGAAAAAGGAAAAGAATCTATATGTTTTAAAATGTTTATAGCAGCTCTCTTTGTTGGTAAAGAACTAGACATTGCAGGGATGCCCATCAATTGGGGAAGGACTGAACAACTTGTGGTGTAATGATTGTGATGGAATACTATTGTGCTATAAGAAATGATGAGCTCAATGATTTTAGAAAAACAGGAAAGACTTGTATGAGATAATGAAGAGTGAAATTAGCAGAACCAAGAGAAAATCATATATAGTAACAGCAATATTATTTTAAGAATGACTTTGAGTGAATAAGTTATTTTGACTATTATAAATACTCAGATTAACTATAAGGAGCACATGAAGAAGATAGCATCCAGAGAAAGAATGGATAAGTAGTAGTATGAGCAGAATAATTTTACATATAGATAGATAGAGAGAGAGATATAGATATAGATACTTATTTGTGTCTAATGGTAGCCATCTCTAGGGTGCGAGGGAAGGAATTTAAAAAAGCAATTTACATAATAATTTTGTTGCATATTTGAAAGGAATAGCAAATTGTGCATAGTAGATTTGCAGTTTAATGTGCAATCATCTCTTTTATTGGACTATGTTATAAAAATGCTTGTTTTATTCCATAAATTGAAAAGTAAGAAAAAAAGAAAATTTTATTCCATAAGTTAAAAAATAAGAATAAAGAAAAAAGTCCATAAATTTAAAAATAAGAAAAAAAAGAACAAAATGAAGGGAAAACCAAAGCGAGTAGGACAGAGAGAGGAATCAGTCTCTAAATCTGTCTCCATCACCTGTCATGGTGAAGTGTCCTAGACTGCAGGACTTTACAGTTTACATGGTTGGATGAAAGCAGGCTAGGCAAACTCCCACCACCACACCAAGGTCGCTAATCAGAATTTTCAGGGAAAGTGTAGCTCCCTCCTTCATTGGTGGAGGGCAAGTTAGTTTATAAATCGTCAAGCAAAATTCTCTCTTATTCCCTAATGGAATTTCTATAGCCCAGCATTTCAATACTTTATATACATTTCCTTTGGCCAGGGTTTGTAAAAATCTCCTGACCTTACTGGGATGTCTTTCCTGTAGAAAGATCAACTAGGAAATTCCAATTGCAACATAAACAGTAACTAGGTTTTCTTTGAACAAAACAAGGGTAAGACCAAGAGCAGAATGAAACGAGGTAATGAGCTGAGCTTGTGAAGGGGTTGGGGGTGGGGGAAGGAGGGTTGTTGTCAGTAACAATCTCTGGAAGAATTGGTTGGTGGATCATCAGGTGGAAATGGGGGGTTATGAGGAATGTGAGAAACAAGGAGGGAAGGGGAGGGCACAGTCTGTCCTAGCCTGGCGACGTTATGTTGAGAAAGGGTTTGGCTTCTGCCCTAGGGAGGTCCCATCTGAACCGTTCATGCCCAGGATTATCCGTGGTGAAGTGAGTCAGGCAGAAGGTAGAGGTTTGGGAGGGTGAGAAAATGAGCCCCAGAGAGAAGCATCACCACGTAATAAGACCCTCAAGGAATCTTACTCCCAAATATGAATGAAATGCCAAGTGTAACCAAGATAGTCATGTTGTGGGGCATTGAACCAGCAGAGGGCTGTGCATGACGGCAGAACGGAGGAAAAGATCTGTGCCGCCCCCTCCCACTCTGGGGCAAAAACCTGTTGCTGTGTCCTAGTTATAGGTTTGGAAATGAGAATAAAGAGGCTTAACTTCTATTCAGAAAATAAGGATACATAGGGCATGGCTTAATGGGGAATGTGGATATGGTAGTACTTAGATCCTATCAGCATCACGGTGTCTAGAACTGAAACGTACCATAGAGGCCATCTAAGTGAAAACCTTCCATTTTCAGGCGTAGTAATTGATTTCCAAAGAAGTTAAGAATCTTGCCCAGCTTCTCACAGGTAGTGGCAGAGATGGGATTCAAATTCAAATCCTCTGATGGAAAGCCTACTCTTCTTTCAATTATACCATGAACCTCAGCTAAACTGGTTTGGATGATATGCATATACACACATGCATTCATGTATATACACACATACATACATATATTATGTATATATATATATGGAAATATATACACATTATATATCATATGCATATGGAGAGAGAGTATGAGGCAGAAAGAGGAAGAGACAGAGAGAAAGAGAGGAGAAAGGGAGAGAGAAAAGAAACACCAGCTATGTGGCTTCTTCCAAAAGAAGGCATTATTTTAAGAAGATGGAAGACAAACATAAGAAAAAAAGTCAGTGCTGCACCAACTGGGAGCCGCACAGGACTTAAAGAGAGCCATGAAAGACTCATCTACGTGCTGGAAAGGCAACATTCTCCTAAGAAATGTTTTATTCATTCATTCATTCATTCATTCATTCATTCATTCA
>CM053580.1:221857320-221934510 GCA_028627135.1 Pseudochirops cupreus | reverse complement strand
CCTTCCTCTTCCCTCCCCCATTCCTTCCTTCCTTCTTTCTTTCTTCTTTCTTTCTTTTTCTTTCTTCTTTCTTTCTTTCTCTCTCTCTTCCTTCCTCCCTCCCTTCCTTCCTTCCTCTTTCCCTACATTCCTTCCTTCCTCTTCCCTCCCCATTCCTTCTTTCCTTCCTTCCTTCTTTCTTTCTTTTTTCTTTCTTTTTCTTTCCTTCCTTCCTTCTTTCTTTCTTTCTCTCTCTCTCTTCTTTCCTCCCTCCCTCCCTTCCTTCCTTTATTTTGCTTTCTTTCTTTTGCTATTCCTTCCTTCCTTTCTCTCTCCCTCTCTCCCTCCCTTCTTTCTTTCTCCCTCCCTCCTTTGTTTCTTCCTTCCTCTCTTCCTTCCTCTCTTCCTTACTCCTTCCTTTCTCCCTCTCTCCTGACCTCCATTCTTTCTCTTTCTCCCTTCCTTCCTTTGTCCTATCCTCTTTGATTTCTTTCTTTCTTTCTTTCTTTCTTTCTTTCTTTCTTTCTTTCTTCCTTCCTTCCTTCCTTCCTTCCTTATTTTTCTTCCTTCCTTTCTTTCTTTCTTTCCTATCTCTCTCTCTCTCTCTCTCTCTCTCTCTCTCTCTCTCTCTCTCTCTCGTGCAAGCGCTTTAAGTCTGTGGGGGTTTTTTGACTTTTTTTTTCCTAGGTCATCCTCTTGTATTCTGGGCCAGGTGATGACACGCTCTCATCTTGCAAGCCTCTGGAAAAGTCAAGCCCTTTAAAAATGACTGCTTCTCTGCATCAGCTTCTGAATGGCTGAAAGGATTCAGAGATAGTTCTTGAGGGGGTCAGTAACTGTCCAGGCATCGTGAGTCATCGTTGATGGCTGACCTCAGCTCAGTCCATATGCTTATGTCTGTGTGTGTACTCTGAGGTTTCGCTCTGTCCAGTAACAGCTGGGATTAGGAGAGGAAAAGGTGATTTCATTGGCATAGGAACTCTCAGATGAGGTAAATCCCTCTGCCAATGTAGATCCACAGCACCTCTGTACTTTGCTTAGAGTCCTGGGAGGGGAACTGCAGGGATGTGCTGGTCAATGTTTTACAAGCATTTTTCAGGGGACAGCTAGGTTCACTGTCCCTGGAGCTAGAGGGACCTGAGTTCAAATCTAACCTCAGACTCTTACTAACTGTGTGACCCTGGGCAAATCACTTAGCCCTGGTTGCCTCAGAAGATGTAAAAAACCAACTAGCTTTCTGTGGAAAAAAAATACGTTTAACATACTTCTAAGTTCAATCTGCATTATTAATATTTTTAATCACTTCCTTAAGTCTGGACAATGAACAAAATAGTAATTCAAACCCTGCAATATTTGCTCATTTCTGAGGTATAGATGAGCACAGTGTAAATTTAACAGGTTGCTCTCAAAAGCCAGTTAGAGGTTGGCTAAGGTCCTTGTCTAGGTCACATAGCCTGTATGTTGTCAGAGGCAAGATTTGAACACAGGTCCCCCTGGTTCCACAACCAGCTTTCTCTTCACCATACCATGATGCCCAAGGAGTAACTAGGGAAAATAAGGCATCCTTAACAATATTAACAGGGAAAAAGTCTGATGAGACATTACAGAAGGAGTGTCCAGGAAGGCTAGGGGTGGACAGGTAAGTCTGAACTGCTTTAATTTAAAAGGCAAGAGAGACCCTTGGACAGCTATTGGAACAAATATTGCTGGATTATAGACTCCAGCAAACCCTAGTGTAGTAGCATGTAACACTGCCCTATCTATACACAGAAACTTCCCAGATAGGTGGCAAGATGGATAGAGTGCTGGACCTGGAGCCAGGAAGACTCATCTTCTTGAGTTCAGATCTGGCCTTACTTAGATACTTACTAGCTGTGTGACCCTGGGTAAGTCACTTAACCCTGTTTGCCTCAGTTTCCTCATTTGTAAAATGAGTTGGAGGAGGAAATGACAAACCACTCCAGCACCTCTGCCAAGAAAACCCCAAGTGAGGTCACAAAGAACAAAAAGATACTTCTATGAATTCCTCATAAAAAATCAATGTCTTCCTACCCTTGATCTGCTACCAGGCTATCCAGTGGTCAAGCCAACCTGATGTTGCTTTGCCATAGTCCTCAGCCCTTCATGGTCTGAGGCAGTATCTTGAGACTGGGTGACTCTCAGTGAAAGGATTCCAGGGCTGCTTGCTCTCTCAGACCCCTCTGCCTTTTCATCTCTCATTCATGTGAGAGCCGATCTGGAGCTGTCAGGGGGCAGAGACTTGTTGATAACAATAATTGAAAACAGCTCCAGCCACACGTGTGGGGGTGGGATGCAGTTCTGGGAAAGGCACTACTTTGATGATAGAGGCCCTTCTTCTCAAGAGGCGTCTCACTTCAGCAAATTCAAACCTAACAAGCATTTATTTGCTATTTACCTTGCTCAACTTATGGTGGATCCGAAGAAGAAGAGCCATAAAGCTCCTGCTCTCAAGAAGGTTATAGTCTAGGAGCAAAATGCTAACTGCTGCAGTTCATGCTCACAGATAAGTATAAGTTTTGGAGAGGTGTCCTTTTATGAGAATGCACTGGTCAGAAGTGCTGCCCTATGCATTTAGAGGCAGCTGGAAGGTGCCATGGATAGATCCCTCAGGAAGACCTAAGTTCAAATCTGGCCTCAGACATGTATTAGCCGTGTGACCTTAGTCAAGTAACCTAATCTGTCTGCCTCAGTTTCTTCAACTATAAAATGGGCAGAAGAATAGCACCTATCTCCCAGGATTGTTGTGAGAATTGAATGAAATAATAACTACAAAACACTTCACATGTCCTGGCATGTGTGTACACTCAGTAAATGATTGTTCCTGTCCCTCCCACACCTCTCCTCTCTCCTTGGTTAGGATGGATACATTTTGGGAAGAGCGAACTTAAGGTTTCTAAAACATTTTGCTTTGACAAGGCGTGTGCTCTGGTGACCCACTAAAATGAAACACAAAACACAAGGGCTTGGGAGCCATAGTTTGGAGAGGATTATAGCCCAAGATGTAGTGTGATACACTTGAAAGAGCAATGAACTTGGAGTCATGGGACCTAAGTTCAAATTCTAGTACTACCACTTACTGCCTGTGTGACCTAGCCTCCCTGGTCCTCACTTTCCTCATCTGTAATATCAGAGGTTTGGACTTGATTTCCCCTAAGATATCTTCCAGCTTGACAGCAACGATAACATGAACCTAACTCTCTTAATTAGCTTTCTGAGGGCCCTGATGATGGCAAAGATACCTTGTAAAATAGACGAATAGATGAAAATTTAAGAAATCGGATCTTTCCAGAGAAAGAGCCCATTAAGCATTCTGGGATGACCCAGGGGGAACGCTATAGAGGCTCATGGAGGGCTGTTAGCTTTTCAGAAAAGACATCTACTCAGGCATAGCAAGAACAGTAGCATTTCCTTCAAAAACTAAAGAGGCTGTCTCACAAATGCAAAGAGAGTCGAAGAGAGAAATGTGGACAAAGGTAGTGAGGTACGTGAGTAGGGAACACACAAGGTTAAGGCAAGTCATAACTCTATAATGTCAAAACTTTGATGTCTTTGTTCCCCAAGAAAGGGTAGTTAGATATTTAGAGGATAGACAACCAGGCTTGATGTCAAGAAGACTCATTTTCAAATATTCAACATTCAGATTCTAGCCTCAGTTCAAATCTAGCCTCAGATGCTGTTTGCCTCAGTTTCCTCATCTGTAAAATGAGCTGGAGAAGGAAATGACAAACCTCTCCAGTATCTTTGCCAAGAAAACCCCAAATAAAGTTACGAAGGGTCTCATATGATTGAACAGCAACGAATTCTTCCAGAGAATTCTTGAGAAGTTCAATGTGGAGCAAGGTGTCAGTGTGGGTGGTCAATGAGTCCCTCATTGGCTAGGCCATGCTGGCTTCTCACTGAGCACAGCACCTTGGCTGGATGGGCATCTCAGCTAGCTCTGCCACTCATAGGATGAGGTATCTTGGCTAGACAGGTTGGGCTGGATCATAAAGGTTGTTTAGCAGCTAAGCTGGTTCCTTGATGGGCTCAGAAGCTGCTGGGCTGTGTTCTTATGTCCTTCATCACTTTCAGCCTCTGGCTGCCCTGGGTGTTACAGGACCCTTTTCAGTTGTAGCTTCCCAGTGCTCTTTTCAGCAGGGGCAGGAATCCCAAGCCTATAATCAGAAGAAATCACTCTTCTTTGATTCCCTGGAGGTTTCTTACTGCTACAAAGAAGGTGAGAGAGATCTGCCATCTCCAGTTCATCAATGTTTTCTGGTTCAGATATGACTTCTCCCAGTTAAGAAATTGACCTTTATTTCAAATTTAAAAATTTTTTTTAATGAATAAACATTTTTTTTCTCCTCACTTCTTTCCCCCAGTCTCTGACTGGGGCGAGGGAGGAAGGGGGAGTACAAGACAAAACCATTGTAACAAATATTTTTAATAAACCAAAACAAATTCCCATATTGGCCGTATCCAATAGCGTATGTGTGTGGAATGGGTTATCTCTTTGCCAGGAGGTAGATAACGTGCTTCATCTTGGTCCTCTAGAACCATGGTGGATTATTACATTCATTGGGTTCTTAAGCCTTTCGAAGTTGTCTGTCTTTACAACGTTCTCATTCTGATTCTCTCCACTTCATTCTATGTCAGTTCATACAGTTCTCCCTCGATTTCTCTGAATTCATCCCTTTCTTCATTTCTTCTATCACAAAAGTATCCTATTACACTGAAATACCATAATCTGTTCAACCATTCCCTAAGTGATGGGCACTTTCTTAGTTTCTACTTTTCTGCCATCGCGAAAAGAACTGCTATAAATATTGGTGTTTACTGTTTTTTCCTCTTGAGAATCTAGGTCTAGAGCCAGGGTTGGATCAGTTAGTGTTATGGATGGTTTAGCAGCTTCTGGGTGTCGTTGCAATGCGCCTCCTAGAATGGCTGAACCGTTTACAGCTCCACGAATAGTGGATGGATGGGTCTACTTACCCTCAACCCCTCCAATATTTGCATTTTCCTTTTTGTCAACTTTGCCAATCAGATGAGTGTAAGGTGGAAATTAAGAGTTGCTTTAATTTGAATTTCAGAACTCATTAGGGATTTGGAGCATGTTTTCATATGGTTGCTGATAACTTGGACTTCTTTCTTTGAAAACTACCTGTTTATAATCTTTGGCTATTTGTCCACTGGTGAAGGAGGCACTAATTTTAACAAGAGCCTCTAAAATAGCATATGTATGGATAGTTAGCTCTCAATTGTCTGTGCTAATGGTAGGGAACAGTGGCATGGATAATCAATGGATAATGGAAATCTCCTTTATGTTTGGATTTAGGATTCATTACATGTTATTGGTTTTTCTCCCCAGCAGATTTAGACTAATCATGTCGTGTTGCATTTAACTAAGGAGAGACCATCCAGAAATAAAATTTGCCAATGATAATTAGCCAAGTGGGTAGTTCCCACCCAATTTAGAATAAAACAATATTTTTAAGAAGAATACTCTAGTAGTTTTTACAAAGTCAAATATGCCACCTATGCAAATGAAACAACATACTGCTTTTTTTTTCCTAATAAGATGCAGAGAAACCATCACTTATTTTCAAAAACTAACATAAAGAGAAACAAGGCAAAACTAACTTTTGATCACATTTTAGGATCTAATAGCTGGCTCTATTTTTCACATCATCTTTTAATATTTCACATGGGTATTAATATGTTCCATCTCCTGTTGTGATTTTCCTCTTTCCCTCCTACTTAATTCCCCCACCCCGTCCTCTTTAAAATTACCCCTTCTGTCTTCTTCATGGGTCCATAGGGGCATATCGAGTAGGTAGGTTTTTAAAATGCAAAACTAGAACTGGGGGAAAGGTTAAGGATGAAGATGTATGTTTGGGAGTCATCTGGATAAAGGTGATAGCTGAGTTCACCTAGGAAGTACAGTTAGAGACTGACAGATAAAAAGTCAAAGAAAGAACCTTGAAGAACACCGGCTCTTAGAGGGCAGGTAAAGAAAGAGCTTTGGATAGTAACAGCTGGCTAAGATGAAGGTGCTTGATAACAAGATTGGATTCAGAACCATCTTAAGATAGAGAAAAGACAGACTTTTGGATAAGAACAGAGTGCAACTAATTCTATTTGTCCTTAAAATACATTTTCCTGGAGGGAGACTTATGGTTCTGATAAGGAGGGCTTTAAAAGGATTCTAGAACGGATAGAAGAAAATACACCTACCAATTCAAATATGTTAGAGAATTGCAGGTATGATGATGTAGGAAGAATATCTATTGAGATGTTAGATGATTTATGAGACAATAGCCACTAAGAGAGGGAGTCATAATATTCATAGCCCCAAGGGACTATGTACAAATGTACAAAATATATATATTTAAAACAAACAAACAAATGAACTAAAATTCTTAATGCAAGGACTTAAATTTAACCTTTAGGCATATTGGAAACGTGGTGGAAAGTGAGGCATGATTACAACATGGCAATTGAAGGGTATACCTGATGCCAAAAGAATAGTTTGGATATATGAGATAAGAAGAAACATTGTACATCAGGAAGATACACTCATGTTAAGAAATCCAGCAACCAAAGTGGGAAAGCACGGTGGAGAATATTTGGGCACACTGGAACAGGAGTTAGACTACAGATGGCCCAGCCAGAAGGAAGAACTATCTGATGAGTTATAAGTTCCAGAAGCAAACAATAATGGGGAAGATACTTCAACTAAAGAAGATAAGATACTTCAACTAAACATATGTCAGATCTCTGTGTCTCTCTGTCTCTCTCTGTCTCTCTTTCTGTCTCTGTCTCTGTCTCTCTCTCTCACTCGCTCACTCGCTCGCTCTCTGTCTCTCTCTCTCCTAAAAGCAGTGCAGCGAGTAAGTTAGAAAGTCATCATTCCAATTTCAGTAGAGAAATGTGGATGGAAGTCAGTAGTGAAGTGGAGGCAGTGGATTACCTTAATTTATTTTTGCTTTAATGAAAATTTCGTTTTTCCGAAAGTGGAGGAAATCTTGAGAAAGAACTGTTATTCTGAACCTGATTCTAAATAATAAGGGAATGTTTGCTGATATTTCTTAAGTTTATAATAAAATAGAAAATTGAAAAAAAATGATTTTAAAAAGAAAGGAAAAACCCCTGTAATGAGCTGTTTGATGAAGTAGAAATGAGCATCTTGGAAGAAATTTGCCATCTTTCTGTTCATGCTAGATAATAAAGGAAAAGTAAAGCATAGTCCAATATGCACTGTAGATTTAGCTAGAATAGGGGCTTCTGGGTAGCATACCACAGCTTAGAATTCTTTAGGGGAGATTGACTCAAGGAGGACAAGACACTTTCAGGAACAAGATTTTGATGACAGAAACACAAGATAATGTCAATGAGAAACATAAAGGGAACTGTCTGAAAAATTGCTGTGGCTGCACAATCTGGTATAGGCTGTATACATACAATCATATTAGACATATTTCCACATTAGTCACAACTTAGCTTTTTAAGAGACATTTCCACAAGATGAAACAAGGGCATATTATTTAGCATCAATACAAAAGACTGTCATGGTGCATTATGAGAATGTCAGGGATACTAAAGCCCAGAATCAGGCAAGGCTGGTCATGAGTTGCTAAGGTTAGCAATTAGGCGTAAGACTTACTTAGTTTCTATTTGAGGGGAGGGTAGAGGAAGGAAGAAAGATCAAAGAAAGGATATGGCTATGCTCAGGATGGATCAATCAATCAATAAGCATTTATCAAACCTTACCGTTGGGCACTGTGGGGCACAAAGACAGAAATGAAACAGCCCTTGCCTTCAAGGTGGAAACCACATGTATATAAACAGATACATAAAAGATATATGCTGACTACAGGGATGAGACAATGATAAGTCAGGGGAGATATCAGATTTGGACCCTGAAGGACAACGATGGGGAGAGAGTAAATGGTGCTACCAATTGCTTGGGGAAATTACTTTCATCACATTGGGAGCTTCTGGGAAAGGAGGAATTGCTTTTAATTCTGAAGGGGAAGAGGGGAGGGTTAATGCAGAAATACCGAAAAGTACAAGATTGCTGGAATACAGTGAAAGACTGGCTACGAGCCACTGTGGGAGGAGGTTTGTGGCAAGATAAAGGTTGTGGTTGAATAGTATTATTGGATATGTGGTAGATGCTTAATTGCTGAGACAGAGGCTTTTAGATATTGCAATTAGAAAGTCATTGTTGCAATATCAGTTTCCATCAGTGGATGGAAATCAGTGGTAAAGTGGAGGCAGTGGACTACCTTTTCTAGGGAAATAGATTGTATGTTGAGGAAGTAGCCAGAGGAAGGTTGTGGTTAATATAGGGAAGATATATGCCTGTTTGCAGGTAGAAGGATCAGAAGAAAGGAAAAGGGAGGAGTGGGGGGGGAGAGAGATGGAAAGCAAAGGGAGGTGAAGAGAGGAGAGAAGAAGAGAAGAAAGGAGAGGAAAGGAAAAAGGAAAGGAAAGGAAAGGAAAAGAGAAGACAGGACAGAAGAAGAGGAAAAGGAGGAGAAGGGAAGAGAAGTGAAAGGAAAATAAGGAAAAAGAAGACTTGATGAAACAAGATGTCAGAGGATATAGGAGAGTATGGGATTATTAGCGTAGGTGGAACAGTTCACACTGGTGAAGAAAGGGAAAACAACCTTACCCTCTGGGACTAGAAAGAAAGAAGATAAGATGGGGAAATACAGAAATGTGTTAAGGTGTGAAGAAGGGGAGATAAGGGAGCTCAGGTTGGAAAAGCCTCAGTCTTCTTGATAAAGTACTAATACTTTATAACATAATATTATGTAATAATAATAATAATAGCTGATATGTATGTAGCACTTCAAAATTTAAAAGTGTCTTATATACAGTATCTTCTTTTTGGTTTCACCACAACCTTAAGAGTAAGTACTATAAGTATTATTATCTCTACTTTACTTATAGAAAACAGATTCAGAGAGGTTGTCACCTGTCCATGCTCACATAGCTAGGAGTGGTGTTATGCAAATTAACTAGGACAAAATAAAATAATTAATTTTATTATACAATAACCTTACACATTTTTACATTAAAAAACTTTTTACATGTAATAAGCTTTTTTTGTTACAGATGCATTTATATGATTAAGCATTGAATTTATAAGATTATGACATATATTCTTTAATTCTCCCTCATGAAACCACACTTTTATCATACTACAGTAAGCATGCCTTTGAAAAACAGTACGTTTCTTAAATCTAGTTTTGATTATAGCCTTTAAGTATTCAGCAGTATTTCAATCAGACGACTTTCCAGGCTATTGAAGTATGTTTGTCTTCACATCTTAGGATGAATTTCTTAGTTTCTCATAACACATGGTGCAAGGTTATGTTGCCATATTACATCTCTATCTAGGAATTTCTGAAATTTTGGAACAATTCTGCTTCTCGCGTATCAATATATTATCAGAAGTTATCATTCTCTCAATGTGGGCAGGATTTTCTGGCTGCCTGGAAGTAAAAATTCCCCCAATATTTTAGGTGGATGTTTTGTAGCTTGATGAAGATACCCGACCCTTACAGACTCACTGGGACTTCTTGTAGCCATTTGGAGATAGCCTTGAATGAAAAAACGAGTTTTCTTAAGTAAAAGTATCTTTGCTACTCTCTTTAGCGCTACAGACTTTATTTTTGGGTAGCCTGTGATGATCAGTTTTTTCCCTTCATATCAATGGTTATAATTGGTTTTTTTACTAGTCTTCTGACTGTTCTCACTTTGAGACACCTATGCTATGCCACACTGCAGAGGAGCTGGCAACAAATCCTCCAGTTGTCAGGTCTGTTTAGAAGTTCTTGATTTATTTTCTTAAGTTGATTAGGCTTATTTCATAAGAGTTTATCAGTTCTTACAGTTGTTTTTAATTTTTGATCCCAGTTTCCTTTGTGCTTTGGTGTACCTGGTTCTGTTTCATTGCTGTCTTAAATGTGCCTTGAAAGTTCCCCATCGGTAGCTGCTGCAACAATATCTTTAACAGTTATTGATGTGTGGTCCCTAAGAGCTACACCTTTTGCACGTTTCTTTGGAGTAATATCCATTCTTTTAAAAATCACCTAATTAAAAAGGCAACAACAACAACAAAGAGCTATGAATTCCATCATTTGACTAACAGAGAATTCACTATATATGGGTCGCGATGGGGATAGGGGGCAAGGTCAGGCATTCTGAATTAGCCTATTATCAGTAGAAGCACATATCTGACCACTGCTGTCACAAAATGAAAGCATCTCACAATCATTGCTTGTTGTAAGTAATTCACTTAACACTCTAACAGAGCTGGGTTTGGTACCCAGGTCTCCCTGAATCTGAGCCCAGCATTCTATGTCAAAGCTGAAGTAATCTGCTGATTGAAGGACAGCCATGGATGTGGAGTTAGAAGCTTGATAAAAGAGAAGGTTGAAGGAGGACTAGTACCTCAGAACAGAGGGTTTACTGAGCCCATTGCAGGGCTGCTCATTTACTTTACATGTCCACCAGGTACCCAACTCTCACCCGTGGCTCCCAGAAGCTGCAGCATGCACAGCAGCCACACCCTGGCAAAACCATCTCAGCAGACAAACTAAGCCAAGTTCAGGATAACCCTACAGGCCTCAAATCCATCAGTGAGTTGGGGAGTGTCTACCTAAAACATGTTAAGACTTCTCCGGGCAGAATAAACGAATGAGAACAATTTGTTCCAATGGCCATGAAGGCAGCTGAAGCAGGTGCTGTGCAGTACTTAGAGCTTGATCAGACATCAAAGGCACCAAGGTCATCCACTGCATCCTGGGACATCACCAGTCATCTTGACTTTTGTCTTGCCACTGGACTTCCATAACTCTGGAAGAGAGAGGCTGATGACTTTGTACAGTTCTGCCTCACTTAAATCCGATTCATGCAAGAGTCAAGACGTCGCCCTGTGTTGTCAATTGTCCTCTTCGAAAATAAAGGGTGAACAACGGGTAAAGTTAGGGGAAGTGTGTGAGTATATGGGCCCAAGTTGGTGTGGATTCACTCGAGTGAATCATTTGGTGTTTTTTGATAAATAAAAGAACAGGAAGAGCAAAGGGGGAAAGAAGGGGTGAGGGAGAAAATGTCCCTTTGATTTTTTGAGGGGGAAAGGCAAGGCAATGGGAGTTAAGTGACTTGCCCAAGGTCACACAGCTAGTAAGTGTGTCAAGTGTCTGAAGCTAGATTTGAACACAGGTCCTCCTGACTTCAAGGCCAGTGCTCTATTCACTGTGCCACCTACCTGCCCCTGTGTCCCTTTGATTTGTAAGCATTTGTCTCTGCTCAAATCTACCCAACTCCCTTTCCCAATCATCTACTACTAAATTTAACACTGAATATCATTAAATCCTGTTATTACCCTCCCCCCTAAAAAAATGAAATTGAAACACTTCCATAAAACTTACTGTGACATTTTCATAGGTCTCTGTTCTGTTCGGTCTAGGTGTTCCTTCTGGGGATGCAGATCCAACACATTCACAAAGGAGGGAGCTGGTAGATGTTTAAACACTAACCAGCTTTTTTGGAAAAAATGCATGAGTCATATAATTTTGAGTTTAATCTGTCCTATTAACATTTTTCCAACACTTTCTTAAGTACAGACAATCAGCAAATAACAAATTAATTCCTGATTTATGGCATTTGTTGATTTTCTAGGCGTAAATGTTCACTCTGAAAAGTTAACAATCAGCTCTCCAGCCTAACCCCATATCCACACCTTTCTTTGCTGTCTGACCCCTGTCTCTGTCTTCCCATAACTTCTGCCCAAGGAGTCTTCCTCACACAAGGAGGTCTGCTTCCCCAACACGTCTTGAAGTTGCATAGCTATCCATGTCCGTTGCGTGCTAGGCCTGCCTCCTCTTCTGGTCGTGCCTTTTTGTATCACTAATGTCATTTCTTTAGTGCATTCTTCATTGATAATACCCAGTAGCCTATGCTCACTCATTTGGTGGATCCAAAATTTTAATTTAATTTAATTTTTAATTTTTCAGTGGCTGTGATGTTTTATACTTCCCAGTCCTATAAGATTGCCTGCCCGCCCCCCCAAATGGTGGTGAAAAGATAGCACTTTGTTTCAGAGAGAAGCTTGGGGTCCTTAAAAGAACTTCTCAGTTGCCCAAAGGCTATCCAGCTAACTCCCCTCCTCTCTGATGATCCTGGGTCAGTGCCAATCAGTCATTCAACAAGCATTTATTATGTGCTAGGAGCTATGCTGAGGGCTAGGGATGTGAAAGATCATTCTTTAGGACATCACATTCTAATGGGGGAGACAGTGTGCAAAGAGCTATGTACATATGATACATACATGTAGAGAGTAAAAGGAAGGCAGAGTAATCTCTGAGGAAAAGTACTCACGGGAGAGGTGGGAGGATGGGAAAGACTGGAAAAGGCCTCCGTCCAAAGGCAAATACTGGGTTGTGAGGTGTTGTTCATCCTTAATTCTATGTTTTTTGGAGGGGGGTAGGCTGGACAATTGGGGTTAAATGACTTGCCCAAGGTTACACAGCTAGTAAGTATTAAGTGTCTGAGGTCAGATTTGAACTCATGTCCTCCTGACTCCAGGGCTGGTGGTGCTCTATTCACTGTGCCACCTAACTGCCCCCATCCTTCATTCTTTTTTTTTCATCCATCCAACAAGAAGCCACAACTTTATTGATAGAAACAGTAAAAATTTCAAATCAGGTTGCATTTAATCTTCTCTGAAACACTGAAAAAATGTCTGTCTCCAGATTGTTACGTCGTTAGTTCCATAATTGCATTTACAACATCATTACTGTTGTTCTTTAGTGCTCAGACAGCCTTTGCTCTGGATACATTTGCTTGGGACTTGACCAATTCTACGTCTTTAACTTCCACACCTGTTTCGTCAATCTCTTCCTCTTCACTTTCTTCTTGTACAGTTGGAGTTTGTGTTTTCCTGTATGTGTGAAATAGCTTCACCCTGAACTTTGAATTTTTCAGCAGCAGTTAGCTGTGCCTGCTGAGGCACATCCTCAATCTTGGCTTCTCCAGAAACTACAGAGGTATCTGATGCTGGGCTCTTGTAGACATCTGGCTTTGTGATTACAAAGAGGATATTCTTAGGTTTCCAGATGGTGACTCTAGTAACCCCTGTCACTTGTCGAAGTCCGAGTTTGGACATAGCCTTTCGTGCTTTCTTTTCTCTTCGACTGTGTTTTGCTTTGCTGACTGGCTCCTCATCAATGGCAGCAGCTGCTGCCAGCTGGGCTTGTTGCATGGTTGCCTGTGTAGAATCTTGTTCCTCAAGCTCTGGTACTGATTCATCACTGTCAGATTCTGTTCTAGACCCTGTCTCAGCCTGGGGCTGGGGCAACTCTTGCTCTGTGGTGGCAACGGTTTCTATCACTTCACTGGGCATTTTGTGAGAGGAACACAGATCCAAGATGGCTGTAGAAAGAGATCTTGAGTGCCCCATCCTTCATTCTTAAAGAAGATCAATGACATCATGAAGATGATGCCTTGACTTGTGGTAAGAGTGTATTTAAGTGAGGCAGAGCTGTGCAAAGTCATCAGCTTCACTCTGTCCTCCAGTCATCAAAGTCCAGTGGCAAGACAAAGGTCAAGACGATTGGCCATAACCCAGGATGCAGTGGATGACCCAAGTCTTGAAGGAAACCATGAAAGCCAGTAGGCAGAGGTGAAGAGGGAGAGCTGTTGTCCATCTCCCCCGTTTGTCCCAAGGTGTTTGCATTAATGGACCAGCTTTCCTCTCTGCTTATCATAGCTGGGAAACACAGGCATTCTTCATTTTCTTTTTTTGTCCTCTGTGTACAATTAGGATGAACTCCTTTGAGTGATTATGGATTTCACTGAGGAATCTTTGCAATATACTGGGACTTGACACAAACAGTAGAGGTCATTCACAAGCATATATCTGGGGGAAATGTCACCGTCTAGAGGAAATTCTGTTTCCATTTAGACTCTGCACTGGCATCCTCCACGAGCATGGCACACACTTTGGAGAGCACACCTCTCCTGATGCTATTCTTTGCATATACAAATGCATAGGAGACGTGTTGCTAGAGGGAAGCCTTTAACTTTGCTCTGACAAATCAAATGTGTTTTCATAAGCAACAAACAACAAGCACAGTGGGATCTTGTGTGACTATAATAACATGCTCTGCTGTGGAAGGCTGAAACTGCCCTTTTCCCTTCTTATAATGTCTTACAACACCCTCAATGCTTGGATATCAAATTGTCATAAAGGTTGTATAGAGATGGCAGGGGGGAACAAGCATTTGTTAAGCTCTTGTTATATGGGAACAGCTAGATGGTTCAGAGAATAGAACACTGGGCCTAGAGTCAGAAAGACTTGAGTTCACATCCAACCTCAGACACTTACTAGCTGTGTGACCTTGGGGAAGTCACTTCAGCTCTGCTTGCCTTAATCCATTGGAGAAGGAAATGACCAGCTTCTCTAATTTCTTTGCCACTAAAACCCCATGGATAGTATTATCCATAGATTCATGAAGAGTAGGACATGATTGAATTACTCAACAGCAATAAATGTGCTAGGCATTGTGCTAAATGTTTATCTCATTTGATAGAAAGTGGATATACTCTATGGGTAGCTCCTTGAATTTTCTTATATAGTGCTAGAGTAAACCTTCTTCCCAAGGTGTGCCACTGCGATGTAGGAAAACACAAAGAATGGAGGAAACCCTAGGAGGAGACAATTGTAGCATCAACACAATATTCACAGCATCTACAGTGGCTATGAATATGCCGGCATAATTCTGGACTGCAAAATATAACAGACTCTCCACATGGAAGACATATCCAAAATATTTATTTAAACACAAAAAAGCTGAATCCCGACACCAGAAAGCCAAATTCATCATAGCAACAAAGAGATCTATACACAATAACAATGCAGAGGGCACTGCCATCCCCAAGCCTTCCCCCTGCCAGGGCCTTCCCACAAACGAACACTCACAGCTCTGAATGCCCACTTCCTTTCCCTCAGCTCTAACTGCTCTGACCAACTTCCTCTGGGCTCTGCTCCACCCTTCCTGCTTCACCCACTCAGCAAGCTCCTTCCACCATTGACTCAGGCTTCCATATGACTTAAGCAGGTCACATGGGCTAATTAATGGATGTAAAAGATCTTCCCATTAAGTAAAAATACATTAACAATACAACAAGGAGGAAGGAGCCCAGAAATCAGATATGGCTGTAGCTTCCAGGGCAGCTCTAATTTGGCGCCCCTTCCTTATCTCTCTACATCTTTGGGTACAGGGTCAGTGTAGTAATAAAGTCTTTGACTTCTTTTCAAGTGTCTGGTATCACCTTTCAGATATCTTGAGTATCAATCTCTCAATGCTTTCAAAATTGTTTTACCAATAACAGTGGTTCTCAGCATGGTCTGGGGACTCCTTATAATTGCTGAAACCCTTTGAGGGGACCACAAGGTCAAAACTTTTCATAATAACAAGACATTTCAATTTTAACCTAATAAATATTAATAAACATAACCAACATAAAACTTTTAGTGGGGCTTGGAGATCCTCCTCAATAATTTGTAAAAAGGTAATGATGTTCTCAGGGCAGCTAGGTGGAATAATGGACAGAATACTAGACCTGGAGTCAGAAAAACCTGAGTTCAAATGCAGCCTTCGACTCTTAGTAGCTGTATGACCCTGGGCAAGTCACTTAACTGTTTCCCTCAATTTCTCATCTGTAAAAAGAGCTAGAGAAGGAAACGGCAAACCATTCCAGTATCTTTGCCAAGAAAACCCCAAATGCGATCCGTCTGGGGTCATGAAGAATCAGACATAACTGACACCACCAAACAACAGCAAATGATGTCCACAAACCCAAAAGTTTGAGAACCAATAGCCCGCAGCACGTCTCTTCCGTGGCTGCTTGGTATACTCCAGGTGTTCTTATCGGTGTTTTCTTTAGTGCCGTCCCTCCTTCTACATGTGAGGATGGAACGTTGTTAAAGAGTCCACACGTGCCGGAGCCGCCGTCACTGATTGAGCAAATGACCTGTAGCAGCGCTCCTGCCCAATCTCACTTCTCTTCTGGGGTTCCTTCTCTCTGAAGGCCACTTCTCATTTTGTGCTTTTTATCTTTCGTGTTTGCATCCCTGGAATGCAGACTAAGCAAGTGTCTGGCCCAGAGTAGCCGCGCCCTGTATGCTCACTAAATAAACGCATCTTTTTTATGTATCCTCCTTCCATTTTTATCCTTATGCTTGGGAGACTGCGTAAGCTTTCTTCTAACTTGTTTTTTTTCCTTCTCTGTTTCTGCTTCCTGTTTCATGAGATAATGCTGCTCATAGTCTTCTGCTCACCCCCTCTGCCAGATGTTACAAGACAGTTAGTTCACACGCTGAGCCAGCGTAGCCCTTGGTGAGCAAGATCTCTCTGCTGGGAAGAGATCAGCGTTTTCTGACCGAGACCTTCTCAACCCTGTCTGGTGGTGATGAATTTACATTGGCTAAACTTCCTCAAGAAATGAGCATGGTCTGCCTCAGACTCCACCCTTACAGTGACACCCCATATTTGGGCATAAATAGCTCACAGAAATAAAACAGAATTGCTTTAATTTCAAGTCATATTTTCACATTTTCATTCTTCTTCCTTGTTTGTCATTGAGTCTGATCTTTTTATTCGCTCTAACAAATCAGTGGTCTGACTGTTCATAGACACTGATTCAGAAATGACGCCTACTTTAGGGAGAACTGTTTCCTATCTAATAAGATAGAGATAACTTTACTTTTTTTTTTTTCTGACGGTATATGTTATTCGCTATGTCCAGGCCCTTCTGATTCTCCTTTTGAACAATGTGCATAGTGTCTTAAAAGTCTTTGTCAATTTTAAGTTATTTTATTAAAGAATTATTGAAGTATTAAATACTATTTATCATTTTATCATTCAAATTATTAAATAGCTATTTAAGCAATTAAAGTCGCACAAAGACTTTTGGGACATCCTCTATATAAACTTAAGGCTCCTGTACAATCTTTGGGCTGTTGATCTCTTTCAGTTTTAAGTTTGGAGTCCTACTTTCTTGGTTTGTCTGTATTTTTTTTATTATCCTCCCCCATGCCAACTTTTGCACTGAAGTTACTGAGACTATGTTGATTTAATTGAGGGGGTGGTGGTAACCTCACTGACTTTCTAATATTTCTTTAACTTCTCATTCTCTGTGACAGATATTGGCCCATAAGCTTCAACTATCTTCAAAGTGATATTTTTACAAATGCTCATCAAGAGCATTGTAATACAAGATGACTAAATATCTCATGAAATTATGCTTCTTGTTGCCTTCAGATACATCATAAAAAAAAAAAAAGCTCCACCAACTCTTTTGTCTCCCCAAGGAAGAGCTGTGGGCCATCTGTCCATTCAGCTGAAATTTCTCTGTCTTCTAGTTGCATTTGTACCAAAAATGTCAGAATTGATAAAATTCAATTCTTCCAATAGAACATCTACTGAGTTTACTGCATAAAGGTGTTGCATTTGGAGTTCCAGTAGTCAAATTAATGTTTGAAAATAGCCAAATAACTTGGCACCCACTTCCCCTTTCTCTGCTAAGCTACCACAGTCACGGTGCAACAGAAGGGCAGCTAAACAGAATGGTTTGGTCTTTTTCATGGTTTCATGGGTCTCCATGGCCAAAGGATTCATCAACCTAATGACCAGACTCCTGGTGATGAGCCTGTAAGTACTCAGCTGGGCTGATCCTTGGAAAGCAGACAAAATGTGTCACCAGGACCTTTGAGTTGGCGTTCCATGGAGTTTGAAACAGTAAGGTCACTTCTCCTCCATGATCAAGCATAAAAGTGAAATACGCAAGTCAATTCAACAAAGTGGGTTTTTTAACTACTGTTTGCCAGGCGCTGTGCCAAGTGCTGAGGATACAAAGGAAAGCCAAAGTAATGCCTAACTTCCAGGAGTCCACAGTCTAATCAGAGAGGCAGCACCAAAGCAGCCATAGACACACAAGACACAAAGGGGAAAAGCGCAGAGGGGCTGGCGCCAAGGGAAAACTGGAAAATCAGGAGAACTCAAGTTACTCTAAGTAATTTCTCTTTATTACTTTATTATTTATTAAGTAAACTGACTTCTCTGGGAGTAGCTAAGTGGTGCAGTGGATGCAACAGGGAAACTCTGCGTTCCAATCTGGAGGCAGGCATTTATTTACTAGCTGTGTGACTGTGGGCAAGTCACTAAACTCTGTTTGCTTCAGTTTCCTCATCTGTAAAATGACTTGGAGAAGAAAGGGCAAACTGTTTCTCTACCTCTGTCAAGAAAATCCTGTATGGGGTCGTAATGAGTCAGACGTGACAGGAAAATGTATTGAATACCGTTTTTCTGATCTCAATAGGGTTTCTCTGTGGTCTGCATTTCAAAGCATTCTGGTTATGGTGCCCAATAGAAATGTATCAATATATTTTTCAGGTCCTCTTAAGGAGAAAAACTCTCTTCCGAAATCCTTTAAGGGGTCAAATACTAAGTCCATCTTATCAGGGAAAACTTAGCAGGGAAATGAAAAACCATGGTTTGTACAGCTAAGGCTTGGTAAGAGTAAATCTAGAGAGGGTACCTAGAACCATGGAGGTGCATACAACGTTTTGGAGACAGGAAGACCTAGGTTCTTCCTCTAATATTCTGTGACCCTGGGCAAAGCACTAACCAGTCATCACCCCCGGGCAAGCCTCAAGGATTGTAAACTGCAGAACAGTTGGACCTACATAGATAAAGGAAATTTTCTTACCAGCCATTTCCCCACAACAATGAAATCATTCCATTTAAATTTTATAAAAGGGGGGGAGGGGAAGGTTAACTTAGACACAGCCAGGAAACATTAGCCTGAAGTGGGATGGAGGCTTGGTCAAGTAGCCATATAGGTTTTTCCTATATAGCCTACATGTAGTCCTCAGACAGTAAGATCAAATACAATCTCTGATTTCCAACTCCTTAAAAGACATGTGAGGAAAGATTGGGATAATTTGGATGATGATTTAATGTCTTTATCCTCTGTGAGTATCTCAATTTTGACAATTTCCCCCCATTTCCACTGTGACATGCACCTTATACCTACTCCCAACCCCATTAACTGCCTCCCTCCCTGTTGATAGAGAAACAAACAGTTTGTTGCCAGAATCATGGACAAATCCAGACTAGTACCATTGCTACTCAATTACCTCTTTGTAATTAATTATTCCTATGTCCAGAATGGCTGTTTAGAATCAATATCATATGTCCCTGTGATGTGACTTGTACATCAACTACCGGGATAAAATGGGGAAAGTAGGAAGGTGTTCCTTTGAGAGGGATGTTATTTCAGTGGGTTTGCATTTTCAAAGGCTCTATGGGGCTGATGAGATGGTCACCAGTTCTGTAAAGCAGGGCAGCCATTGTAATGGAAATTTACACATTGGGAGAGAAACAAAGTGGAAACCCAGAGTTTGTTTGTTATTTGAAAAAAAAAACCTTCTAGAAATAAAACAGATGGGATGGACAGTGGCCCTCCATTCAAGAGGAGAATTACAGGAGCGCTTGACTGAAAGTGCATCCCGCCTTCTTCCTTCTTCAGGTTACAGAGGCCAGAGAGAAGGGTGGAAGCATGTGTTGGTCAAAAACCAGAGAACAGAGCCAACACTTGTATCCTTTCCTTCCATACCCGGAGTACAAAGACAATGTTGGCTTTAGATGATTATAGGACCTGTCTCTTGTCAAACGACCCTCACTTTCTTGGCTCCACCTGTGGCTCTGGCTCCTTTCTCGGGAACAGCAGTTGGGTGTTTGGTTTTTGTGTTGTTTTGTGTTTTTTTGCCATATTTGCTTTTCCCATACTCCACCTGTACTTCTGTTCATAAGCACAGCCCCAGGGGCTATTAGTAAGCACTCAAGACACACTCCAGGGATTGTGCACACACATTTCAGACTCTGGTCAGCAAACAATGTGTCATTTTTGTTTTTAAATCCAGAATGTTTCCGGTTGTTTGCTTCAAGTCTAGAGAATGACTAACTTCAGTCTATTAGATACTTAAAGGCATGGCATAGAAAGGGAGCATATCAGTGCTTGAAATAAGAATAATTTTTACAAATTTTGCATGCTACAATAATAATGACAAGACATCTACAACTCACAGGAGGCAGTCTCAAGAGCTGACTTCTGTACATATCTGAGTACTAGCATGTGCCCTTCTCTCTTGAGAGCTTTTGGTTTATGTTGAAGATGAAGAAATGTGCCTTCATTTCTGTATCCCTAGAACCTAGTACAGTGCCTGGCACTGATGTGAACATAGTAGGTACTTAAATTCTTGCTGACTGATTCTCTCAAATACTCAAATGAATTATCAGTCTCATCCTTAGGTGGCCCCTTTAGTATTGCAAATAACAATCATCCATACCTGCCTATCCTATGTGATCATTAATTATGTCCTCCAAAAAATTCACCTAGAGAGTCCCCTCAATATGTTGGAACTCTCTCACTTTCTCCATACATCTCCATATACCACTTGAGCCCTCTGGTCTTTTACCTGTCATCCCTGGTGTTCATCACCTGACAAGTCTGTCTTTTCTTTCTGGCATTCAATTCTTTGATGACATTCTTTATTCCTGTTATTCTTGGGAGATTTTCGTTGGTTATATATTGCAGCCTGCTTATACCCACCAAGCATCTCTCTGTTGCTCTCTGTGTGATGCTCCTCTTTTGTTCTTTGGAGGTAATGATGGTCCAGGTAAAACTGGCATCTAGAAATATCAGTAAGGTGTTTGTCTAAGAAAGACTGACCTTTGTTGTTATAGAAAGTGTGAGGTCAATAAAACTGCATTGTGATTTGCTAAAAACAAGAGTGCCTGCTTTCCTCTTTTTCAAATCTGGGCCTGACTCTTTGTCCATATATATGATCTGTCACAGATATACATAATTGTTAGACAGATTCTATAAGGTGTCACTCAGATGCATCTTGAAATGTGAGCAGTAGACATATTTTATCCATTTAATCTTTCCTGCATGGGGGAATAGACCAACGTGTTGGAGTGACTACAGATCTCTTCTAGGAGGCTCTGCAATGTTTTGGGGTTTGCTGCAATCAACACACTGTCATCCTCAAGCAGGAGAACCTAGAAGACCTCACCAGCCGAAGGAACCCCCTCCTTAAATGGGACTCTGTGCCGAATGTCCTCCTTCACAATGTTAAGTACTTCCTAGCAAGCATATATATCCCTGATGTTTATTATCAGATAGACATTGGACAGGATTATTTCCACTATGACATCTTCAAAGGAATTTATAATGATCTTAAATATATATGGGAGACAAGCTGTTGCAGAAGAATCTATAAAACATTTTGTTCTACCAAACCTAATGTTTTTGTGGAACAGGTTGGATATGCAAGACACAACAGTCAATGACTATAGTAACCTACTATTTGATAAATCCCAAGACTCTGGTTTCTGGGATAAGAAATCACTATTTAACAAAAACTGCAGGGGAAACTGGAAAATATTAAGACAGAAAACAGGCAGAGACCAACATCTCGCACCCTGTACCAAGATAAACAAGTACATGATTTAGATAGGAAGGCTGATACTATAAGCAAACTAGGAGAGCAAGGAATAATCTACCTGTCAGATCTATGGAGAAGGGAAGAATTTATGACCAAACCAGAGACGGAGAACGTTATGAAATGCAAAATGGATGACTTTGATTTTATTACATTGAAAAGTTTTGCATGAAAAAAGCCAATGTAATCAAGATTAGAAGGGAAGCAGAAAACCGGGAAACAATTTTTACAGCCCAATAAAAGCCTCATTGACAAAATATGTAGAGAACTGAGTCAAATTTATAAGAATACAAGTCATGCCCCAAATGATAAATGGTCAAAGGACGTGAACAGGCAGCTTTCAGAGGAAGAGATTAAGGCTATCTACAGTCATATAAAAAAATGCTCTAAACCAAATTAATGCTTTTTCATAATTGGCAAACATTTTTTGTCTATGCAGATCATCAATTCTGCTCTCACAATTCTCATTTCTCTCTTGTACTGAGGAACAGACGTATGTGGTTCCGCTTCTCCTCACATTCCGCTGGGTCCTCTGTCTCATCAAGTGTTAGGTCATTTTCTTTCGTTTTGCATTATTTGTCCATGGATGTCTGAACTAATTTATTAGATCTGGAGGCCACGCTGCTTTTTCTTGTTCATGTTTTTCCCTGTGGATTTATCTGCTTATGCTCTCAGAGTCCTTTAGTTTTTTCTTTCTGAGATCTTTGTAATTTCATTCTCTCCACCACCTCCCACCACCCCTACATTGGATTCTACTATCATTCACTTTCTGACTATCTCCCCTCTGATAATGATTTCTTTGGGGACTGAGTCTCCAAATGTTTCAGCCTCCTCTCACACTAGAAATTTCAGAGTTCACCAGCTTAGGTCTCTGCCCCAAGTAATGTTGGGATGGGCAAAACTGGTCCCAGGTGATGGATGAAAACTTTCTTTCAATCTTCGTTCAAGCTGCACAGTTCCCCTCACCCCCACTCCATCCTTCATACTGTCCTGTCTGACTCCTGTTTCTCTGTTCCCTGGGCTAGCATCACAGCAGTTCAGAGCTTTGCAACTCTGGTACTACAGGGTTGTTTACCGAAGCACTAGTTGGGCATGCATTTGCTCCTAAAGGGTTGCAGGTCCTTAATCTAATGGCCACTGACTGTCACTGAGCAAATTTCTGTAGTCTGGAGCCAGGGTCTTCCTGTACTGGAAAGAGAGGAAAGGAGAGGCTGGATCAGTAGAATTGGGTTTTGTTAAAAGCCTGTGTGTTGTATCTTTGGATCTGCTAGTACAGCCTCACTGCCATCTGTCTCCATTTGGTGAGTAATACAAGATTTTTTGCCCTTTCTAGGCTCTTTTGGCCTCCTTGTTGTGGTAATTAATTTACATTGGTTTAATTTTTGGATGAAATTGTTCTAATCAGTGTCAATGTCATCTCTAGTGTTTCGTTTTTAAATTTTTCAATAGCTTGTTTAAATAATTCATGATTAATTAATCTTAACTGAATACCATATTTTTCTAGATATTATTCTTTCTTCTAATTTATTATGAAATCTAATCTTAGATTAATTAGTTGTAAGGTGAAAAATAATTAGAATGTATGTGCTGGTAACCTGAGAATAAAACATATAATCCTAGTACCCCATCCCATTTCAAGGTCCTCTCCAAGTTAATAAGGCTAATTGACTGTTACATATTTAGCTAAGAGCTGTAGAAGTCTCATCCCTGCCTTCAAGGAGTTTACAAGGGAGATAATATTTGACCCAATTCAATAAATATTTATTATCTACTATGTGCCAAGTATTGTGTCAGGCCCAAAGATAAAAAGGAAAGAGTATGGTGTAGACTTCTGCACTTGGAGTCAGGAAGACTTGAGTTCAAAATCTGGCTCATATATTCACTAATTGTGTAACCCTGAACCTCCCTGAGGATGTTTCTTCTCTTCTAAAAGGTGATCTAACAGTAGCCCCCAATTCAAAATGCTTGTTGTGAAATACAAATTAAATCCAGACTTTAAAGCACCCTAAAAACGTCGGCTGGGATGATCATCACTGGCCCAGTACAGCAGCAAACGAAGAAAAGCACAAGGAAAATTAGGGAGGGAGAGAACATTAATAACTGCGGGAAAGGGGAAGAGAAGAGAGAAACATTTCGCAGAGGAAATGCCGGAATAAATATTTACCTAGAAACCAGAAGCCCTTAGATCAAAATCACATTACTTGTTGTCTCTGTTGTTCAATCCTGGACTCTTCGTGACCCCATTTTAGGGTTTTCTTGGCAGAGATACTGGAGGCGTTTGTGCCATTTCCTTTTCCAGCTCATTTTACAGATGAGGAGTCTGAGGCAACAGGGTGAAGTGACTTGCCCAGAGTCACACAGCCAGTAAGTGTCTAAGGCCACACTTGAACTCAAGAAGAGGAGTCTTTCTGACTTTCTAACTCCAGACCTGGAGCTCTATCCACTGTGGCACCTAGCTGCCCCTCTATATCTTAGCTTTTCTTTTGCCAGCCTAAGAAAAGACTTGCTTATCTTGCCTACCTTATAATATTGTCAGGATCATGGGAGATACTGAGTACAGAAAATGCTGTGAGAAGTACCACTAATAAGAGGTCGGGTGTGGTGGTGAAGATGTTGAGAAAACTCGCTGAGGTTTACAGATTGCTTTCCCCACAACATTACTAAAAATCATTTTACAGGTGAAAAACTGAGATTCAGAGAAGTGTCTGACCTTCAGATATCCAGCTTCTAAGTTTCAGAGATTCGGTTCAAACAGGATCTTTCCTGTCTCTTAATGAGCCAAAGGCCCTGTAACTGTTACCTCTGATGCTGCCACTTAGCTCTTGAAGTCCCAGCTCCTTCTGCTCACTCTACTCTTTGGCAGACTGTCTATCCTTTCTTCAGAACTTCCAGGCATGACTCAAGTCTGGTTCAAAGGAATTCTTTTTCAGAGGTAGGAGGAAACACTTATCTCCCAAAATTACAAATTCCAGAATCCCATTTAGTTCTCAGACTCCTAAGATGACAACTTTGGGTGATGTCTGCTTCTCTTTCTGAGTTCTCACCATCCATCCCTTTAAAATATGTACCATAGAATGTTTATAGAAATAGAAGCCAAGGGTCACTAGCATATAGTTTGGAAACTCTATTCCATTTTTTTAAAAAATTGGGGTATTTTCACTTCTCAAGTATAGCAGCACCTTTAACGCTTTCATATATTGCTAGCCGACATCATATATGCCAATTTTTTCAATAACCTAGGATACAATATATATGAGCATCATGATTTGAACTCAGCCAGATGTTGTCTTCCCATCTCCTCACCTGTTTGGACTTGGCATTCCTTGCTGGACTTATCATTGTGTTCAGCTTTCGTTATTAGAGAAGTACCTAGTATTGGCCAACTTTTCATATTCCAGGTAACTTAGGGTCACGCCTGGATCTGGGGCTATTTAATATTTCTTTAATCCAACATCATCTCCTAGGACTCTCACTTCTTTTGCTATCTTGGGATCAGGGAAAAAGTTGTAAACTCATAGTGCTCAATCAACTCCTAACATCCTACCTGCCAGTATATCTACTCAACTACAATTATCCATTCCACATTGTGATTTTCCCCATTGTGATTTCAATATATTTCAGGTCGGCATAGGAAATTAAATGGGAATTTGGGGGTAGTTTTGCAGAAGCTCCAGACGACATGCAAAGGCCAGCAGATGACACAGAGTCTATGATCAAATACTTAACCCAATTCTTATAATAAAGTATTGAAAACACCCCATAAAAAAAGAGAAATTCAGACTTCTTGTCTGGTAGGAAGGAAGGGCCAGAAAAAATTCACACGGATTTTCCAGATCAGGGGGATGCTGAGCTCCTAATTTCCATGATATGGAAGGGATAACTATATCATATATTTAGCTATGTGCTTGAGGAATGAAGGATGCAAGAGAAGTATAAGGACCATCCCTAGCCTCAGTCTACAGCCAAGAAGGGAAAACAAAATTTAAACAGCTAGAAAATATTATAAGGCTGAACTGTGTAATAGAAACTCAAAGTACTTTAGGAGGGTCATAGGAGTTTGGAGACTAGAGAACCAATTTGGGGTTGAAGCAGTCTAGGAATGCTATGAGTGGGAGGTAGGTTTAAGACATCTGGATGCACAGGGAGCAAACATTTCAGGCTAGGGAAATACCATGACTGGACTGACTGGAGCCAGCAGATACTTATTGGAAGCAGTGGGAGATCAAGTTGGATTGGTGAAATAAAGCCAGATTACTAATGATGGTCTTTAAGGCCAGGATTTCTTCTTTAGGCAACAGGAAGCCATTGTAGATTCTTGAGCAAAGGGAATATCATGGAGGAAGTGATATTTGAGGAAAATTAATTGGGTGGCGATGTGCAAGATGGATGGAAGTGGGGAAAGACTGGCGGCAAGGAGGCCGGTGAGGAGCCTATTGCAGTAATCCAGGTGTGAGGTGACGAGGAGCCTGATTAGGGCAGTGGCAGGGGGAGTGACCAAGGAAGTACTGAGTCCAAGAAAAGGCAAAACAAATGAATCAAAAATCCAGGAACTGTCTGGAGTCCTTCATAGGCAAACTGCAAATGATAGATGGCAGATTAAAATATATTTTGCCCCAAAGAGTGAGGAGCGAATTGGGATTTAATCACAAACAGGAGAACCAAGACCAAACCGCAATTAAACACTGTCAGATTTCGACAGCGCTGGGACCCCAGACAGTTTCCGACAAATGCTTTGTGCTCCAAGCCTCTAAGACTTTTAGAAGCCAACATTTTCACCTCCCTACTAGACAAAGAAGAGTCATTTTCTAATGAGGTGAAGATATGCTTTGAGAGTGATGGGGAAAGTGGGGAAATTAATAAAGGCTTTTCAAGAAACAACTGTGATCAATATTTGAGAAGTCCACACCCTCAGGACTTAGCTTACGTGGAGGAAGAGGAGAGAATGGAGCCCAAAGTCGCCGTGACGGAGGCCTTGAGAGCAGACCTTGGACACACGTGCAGGGATGCCCCTTGTCGAGGAACTTCAGAGAAGAATCTAGGATGCCGCACAGGTCTCATCACTGCAGATACCAAGCATTTACTGAGGACTCTTTCCTGCTTTCTTATCTGCATCTCTGACATTTTTTTTATTTTTATTTTTTGGTTTTTGGAGGGGGAAGGCAGGGCAATTGGGGTTAAGTGACTCGCCCAAGGTCACATGGCTAGTTTTGGGTTAAGTGTCTGAGGCTGGATTTGAACTCAGGTCCTCCTGACTCCAGGGCCGGTGCTCTACTCACTATGCCACCTAGCTGCCCCTATCTCTGACATTTTAAAGAGTTGGCAAAACAGCGTTATGAACCCTCTGGCAGGTATGTATTGTTTGGGCTGCTGCTCCCACTCGTGGTGAGGAGCTGGCCTCTGTGGTACTTGGAGCCTGCTCTAACCAGGATTGTTCAGTTTTCAGTCCATGAGCATTTACACCTCGGAAATCCACAAACTCAAAGCGGGGCTTGATATATTGTTTTGTTAATTGTCTAGACTTAAGAAAATGATGGGAAAAAAATGTCAGTGATGCAGATTAAGCTTAACAGTGTGCCCTGGATGCATTCCTGCTCCCTATCCAGAATGCTGGTTGATAAACACTTGCCAGCACGTCTTTGGCTGATCTCATGTTGTCTTCTGCTTTTTGCCCTGTCACCAGCTAAAGTGTGTCAGGCTGTAGCTCAAATGTTTATGATTATGAAAAGCCTCCCAAAGGTCAGATTCAGAAAGCTCAAGATTAACTCAGTTGTTTTATTCATAAACCACTTGTGAGGCAGTTCCCATTATTAGATCTCTATATGTGACTGGTGATGACTTAGAATCCAAACCACAATGAGAGTCTGCAAGCTAGAGTAGGCAGAGCACAGAATTTGACTTGGATTTGAATCCTGGCTTTGACACTAATACTGGAAGGGACATTAGATTTTTGAGTCAGAGAACATAGGCTCACTGTTGGCTCTGCTGCTAACTATCTGAGAAATATTGGACAAGTCATTTGATCTCTGTTGTTCAGTTATAAAATGTAGATTCAACTCCTTTGTAACTCTACATTCCATGATGTTATTAAATGAGTATACAATAATGGGCTCAGGATTCCATTGATGCCTGCCTTGGCCATCAGACGGGACCTGGGGCTGGACATTTGCCCCATCTGCTGTCCCTCCCATGCCACTCAGGTTAGGAATGAAGATCCTCCAAAGAGATGGTGGAGTGAAGACTGAGAGCTGACCTGGCCACACCCCTGTAAAGCAGCCTGGCCCTAAGACTCTTCCTACCCCCAAGGACCAGGGACAGAATGTCTACCCTGCTCTTCCCACTCTCCAGTCTCTATCCTTCTTTGTTGCCTCTCTCTCTCTCTCAGGGGTCAATAATACTACTTCGAAAGGTTTGACACAAAAGGCTTCATTAAGAATCCCTGTGATTCTGAGGTTTAGGCAGGCATAGAAAAAAATTCCCTTCCCTGTTTCTCTCGGGTCATTCTCATCCCCCTTGTCCCTCTCTTACATTCCCCTAACCTTCTCTTGTGCCCTTGGAAATCCCCATTCTATTGTTAACAAACTCCCCTTCCAATTAAACCAGTGACCACCTCCCCTCCATTATTTACATATTTTGTATATTCTTAAATGTATACTTGTTCCTTCTCAATAGAATGTAAACACATTGAGGGCAGGAATTATTCCATTTTGCCTTTGGATTCACAGTCCTGGTAAGGTGACTGATACATTGTAGGTACTTAATAAATACTTATGAAATTGAGTTAAATTTGAGTGTGATGGGGAAAATTGGGAAATAAACAAAGGCTTTTCAAGGAACAACAGTGATCAATATTTGAAAAGTCCGTGGCCTTGGGACTTGGCTCAGCTGGAAGGGTGGACTCTGCTCCATCCACTTAACTTTTCTGAGCCTTGGCTTCCTCTTCTATTTCTTCTGTCTCTTAGCCTCGATCTGTGATTTTGTCCGTGAAAGGGACTCGTGTGTGTAGAAACTCCCTCTACCAATTACATTTCAGTTCGCTCATTTTTCAGTCATGTGTGGCTCTAGGTGACCCTAGTTGGAGTTTCCTTGTCAAAGACACTGGAGTGGTTTTTCATTTTTTTTTACTCCATTTTACACATGACGAAACTGAGGCAAACAGGGTTAAGTGACTTGCCCAGGGTCACACAGTTAATACATATCTGAAACCAGATTTGAACTTATGAAAATGAGTCTTCCTGACTCCAGGCCCAGCACTCTATCCTCTGTGCCACCTAGCTGCTGTCCACCCAATGCAGTTCAACAAGCTTAGAGAGTTCTCCATTTCTCTTTCTGTCTTCTTTTGCGTCTCTGTATCTTTGTTTCTCTGTGTACATCTCTCTTTCTCCATCAATCCATTTGTCTGTCTCTTTCCCCCACCCCCAAGTGAGCAGCAAAAGGATGAGGAATTTGTTCCTAGTAACACAGTTAGTCCATGGAAGAGGTACATCTTGAACCTGGGTCTTTCACCACACACCACGCTGATTGCCACCCTCATCGATAAGCTAAGGTGGTAGTCTGCATACTTGGAGGGATCTCTTCTCTCGTTATGAGGAGAGTGCTCACTACATGTGAGCTCCCATTATGTCAGCTGCTGCTCCCTCCTGCCTCCCTTCTGGGCCTTTATCGCCCATGGCGGCCCCTGGGGACCCAGCAGCATCAGGCCTCCAGAGCTCTCAGTGGCAAGAAGAATGACTGTGTCATATGACACGTGGCCTCAAAGAGCAGGCAGAAGAGACGTGGAAAGCTTTTCGGGTTGGAGTCACTGAGTCCCCTGCACACAATAAACAATGCCCTGCTCAGGCCTCCTTCGCTTGCTTTCTGCTTTTAAACCCCTGAGGAGTTTCAGCCACTGGCTTTTTCAAAATGTTTCAGAGCAAAATCAGGTGGCAGCTGGACAGAAGGGCCCCTCCGGCTCGACACCCTGTCAGCCCTGAGTTTGAATCCAAAGGTACGGGCAGAGGAGCAAGAAGGTCCTCTTCCAAGGAAGAGGAGGCTCTCGAGGGAAGGGGGGGAAATAATGGAATTAGAAACCAAATGCATGGTGGGTAAATTTGATTCCCTGAGTGTGCCTAGCACTACAAAGAGTCAGAACCGGTTTCACAGCTCAAACTGGCTCTTTAAGATATGAATGTGGACAGAGACTTGACACAGGATTTAACTGGTTTAGAGAACTCCCAGGTGAGGAAACTCCCTCCATCAGTGCAGGTCACCTCTCTTCTCTGCAACTTAAAGTCTTAGAATGTTGTCTAGAGGACGGAGAGGTTAAGTCCCTTGCCGTGGGTTGCACAGCCAGTATATGTCAGAGGCATAATTTGAAGGCAACTCTTTGTGGTTTGGAGGCCAAATAATGGGTAACCCAACTGTTGATTCAGTCTTAGTGATTTTTGAGAGATAAGCAATACGTATTGCACACACAGTCAAATGTGAGCGCATGTACACACACACACACACACACACACGCACACACACACACACACTGACGCCTGCTGCATATTCAAGTTTCCTCCACCTTCTAAAAAGTCCATGACAATAGAGGAAAAAGGAAGCACAGATTTGTTGTCTAGGGAGTGACTGCCAAAAAGACATGTTTATTGGCAGCTAGTGAATAGAAAGTGCACATAATGGAAGCCTGGCATTGTCCAGATCTAGGCAACAAGGTTGTTCTGTCCTCGGGCAGTAGGTACATGAGGGAAAGACCAAAAGATACAATGGTACCTGAGTCTAAAGCTCACATAAGGAAATGGATCCTCACAGATCTAAGGAAAAAAATACGTGCAAATCTGTTAGGAAACCCAGAACTATCTGCAGGTGGAGAGGGATTGTGTTGCCCTTTTATGTGGAGCCAACAAGGACTTAACATACTGTTTCTGCCTGAGAACCAAGCCCAGTTATGTAGGACATGGGTAAGAGTGAGACAGAGCTCGGGCTCCTGGCTTGTTTCTTTGCCCTGGACAAAAATGCAAGACACAAGACCTGCTCCTGAGGAAGGGAGACATAGGCAAAGCATGGCTCATCTCATACACACCAATATGGCGCCAAGGAGTGTATTTGAATTGGCTCCAGAGCCCAGGGAATGGGTGCCAAGTACTGCCTCCTTTCTAAAGTGGGATCATTGTTGAGAAAAACTTACTGATGAAGAGCCAACAATTCTCTACAAGATTCCCAGTGACTCTAAGAAAGCCAGGGATGCCCAAAGGGACTGGGAATGCAAAGGAAAGCAGATGGGGAAAGCAGAGGAAAAATGAATGAATGACTTAAGCATCTATTAGGTGCTTGTCCTGCAAAGCAGAGGGGTTACACAGAGAAAAGGAAAACAGTCCCTGACCTCAAGGAGCTCATGTTCTAATGGGGGAGATGACATATAAGGAAGGTCTCAGCCACCAAGTCAGTCGAGAAGGCCCCTGTCCTCAGGGGACAGAGACAAACCAGATAGCAACGCCCCCAATTTAATTTTCCACTGATAAAATCACTCTAGTTCCTAATGCTGAACCATTTAGTGCCAAGACTTTGATAACAAGAAGTCTCTTTCCTAGATCTTCCATAGCTGTGACTCCCACACCTGCCGGAGCAGCTCACCGGATGCATCTCTACCATCTCAAGATGACAGCTGAGGGCGCTGGGGCTGGAAACATTGCCATTCCCAAGGCTCTTGGGTTCAGGGTCCTGGGCTGTTTCTGTCACTGTTTGAGGGGCGATGTTGGTCAAGGTGGTAGTGGTGATTTGACTTGTGGCCCAGGCTGCCTTCTGTCTCTCCGTTAGGAAGCTTTGATACCTCAGCTAGGTTGGTTGGCCTGCACTGAGTGTGGCAGTTAGTGGCCTATTCTCCACAGGATCACTTCCTTGGTCAATGGCTGTAAAGGCTGGGCTGGAAGCAGGAATAGGCCAGGGGATAGCAGGGAAGCAGGAATAGGCCCTGTCTCACTTTCTCCCCCAACTCCAATCCACCCTTAGCTTATAACTCTCCCAAAATGGTGATAGACCAAGGCTGCCCCAACACCACTGAGGACTGATCCATTCTCTATCGTTGGAACTTTCTCCTCCCCAGCCACACAAAATTGTGCTCAGGTCAGCTGTTCTTCTCTTGACAGTAGGGATGGCTATCTTCCTCCAGGGGGCAGGACCTGATGAAATTCCCTGATTATCACCCCATTTTCTCTCCCTCAGTGTTTGAATAAGAATGTTCACATCATTCATGGTAGTCAGTTCTAGTCCTAGCTGCTCTCACTGTTTTGAAATAAAGCCAGCAGATGTTAGATATTTAACATATGAATTATAAGTAGAGGTGTGCACCGAGCATGGGCCAGGCATGCCACCCCACCCTGGGATCTGTATATGCTTCTGATTATAAGTAAGTAGCAATGAGAGATCTCTCTTCACACCAGATGTTTTAAAACAATGGAAAACCTGAGAAGTCTTTCATTAATATGGTCATAAGGCAGTATGATTGTATTTCTTTTAAAAATCCTCAATATCTTTTATTTACATATTACCCTCATGTCTGAACATACTCTCTCTCTACCCTACCCAGGGACAAAGAATAAAAACTTAACAAAGAATAAAAAAGATTTTTAAAAAACTGAGTTCAGCAAAACTAACCAATTCAGTGTTTCTTACCCATAGACCCCCAACCTATGCCAAGAAGGAAGGAGTTCCATTTTCTCATCTGCTCTCCAGAGTCAAGCTTTGCATTAGAAAGACCCAGTCTCTCATTTATTCTATTTACTTCACCTGGTTCTGCTCCCTCCCATCACTCTGCATCAGTTCATAAAAGCCTTTACATTTGTCTCTGAATTCTTCACCATCATGGCTTCTTACAGGGAAGTAACATTCCATCCCATTCATGTACTTGGAATTTGTAGCAGGATTTTTTAAGGCCTTCTGATTTAAATAGCTCCATTTTACTTAGGAGAATACTGAATGCGCTCGCAGCTTCTGAACAGCGGCTGTGCGGGTGGTAAAATGAGGCAGTACAGTAGCCTGCAGTGTGCGGGGGAAGTGGGCCTGAGATTTCAAATCTGCTCTGGAGAATCAGGAGACGACAAGATACATATTTTTAGATGGAGAAGAAAAAATGGATATCTTTGAGGCATTGTCGCTGAAACTATCTTTTACTCTTGATCTTTCAAGTTTATATTTAAAGTTCTTCCTGCACTGAAATGAATAATGTATGTGGAAGTGACCCTGGGTACTTGAACCTATGCCCAGGACATGGGGACTTGCAAATTCTGGCAACAGGGCAATTTTGGCCCCAGGGGAGGAAAGAAAGAAAGGAAACAAGCATAAGCTTCTAGTGTGTGCCAGGCATGGTGCTAAGTGCTTGGGCGATTATTATCTCATTTGATAATCACAACTACCCTGGGAGACAGCTGCTATTATTTATCCCCATTTTATAGTTGAGAAAACTGAAAGTAGTTAAGTGACTTGCCCAGGGTCACACAGCAAATAAGTCACATTTGAACTCGGGTCTTCCTGACTCCCGATCCAGCACTCCATTTATCTAGCTGCCTCAGGGGCAAGCCCATGAGGTGAAAATAAAAAGGGTAGTATTGGGAGCTCCTCAGTAAGGAAGTTCTTTCAACCAGTGACCATCTGCAGAGCACTGAGAGTGGTGTTAAAGGGCTTGCCCAGGGTCACATGGTCAGCCTGTATCCCTCCCAGGACTTAAGCAGGTCTCCCTGGATTCACAACCAGCCCTCCATCTATTATGCCATGCTGTCTCTCACACAGTCAAATAGTTACATTTACTGGCTGATACGGTAAACCTCATAGCATTTTATGCCTTTAAAACCTTTTTAATGTATTCCTTTTTCTGCAAACACAGTCAGGAGCCCATGGGGTTTGCCACAACTTTCCCAGAATTCCATTTGGACAGCACTCAAACCCGGACTCGACTGATTGCTCTAGTTTCCATCCCTATGGGTTCTGTCAAGTCCTGGGTCTCTTTGTCACCCCAGCAGGGCTTTTGCAATTCTTCTTCTCCCTGGCTGCTTTCTAGCCCAGAATTCTCTTTCATTAGTCATACTTTTTCATCTTATTCTCTTTTGCCCACTTTTTTGTTTGTTTACTTATTCCACATTCTTTTCTGACAATTTATCCTTCCCTATGAGGGGCAGCTAGGTGGTATAGTAGATAGAGTGACAGGTCTAGAGTCAAAGACCTGAGTTCCAATCCAGCCTCAGACACTTAGTAGCTGTGTGACCCTGGGCAAGTCACTCAACCTGTTTGTCTCAGTTCTTCATCTGTAAAATGAGCTGGAGAAGAAAATGGCAAACTACGCCAGCATCTTTGCCAAGAAAACTCCAAATGGGGTCATGAAGAGCTGGACATAACTGAAATCACTAACAGTTGTTGTCCAGAGACTATTATATGTCCTGGATTTCCCAGGATGATGTCAAGTTCGAATATTTTGCTCCACTCACAAATTAGTAATGAGGATGATGAGTACAGAATCCTTTAGCATATTAGATATCTCTGCCCTCTCCCTCTCCTTTTTTTTTTCCAGAAAACTTGGTCTCTGTAACAATGGACTCAGAGGAGGAACTCCAGAGGGAAAGGCTACTCTTAGACTCTCAGCTATATTTTCCAAGTCTTGTTGCTTAACCTCAGAAACATTTTTTGCCCTGTTTCCCTTCATTTCCACTAAAATGATATCAGAATAATTTCCTTAAAAATCAGATCTTAACAATTGGAAAAATATTAATTGCTCCTGGGCAGGCTGAGCCAATATAATAAGAATGACAATTCTACCTGATTAATCCATTTATTCAGCGTCATGTCAATCAAACCAACAAAAATTATTTTAGCAAGCTAGGAAAAATAATAACAAAATTCATCTGGAGGAACAGAAGCTCAAGAATATCAAGGTAGGCAATTTTAAAAAATGTAAAAGAAGGTAGTCTAGACCCACCAGATCTCAAACTGTATTATAAAATGGCAATTAGCATAACAATTTGGTACTGGCCAAGAAACAGAGTAGTAGGTCAGTGGAACAGATTAGGTACAAATTGCATTCTAGTAAATGACCATAATAATCTAGTATATGGTACACCCAAAGATCCAAGCTTTTGGAACAAAAACTCATTATTTGACAAACACTGCTGGGCAAACTGGAAAACAGTACGGCGGAAATGAGGTATAGATCAACATTTTACACCATATATCAATATAAGGTCGAAATGGGTACATGATTTATACATAAAAGGGTGATATCATAAGCAAATTAAGAGAACATGGAATGATTTACCTGTCAGGTTTATGGATAAGAGAAGAATTCAGTACCAAAGAAGATTTAAAAAAGCATTACAAAATGTAAAATAGATCATTTTGATTATATAAAATTAAAAAGTTTTTGCACAAACAAAACAACCAAAATTATAAAGAAAGCAGAAAACTGGGGGAAAATTTTTGCAACAAGTATCTCTGATAAAGGCCTTATTTCTCAAATATATAGTCAAATTTATGAGTCAAATTCATAAATATACAAGTCATCCCTCAACTGATAAATTATACAAGGACATGAATAGGCAGTTTTCAGACAAAGAAATAAAAAAAAAATCTATAGTCATGTAAAAAAAATGCTTTAAATCACTATTGATCAGAGAAATGCAAATTAAAACAACTTTGAGGTACCAATCATACATATCAGAGTAGCTAATATGACAAAAAAGAAAAATTTTGGTTGTTTGAGGGGACGTAGGAAAACTAGGAAGCTAATTCACCATTGGTGGAGTTGTGAACTGATTCAATCATTCTAGAGAGCAATTTGGAACTATGCCCAAAGGGCTATAAAACTGTGCCTACCCTTTGATTCAACAATACCACTGCTAGGTCTCTATCCCAAAGACATCCAAAGAAAGGGAAAAAGACCTATTTGTATGAAAATATTTATAGCATATCCTTTTGTGGTGGCTAAGAATCGGAAATGAAAGGTATACCCATCAACTGGGGAGTGGCTAAATAAGCTGTGGCATATGATTGTAATGGAGTATTATTGGGCTGTAAGAAATGACAAACAGGATGGTTTCAGAAAATCCTGGAAAGACTTACATGAACTGATGCAAAATGAAGGGAACAGAACCGGGGGAACGTTGTACACAGTAACAGCAATATTGTTCAATGAGAAACTGAGGATGACTTGACTACTCTCAGCGAGACAAGGATCCCAAACAGTCTCAAGGACTGATGATGAAGCCTACTGTCCCTCCCCAGACAAAGGACTGGCAGTGACAGAACACAGGCTGAAGCAGGCTATTTTTCACTTTCTTCTTTTAATTTTTTTTTCTTTTATTTGAGTCCTCTTATACAAGATGACTCATACGGAAATGTTTTGTGTAATTGCACATGGATAATTACTGTCTCAGGGAGGGGGGAAGTTGAGGGAGAGAGGAATAGAATTTAGAAGTCAAAACTTTAAATAAAAATGTTTTAAAAATTGGGAAAAAATAGTTTCCTTATCTGATCCAATGTAACCAAGCCTGAGGGTTCAGAAAAAATGCTTTCCTAAGCAGAGTTACAAGTGAGCGCAGCTTCCCTTGGGGAATACATGTTTGGTGACTTGGTAAAAGCAGCCCATGTTCTTCTGGGGCTGAGGAGCCAAGGCCCCATGTGAAGGGACGACACATGGGTGGGACATTAACTCAAGCTGTGGGGTGTGTTCATAGGTCCTGAATGGCTAGTTGGGCTCCTTATCACCTCTAACTTTCACTATTGACTCTTCTCCAACCCAGTCTCTATAGAGCTACCAAAATAATCTTCCTAAGGTGCAGAAATGACCTTGTCACTCTCCTTTTCAAAATTATTTGCTGTTGGTGTTTAGTCAAGTCTGACTCTCAGTGACCCCATTTGCAGTTCTCTTGGCAAAGATACTAGCGTAATTTGCTGTTTTCTTTTCCAGCTCATTTTACAGATGAGGAAACTGAGGCAAACAGGGTCAGTGACTTGCCCAGGGTCACACAGCTAGTAAGTGTCTAAGGCCGCATTTATACTCAAGTCTTCTTGGTTCTGGACCTAGTGCTCTATCCTCTGCACTACTTGACTGCCCTCAAAATCATTAAGTGTTTATCACCTTTAGGACAAAATGCAAATTATTTATTCTAACATTTAACACTCTCCACAAATTGGCTCCAACTTTCCTTTCCTAGACTTATATTATATGACTAGTTGCCACACTATGTGCCAGCCAAACTGAACTGCCAGTTATTTTGGAAACAGCGTCCCACCAGCTCCACGGTCTTCCTTTCACTCGCTCTGGACTCTGCTTTTCAGTCTTTATCTTCCTTAGGGGCTCGGCTCCAGCCCCACCTTCTAGGAAACTTTCCCATAATCTCCTCCCCGCCCCTAGCTACTCATTAATTAAGCCCTCCCTACTTTCTTACCTCCTTTCATATTTGGTAATCAAAGTACCCTCTGATAAAGTTATCTCCAACGTTGCCTCAGTGAAGGAAACTTTGTCAGATGTTAACAAAAACATGGAAGACGCCTCAGTGGACGAGAGCCTCTACAACGACATATTGTTCTACTAAATCAAGTACTTTAAAAAAAATAATGCATTGAAAAAACATTGTTAATAGATCTCTGATGAAAGCTCGGAGATCAAGTCTTTGTGACTGGGAAAATTTCAGGGTTCTTTTGGTTTCCTAACTGAGGCCTCTGGTCTATGTCAGTCAACCTCTGTTTTAAAAAATGGTCATAGTCTATGGCAGTATGTTTTCTTCGCTCCGTGTTCCACTCTTTGGCGTCAATAGCTTGTTGGAAAGGGTTAGGTGGGCACCATTGGGCAGTGGCATGACTCATCTTCTCATCTTCTCATGCGGCAGCTAGGTGGCGCCATAGTGCACAGAGCCCTGGGCCTGGATTCAAAACACCTGAATTCACATCTGACCGCAGACACTCACTAGCTGAGGGAGCCCTGGGCAGGCCATGTCACCTCAGTGTCCTCACCTGCAAACTGAGCATAACGATCACACCTGTCTCCCAGTGCTCATGCGTGGAACAAGTGAGATAATATTAATAAAACGAGAGGCCCCAGCACTTAGATTCATGATGAAGACTCGTCTTCCAGAACTGAAATCCAGCCTTGGGCACGTACTAGCTGTGTGACCTTGAGCGAGTCACTTAGCCCTGTTTGCCTCGGTTTCCTCACTGTAAAATGAGCTGGAGAGGGAAATGGTCAACCCCAGATGGGGTCATGAAGAGTCAGACACGACTGGAAATGACTGTCTTTGGTGTCTTCATGTTCTCTTCTCATGGGATGCTGACTTCGGGCTTTGCTCTAAGGTGGTGCGGTTTGGTTGTCCCTTGCAGTATGTCAGCTCAGCTCGCTGGGTTTCTGGACAAATATCTCACATTTGGAATAATAACAGTTACATTAATGGGGTTTTTGTTGTTGTTGTTGGGCTGTTGTTGGTTTTTTTTGCTTTTTTTGAAGAGGGGAAGGCAGCGCAATTGAGGTTAAGTGACTTGTCCAAGGGCACACAGCTAGTTTTTATGTTAAGTGTCTGAGGCTGGATTTGAACTCAGGTCTTCCTGACTCCAGGGCTGGTGCTCTATTCACTGCACCACCTAGCTGCCCCTAAATTAATGTTCAGAGACACCAGAAAGACTGTGATTTGTAGGACTTTTTGACCCCTTTTCTGTCACTCTACCCCCATCATTATGGAAGCAAAAGCACTGAAAGTCATTTGGGGGGCTTTATTTCAGAATTCATCCCCTAGGGACCTGCCCAGGGTGATAAGCATCTTTGTACTTTATCAGGGATTCCTTCATATGCATTTGCTAAGATCTATCTCTGGAACTTCTCTAGTCTTTCTAGGATGGTAGAGCCTTCCAGAACTTGTGCTCTGAGAACCTAAGGTCACCATCAAGCCATGAAGACACATTGGAAGAGAACTTTTGAACATGCTGAGTTCCCACCCACGTTGAACCCGGGTCATGTCTCCCATGCAGTCTTCCCTGACATCCTCATTGGTAGCAACCTTCCCCCAGGATGCCAACATACCATTTTGTAGCTCACTTCCATAATGTATTTCTCTGTGTTTGCGTCTCATCCCCCTGTTATACCGTAAATTCTAGTACAGAGGGGGCTCTGTAATCTATAGATTTTATCTGTGGATTAGGAATATAGAAAGTCCTTAATAGTACAGCACAGTGGAAGAGCACTGGCTCTGGGGCATGGGACCTGGATTCAAATCTTACCTCTCATGCTTACATCTTGTATGAATATGGACATGTAACTTCCTTTCCCTTGCTTTAATTTTTCTCATTTGTAAAATGAGAGGGATTGGATTAGGTTTAAAGGTCTCTCCCAGTTCCAATTCTATGGCCCTAGATAAATGTCTGTTACGTGAATGAGTGAATGAATGAAGGACTGGAAACCTCTGCATCTCCATCCTTTCCTCCCATTGACCCCACGGAAGAATCCAATTGGGGGGGAAGCCAGCCTTGTGTGTTCTACTCAATGAGTTTGTCTGGAGAGAAATGAAATGAAGAGAAATGCTTCTGGAATTTGTCCTTCTTCGCAAGAAGGCCGGAGAGTTCTTAAACTCCTTGTTGATTACCATCCATCCTTCTTGATTTGATGCTGCTGACAGGGAAGATGGCGTTTTTAATGCCGGCACAAAGAGTTGTATAAACGTTCCTTTTTATGTAGTAAAGTCTCCCCACCACAAACTGCTCAGGAACCACTGAACACTGAATATTGATCATCAACCCCTTATATTAGGTGTGAGTAAAACACTTATCCTAAATATTGATAAGATTTCTGTACCTCAATTTAGGATTCCCCCTTGATGGCAGCAATAATTCTTGGTATTTGGGATCCTGGTTAGAGAATCAGCATCTGTATCAAGATGTGTTCTGAGTTCAAATCCTACCCGGCACAAGCTGTGTGAGCATGAAGAAGTCATTTAGATATCCAGTGCTGATCTGCATTAGCAAAAGGAGTTTTCTTACAAGGAGGTTAATTACCCTGATGCTCATTACACGGACAAAATCACACATCTAAATAACAACACCGTTAAAACAATATTACAGAGCAACGTGGCTCTAAAGTAATTGAGGCCCCAGGAATTCTTTAGATCTGGGAAACTATACTTCTATCATTTCTTTTGAACCAAGACAGGGGGAGAGAGAAAAGTGTTGATAAAGAGAGATAGAATGAGACAATATTAACTTAGACAAGGAAAGAAAGCCACAACTGCAGTAAATGAGGACGCAGGTCAATGCTTCACGTTTGCAAGCCCAACTGAAGGGAAAATAAAGAAGAGACAAGTTTACAGCCATATTTCCCTATTACAAGAATAAAAGGACACGTTCAGTGTTCAGCTTTGTGTTATATAGACAGTTGGTGTTCATGAAACATTAATGAATGAGGTTGATAAAGACTCTAATGGCATTTTCCAAAATTAATGTGTAAAAGCTATCTGGAAAAAAAAGCAACAAAACTCTTTTTAGCAAGACAGACTTCCCCTCCCCCTCAACCACCACCAGCTAATCAACACTCTGCCAGAGCAGGAGGAATTTTCTGCCAAAACTGAAACTAAAAAAAGTGTCTTAAGGCAAGTTTATATAAAACCTCAAGAAAAGTGATTCATGATGAATTACATACACTAAAATAAGCAAAGCATGAATATTTAACCAATTAGTTGCTTTAGCTTAAGAGAGCAGCTGTGAGGCCAACAATGCATAATGCAGGACTCAGAAATTAATCTTAGCTTGGATTCCCCAGAAGCTCATGTGAGCCCATTCTCTATTCAGGAGACTGGTAGGCCTAGCATGGCACCAATGTGGCACCAAGCTCCAGGCTAAACTAAACATTTACATATCGACGGTCCCTTCCAAGCATCTCTGAGGCTGCGTCACTTGGCCTTGGAGCAGTTCTCACATCCGGCTTCTTGCCCCAGTTTCATCAGCTTCACCTATGAGCCCCACTAAGCCCTAAAATGAAAGCCAGGACCACCAGGGGCCAAGGCCTGGAGGGGTGCCCATCACAAGCACTGAAACCTGGCTCCATTGGAATAAAGCAGAGATGGAAGTAGGATACCCAAATGATGGAACTGAGCTCTATGCTGGCCACACCACGTCTGGACTGTTGGGGTCTGTCCCAGGCTCCACAGTTAAAGAAGGACTTGGATACATTGGAGAACATCTGGAGAAGAGCAATCAGGATGGCAAAAGGTCTTTGAGTCTGTCCTGTGTAGGAAGAGGTTGCCTCTTCATGGGGCGACTATGTATTAGGCATCATGATCAATGTAGGGAATACAAAGATAAATGAGAAACATCGCATGGTCTTACATTTTAATAAAAGAGACAGTGTATACATACATGCATACACACATATATGCATATATGTATATACACATACATACAGATATACACATACATGCATACACACATATATGTATATGCATATACATGCATACAGATATACACATACATGTATACACATACACACATACATGTGCACACACACAGACACACACAATGAATACAAAGTCGTTTTTGTAGGTAGTATACTACCAGTGATAGTTGAGTCTTGAAGGAAACCAAGTATTCTACGAGCAAATGGTGAGGAGAGGGTGCACATCAGACTTGGGGGATGGCTAGGACAAAGACGTGGAGGTGGACGATAGAATGATACATATGAGGCCCAGAAAGCCATGCAGTTTGGCTGGACTACAAAGTGTGTAGAGGGGAGTAAAGTGTTTGATTGCCCCAAAGACAGGAAGGGACCAGGTAGTGAAAACCTTTAAATGCCAAGCAAAAGCATTTAAATTTGGATCCTTGGCTCTTTTTAGTGGTTTTGGAAAAACTGGATCCCTGATATAAAGAAAATGAACATGAACTGCCCTTCTTATTCAGCAATTGTAGACAGAGGGGCAAGAGTCTTTGACATTTAAGAATCATCTCTTGAAGAGAAAAGAAATACTTCTGGATATGGTAACAGCATAATTGAAAAGGGCAGTGTTAATGGAGGTGGGGCTTGATAGTTGGTAGACAGGAAGCACAGTCGTTGACACGGACTTCTCTGGAAAATGTGTTATAAGCCCTGCCTGGCTTAGGGCTGCAATGGAGAAGACTAAGAGCAACAGCCACAAAGAGGTTTGCAAACCGTCTCCGAATGTCAGAAAGCTTTCTGTTTGATTCCATTGCGAACCCCGAGGATACGACCTTCTCAGAACTGACTTCTTCCATGGAGAATCCACCCCCGGGAGACTTTTATGAGAAAGAACCTTAAATGAGCGCTTGTGGAGAAATCTAAGCAGTGAGGGAATGCAACGTTGGAGCAAGGCGTGAGCAAGGTGTGGGCTGATGCGGGCAGCTCAGAGGTTTTGTCTCTTGGAGAGCTTACAGGGAATCTGACCTCGCAAAGTCAGCCACGTGAGTTAGGGGTCCCAGGAGTGACGGCCATTTGTCCCTTCTCAGTTGACTAAAGTCGGGAGTTCTGCACAATTGGCACAACAAAGATGAATTCTTTCTGAGGCTGGTTCCCTAATGTGGGATAAAAGAAATGAGTCTGTTGTCTGAATTTATGCCCCTTCCCAATGATCACCCACTAGACCAAGCTTCTTTACGTGCAGTTAGATTCTGCACCAAATACCCTGGATCTGTTCCACAAACAAGACACGACACCTTTCACTCCACGCATTTTCTCTGGCTGTCCTCTGTACCAGAATAGACTTATATATAGCCTGCTTTGTATACTTTGTTTTCATGTCGTCTCCCCCATTAGATTATGAGCTCTTTGAGGGCGGGGACTGTCTTTTGCCTCCTTTTGTATCCCTGGTGCTTAGCACAGTGCCTGACAGATAGTAGATGTTTAATAAGTGTGTATTGATTGATTGGTCGAGTCTAATTCCAGCCAGGCCAGTGATTCAAGTTCAGGGATGGAATTCAATAGGCCAGTTATGGACCATAAAACGAAATAAAAACAATGAGATGAAAAAAGAATAAAATTCCTAGTTAAATTTAAATAAAATATTCTTCCCCATCACCTCTGCATTAAGTGTGCAGTAGAGAAAAACTAGGTCATGAAGGCATCTCTCCAAGACAAAGAGAATTTCCTTAAAACCTTTGATACCAGCTCACTAGAGTTATGCCTCTGGTATCAAGCAATCCAAACTGACTTCTTAAAGGACCATTTTATATGAAATAAGTGTTGCTTCTGGATTCAAACCCTACTTCTCATACTTCCTAGCTTGACAAAAGTTGGACAAGTAACTTAGTCTTTGTGTGCTTCAGGCAACACCCCAGGACTTAAGTGCCATGGCATTGACAGGTTGGCACCCCAGAATTCCTAAACAAATTGCAGAATCTTCATGAGTATGGTCTTGCATGGTATATATTGTAATGTATAAACAGTTCGAGAGACATGGTTGCTGGTTAATTAATCATTTTATTAATCATGCTAGCAATAAGTAATAAAAGGGATCAGGGGCACTCTAGAATGCCACAGACCCCTCATGGAACCCACTCAACCCTTATATGCCTTTGGAAGAGTGGGTGCTCCTCAGAGTAGCAATTGACTCCAACTGGTTAACAAGTAATAAGAGAATGAATGTCATATTGAGAGGTAGACTGGAGGCCCTGAGCCCCTGAGGGGCTGGGGACGTGACTGTTATTCACAGACAAAGGGAGACAATCTCAAGCCAGACCACCCCCAGCTACTAGCAATTTGGCCGGCCTGAGTGGAACCCAATGGGCCAGAATTTACTTTAGACTGAATTCTTTGTAAAGTCCTCTGGTTGGGTGGCGGCAACAACTCCAAGATCTCATTTTGTCATTTGCCCTGCTCTTCAGAGAACCAAGTTTTGACTTAATCTCCAAATGAGGAAGGAAAAAATCCTAGGTCTCCCCAATATTAACAACTGGTTATTTAATAATCATTTCTCTCTACATGTTGCAGCATCTAAGACTTCATCTGCCTCTTCAGAAGGTGAACTGCTTATGAAGGACAGTCAAAATCTCGCAGTTCACTTTTTAAGGCAGAATGTGAGTTGTTCAGTTGAAGACAGACAGAATACTGAGAAAGGAAACTGAAGAACCGATAAGGGAACTTTCTTTCCAATAAAGCATTCTCAGATCCTCATAGATTTACAGCTGTTTTCACGCAGCGGTCTATGGTTTCTCCAAAGGCTTTCTCTATAAGCATCCTCTAGAAAAGATCCTTGTTCTTTAAACCAGTCTTCTACAAAGTGAGGGCCTCTGCCTCAAGGGATGTGAGATCAACCAATCAGAGATTCAGAAGGTGGGCCGGGCCCCTTGTTTCACTCCCCTAAAATGGCCCACCATGGTGTTTGATTCCTACTCAACCATATCTATCATTATCTCCCACCCCCACACTTCATTCCTCCCTTCACTGTGTAAGCTCCCAACCCTTCTAAACTGGGCACGGGACTTTGCTGCAGTGATAACCTCACTGCTGCTGAGGCATCCACAGTAAAAGCTGTGTTTGTAACCCTGGGAAATCTCTCCCTTTAGCAAACCCATCACCTGCCCTAGTTCTCCCCTCTTCCATCATCTGATGGCTTCTACAGGTGCTTCTCAGGGAGCAGGCTCAGACCTGGAGCAGAGGCCTGTAAACATACACACATGCACACCTTTTGATCATGGTTGGGGCAGAATGAACTGTGCAGAATCAGCACATGTGGATAGATTGTGATCCTTGTGGAAAATTTCATTGCATTATCTTTCCTCCCGATCCCTGCCTTTTCAATTTTCCTGTTTTTATTAAGGGCAACACCATCCTTCCTGTCACCCAGGTTCACAACCTCCATGTGGGTCACACATGAGGGGTCAGAGAATTGGACATGATGAAACAAAAACATCCAAATAATTTATAAGTAAGGAAATAATAAAATGGTAGCCGAACACATTCTACTACTACGTGTGTGTGTGTGTGTGTGTGTTGGTGTGTGTATGTATGTGTGTGTATTTGTGTGTGTTTGTGTCTGTGTGTGCTAAAAGAAAAGTTTGGATACCAGCCCTTGAAGCCACATCTTGTCTCCTTTAGGGGCATTGGGATCACTTAGAAAAGTGAGCATTTACTTGCAAGCCTTGCCGGAGCGCCCCTTCCCTTGTAAACTTTTATAAATTGTAAAACAGAAGCAAAGAGATCTTGGCTGGGATCGTGCAGCCTGTCAGCAAGTAGAAATTGAACCCCAGTGCCCTTCTGGCACCCCCCCCTTAGACTAAGCCTCCTCTTCTCTAGCAGGACCTTGCAAAGCCAGCAGGTCTCCACCAGAGAGAGATCACTGACACATGGAGATTCTTATCCTGCTAGTGCTTTTCACAGACCTGGGGGAGAGTGGGGATCACATCACGTTTCCTGGAGCAGCAGGATGGAAGGAGAGGGAAGGAGCAGTAAAGAGGAAGGAAGGGCTTCTTAAAGTGATATTTATTGATGGAAAAGGCACCACTGCTGTCAGGGCTGGGAAAAGTGAGTCAGATATAATCCAATGTGAAATCCGACCTGAATTTTCTAATCGAATCATCAGCCTTTTGAGTGAATGTGGGGTCTTCTCACTTTGGTGTTTCCATTTGTGATTCGCCTTCGTTTCTAGCATTCCAAACCCCCCTCGCTCCCTCCCCGCAAACCTTTGAAATCAGAACGCAGCCTTGTCATTTTTGAAAGCCTTTCCCTCCAGCCCTAGACGGGACATTGATGCTGCCAATCCCACTCAATTTAGCACACACTTTGAAGAGTTTGCCGTGTGCCGGGCAGCTGTTGTTGGGTCGTTTTTCAGGCATATATGACTCCCTGTGACCCCATTTGGGGTTTTCTCAGGAGGGATCCTGCAGTGGCTTGCCATCTCCTTCTCTACCTCATTTTACAGATGAGGAAACTGAGGCAAACAGGGTGAAGTGACTTGCCCAGGGTCACACAGCTAGAAAGTGTCTCAGGCTGGATTTGAACTCAGGAAGATGAGCCTTCCTGCCTCCAGGCCTGGCACTCCATGTGTTGTACCACCCAGCTGTTGCAAGCCTGGGGATACAACAGCAGCCCCCTCCCCCCTTAGACAGCTATTAGCTTAGGTGCTCCCTAACATTATTAAGTCTCAGTTTCTTCATCTATAAAAAGAGTAAACATAGCAACCATCCCACAGAGTTGTGAAGATCAAATGAGATAATGAATAGCAAGCTCACTATGAACATATAGGTTATTATATACATCACAGTATTTTTATGTATATATACACATAACCTACTACTATTCTAACACATCGTCTGTGTGACCCACAATGGGTTTACAGCATGGCATCGAGGTCACAGAAATAACACAGGTCAGAGGTTAGATTTGAACCCCTATCCTTTAACTCCATATCCAGTTTATTTTCCATCGTACTCTTCTGTTTTTTCTATTTGTTCTGTGACCAGACAGGATAGCAAATGAAGCAGGATCTGGTATATTCTTAGGGGGTGAATCTAATCATGTAGTCAAAATCATTTATCATTGCCCTGTAAGTAGCCCTGGGGCAACTAGGTGGCACAGTGGATACAATGTCAGACCTAGAGTCAGGAAAACCTGAGTTCAGATCCAACCTCAGATACTTCCTAGCTGTGTGACCCTGGGCAAGTCACTTAACCCTGTTTACCTCAGTTTCCTCGTCTGTAAAATGAGCTAGAGAAGGAAATGGCAAACCACTCCAGTGTCTTTGCCGAGAAAACCCCGAATGGGGTCGTGAAGAAATGTACGCATCAGAAGCAGGTAAATAGCAGAGCCCTGCGCTTACCTCTCCTTGCTCTTTACATTATCACAGAGATGCAATATGAAAGTCATATGACTTTGAGCAAGTCACTTAACCTCTGAACTTCAGTTTCTTCTTCTGCAAAATTAGGGGGCTAAACTAGATGACCTCTAAGGTCCCTTCTACCTCCAAATCAGTCATTTTATCATGGGCTGGATCTTACTCAGCTGTGACCCTGAACCTTCCCTAAGTGCCCATAACGATTTCTTGGTTGTCTTCCCAAAAGCCTTTGCAACAAAGGGACAATCTGGCAAAGATTTTTATTGCAATAATTATTTTACCATAAATCTTTTGTGCATCTTTTCTTAGCTATTATGTAACCCAAGTCTCCTCAGATGGCAGGCTCAGTTTAGGCAGCATAAGTATTTTGGCAAGGTAAGACATGCAATTTCCTGTTAGCAGTAGCAAAGATTCTTAGTCTTGAGAGCTCATGCACACAAGTGCATATATACACACATGATGTAGACAACTATGTCTACACTGCAGAAAAACAACCCTCAAAACTGCAAACATGAGTCAGGTCTTTCCTATGCTTAAAAAAATCTCTACTTGACCCCATTGGGTCATTCTTCAATCATGTCTGACTCTTTGTGACCCCTTTTGGGATTTTCTTGGCACTGGAATGACTTGTCATTTCCTTCTCCAGTTCATTCTACAGATCAGAAAACTGAGGCAAACAGGGGGAAGTAACTTGCCCAGGGTCACACAGCTAGTAAGGGTCAGAGGCCAGATCTGAACTCAGGAAGATGAGTCTTCCTGACTCCAGGCCCAGTGTTGGACCCACTTTGGTGCCTTCTAGCTGCCCCTAGTGACTTTGCTATCACCTCAAGCTAACATCGGACTGCTCTTCTTCCCTTCATTGTCGAGCTCCTTGACAGGGTCATCTACAGAAATCATCTATTTCCTTCGTCTCTTTCTCATTTCTCAACTCCTTGGAATCTGTTATTTGACCCACTTTTAGAATGAAATGCCTTCTTTAAGCTCAGTTGTGATTTATTGACTGACAAAGTCATTGTTCTTTTCTAGTCTTTGTTCTACACGGCCTCCTGGATGCTCTTTCCTGCCTTGACTTCCATAATACTATTTCCTCCTGGTTCTTCTCCCTGTCTGACCATTCTCCTTGTTAGAACATCGTCCTGCTCCTAACAATCAAGCATGTGTCTCCCCCGTGGCTTTGTCCTATGCTCTCATTGCTTTTCACTCTGTGGCCTCTCTCAGTGATCTTATCAGGTTTCATCGGTTCAATTATCATCTGTATAGCGATCTCTCTAAAAACACACATATGTATATAAATGTGTATTTATGTAAGAATATGCATGTGTATAAATGTGTGTAATATATACATATACATACCACATATATGTATACATGTATGAATATATGTACAAGGTGTGTATATATTCCCCAATCTAATTTCTCTGCTAAACTCCAGTCCTTTCTGCATTGCTAACTCTCTGTTGGATATCTCCACTTGGGTTTTCCATAGCTATCTCTAACTCAACATCCTCAAAATGAAACTTCCCTCAAATCCTGTTCCTCATTTGAATCCTTCTGTTTCCTCTGAGATCACCATCATCCTTTCAGTTATTCAGCTTCCCAACTTAGTAGTCAGAGGCTAGTATGGACAGGTCCTTGCTCTTTATACCACCATATGGTATAGAAAGTAGAGTCCCTACTCTCCCTTATCAGCCATATGACCAGTCAGCTGCCAAGTCTTGACTTTGCTCGCTCTACAATATTTCCTATACCTCTCTCCTCTCTCTTCACAAAGTGTCTCAAAGGAAGAATAATAATGCTTACAATACATACCTCCCGGGACTGTTTGGGGAATACACTTTCCAATCCTTGAAACACTGCAAAAGTCAGAGGGACAATCATTTTACTTTATTCTAGTCATAACTCTGTGAGGCTTGAAGCTCTGCTTTCTGAGGACTTTGGGGGGGGGGGGCGGGGCAGGGGAAGATTTCCTTCCATTCCAAATTGCCAACCTCGCATGAAAGTGCATGCAAGATCAAAGTGACAGCCAGCCACTGAGCCAGAGAAGAACCTGAGCCTTCTCACCTGAAGATACCTTATAAAAAGAGGTTTTAGGTTACTCTCAAGCACACCTCTATGGGCACCAAGCCAATCCAAAGTATCCGCTCCCAACTGGCAACATTAAAGGACTGTAAGTGCTGTGAGATCCTGCCCACTTTCAGCCCTGTCTTTTTCCCACACTGTTTTCTCCCAACCTTCTCTTAGATGTTTCATTTCCACTCCTACGGTACCTCCTGCTCGGAGTTACTCCTTTTAGCCTGATGACTCAGGTAGCTAAAAAAGAAAAAAAAGCCCCTGAGTCATGAGTGCCTGTTTGCTGGGAAACCTGAAGCCACATGAAACTTGACAGGACTCAAGACTGGTTCCAACCCATGCCTTGGCTCAGGAAGAACTGACAGTTTCACTGAGATCTGGGAACCTTCCTCATATACTTCATCTCTAGGATCCACTGAGGAGGGAGAGGGCAGGAGAAGGAACTCTCAGCCTGTTAAGTTTGGATTCTCTAGCTCTTATGATCTAAGATATCATCAAGAATTAGTTTCTAAATCCATGACTGGTTCACTGGATCTCACTTGCTAAATGAAAATCTTCGGGCATTTGGAAGCATTACAGTTGGATGCTGTACTCTTGTTTGAAGGGGATGAGTGTTAATGAAAAGGGGGGGGGGGTGAGAGGAATTTTTATAAAGAGAGTCCAGCCTAAAAGTATTGATTTTTCAGTGTTACATAATACTATTCAACTTCACTCATACTTTTCCACTAAGATCTTGTCTCATGGAGGTCTCACTTGTAAACATCATAGGTATTAAAATACATCAACTCCAAGTGCAGTATGTAACATTTTGTATTAATAGAACAATATAAGTATAATACATCACAGGCTCCCTCTTCCAGAAGGGCACAAATACTCTGAGAAAGTCTCATTTCTCTGGCTCCTTATCCTTCTCTAGGTGACTTGGCAATGTCATTATTGTGCACTCTCCTGAGGGTAGCTACTACTCCCCTAAACATGTTCAGGATCATAGAGCTCAAAATATGAGACAGTTTTATTTATAAGTTAATAGGCACACACAGAAATCATATCTGAACCCCTACAGAGTCAATCCTCATAGTGGTCAAGTCTTGTGTGATTTCCACAACTACCTTGGGAGGGGCTCAAGCAAGAGGGAAATTTGGATGCTTCCCTGTTGCACCCAGTTGTCGATGTTACTTCACTTTTCCCCCAGCAGTTCTCACTACTTGCTACTCCCCACCATTTCCCACTCTCTTCTCCCTTCATTTACTTTTACTCCCACAACACGGTGGTCATCCCTGGCAGGGCCCACTTGTTATCCTCTTAACTCTTCCTAAGATCAGCTTCCAGCCCTGATGTATCCACATCTTCTATAATTCAGGTTCTTTGCTAAGTTTCTGCAATTTTTCTACCCTCCAGTAGACGGCATTTGTCACCTTCCCCAGAGAATCAGCTCTCCAACAGCTGGTTTATGCAGAAAAGGTACTTTGGAATCACTCTCTGTTTCAGCTGAATTTTTTACATGTCAACAATCAACATGGGTTTGATGGTGAACCCAATATATGGAGAAGGTATATTTAGGATAGAGTTGTACCAGATGAGAACTGGGATAAGTATCAGATGACTTGGCCCCCTGAGCTTCTCCAATAATTTTGTTAAACTTCTTTTGTCCTTCTCTCTAAATTTCTACTCCTAATCCTTTCTAGTTATCTTTGAGAAGACAAACAGCTGACATTTATATAGTATTTTATCTGTATCGTATCGTTTGATTTCTTGTCAGCTAAATGGTATAGGTATTATTATCTCCATCTTATGATTTGCCCATAGCCAGTAAATGTCAGAGGTGATACCTGAACCAAGATCTTTCTGACTATAAGTCCAGCATACTGTACATCTTACTATATTTTGAGATGGTAGCCCCACTTTCGAAGTAATAGAGACAACGTATCTTCCCTTTTTTGAAATTTTTAATTTTTCCCTTCCTATGAGAAATATGGTCTCAGTTTAAGAAATAATAGAACTGGCACTGTGAAGGAAGTCCACAAACATTGTAGGGTCAGTCTCAAGCAATAGTAATTATGGATACAAGATCAAATCAAGGGAATATCCCAAGTGATGGATCTCACTTATCCTTAGTCAGAAACTAGGAGGTTAGAACTGAGATTGTTAGGAGATGACATCAGATTGGGGAGGTTGTCTAAGACCTATCAAATTGGAGAAATAACCAGAAGGAAACCGAATGTTATTGAAGAGGTGCAAATGTACCACTGTATCTGCTTCAGTCTCTGTGTCTTCCCATGGGCTAGAAGGCTAGAATTGCCACATGCCCGGAATGCTTCCCCTCCTCACTTTCATTTCTTTTTGGGGGTGAGGGGAAGAAGGAAATGTTTTTATTTTATTTATTTCTCAATTACAAGTAAAAAACAATTTTAACATTTTTTAATGTTTGAGTTCCAGATTTCCTCCCTTCTTCCTCTCACCCCTCCTTGAGAAGGAAAGAACTTTGCTACAGATTATACATGTACCATCATGGAAAATACACCTCCATATTAGCCATGTTGCAAAAGAGAACACAGACCAAAAAAGAAAGAAAGAAAACAGAAAAAAAAAAACAAGAGAAATAAAGAAAGTAAAAAAAGAGGTATGCTTCAATCTACATTTAGGTTCTATCAGTTCTCTCTCCAGAAGTAGACAGCATTTTTCATCATAATTCCTTTGGAATTGTCTTGGATCATTGTATTGATTAGAATAGCTAGGTTGATTATCATACAATATCACTATTAACTTTGTATAGTGATCTCCTGGCTCTGCTCACTTCATTTTGCATCAGTTCGTATAAGTCTTCCCAGCTTATTCTGAAACCATCTTGCTTATCATTTCTTATAGTATAATGTTATTCATATTCCATCACAATGATATACTACAGCTTGTTCAACCATTTGCCAATTGAGAAGCATTCCTTCAATTTCCAATTCTTTATCACCATGAAAAAGCTGTAATATTTTTGCACAACATGACCTTTTGTTTTTTCTCAGGTCTCTTTGAGATACAGACTTAGTAGTGGTCTGTATCCTAGGTCAAAGGGTATGCACAGTTTTATAGCCCTTTGGTCATAATTCCAAATTGCTCTGCAAAATGATTGGATCAGTTCACAACTCTACCAACAGAGCATTAGTGTTCCAATTTTTCCGTTATCACCTCTAACATTTGTTGTTTTTCTTTTTTGTCACATTAGTCAATCTGATAGGCATGAGGTGGTATCTCAGAATTATTTTAATTTGCATCTCTAATCAATAGTGACAGAGCATTTTTTTCATATGACTACTGGTAGCTTTGATTTCTTCTTCTGAAAACTGCCTCTTCATATCCTTTGATCATTTATCAGTTGGGGAATGACTTGTATTCTTATACATTCGACTTAGTTCTCTATATATTTAAGAAATTAGACTTTTATCAGAGAAACTTGCTATAAAGCTCCCCCCCCCCCACCCTGTTTTCTGCTTTCCTTCTAATTTTGGCTATATTGGTTTTGTTTTTGCAAAATCTTTGTTAACATAATGCAATTATCCATTTTATATATTGTTTGGTCAAAAACTCACCTTCATTTCTATGAACCCCAACCTGATAGGCTCATGGGAGCTCAGGTTCAAATCAAGGTAAAGGAAAAATTGGGAAGAGAAGGCCTGCTTGTAGGAAGGCTTTCACACCTTTTGCTAATTTCTAATTAGGCAGTGAGTCACAAGGGTTGTGATGCCTTTTGACTCTGAGAAGTGTATATATACTCTGAGTTGGGTTTGCTTTGGGGGCTCACTTATAGAAAGGATCTTGTGATTCCCTCATTGAGATTCTATATGTTCAGTGCTTCCAGATTGCTCAGATGTAAAGGCTCTCTCAATCCAGGGATGTATGTAAAGTGTGTAGCAATATTGCTTTGATTCAGGCAGTCAGAGCCCTCTGTTGGTCTTTATTTCTCTGCTTGTATTTTCTGTATGTATTTTTCTGAAGTTCAGGGTGCTGACATTTCCCCTGAACTAGTGAATGTGATTAAAAAAGATTGTTGATCCCTTAAACAGCTATCTTTCCTAGTAAAGCAGATCTAAGAACCTGTGCTAGCAGCCATCCTGGCTATGCCAGTGTGGTTGCTGCTACACCTTGTGAGCTCACTGGGGACAGAGTCTTTTTTTATCTTTGTCTTTGTAGCATTAGCACCTATGTTGGCACATGGTCTGATAGAATAAGAGCTAGAAGGAACTTTAGACACCATCTCATCTAACTTCTCCATTTTATAAATGCAGAAACTGAGACCCAGGGAGTTTAAGTGATTTATTAAAGTGCTCACAGCTGCCAGGTGTTATAGGCAGGATTCAAACCTCCATCTGTCAGGATCCAAGCCCCATTGTTTATCCATTGTCCCATCCTACCTCATTCAGTAAGCACTTCATAAATCCTTGTTGATTGGATTCAACTTGAATCAGGAAAGAATAAAGTGTCCCAATACAAGGTAGTGAATGAAAAGTTCTGCTCCAATAAGGATAAAAGTTACCTGGGATTCAGATTGGACCAGGAGCTGAACATGAATACTCATTGCTATGTATCGCTATTAGCAATATAAGGAAATTGATATAACATATGACCAGAGAAGGTAGATTCCATAGGGAAACCCTTCCATTATTGACCACCATTTCCCCCCTTCTCTAAACAATCCTTAGCAAGCCCAGGCTCCAGACAGATTTTGATGGATCTTTTGATTTTGTCTTTCAGTTTTCCTTGTGTGTATCTCTGTGTTTTTCATTTTTCTTCTATGACAGACTAGGATTCGAGTGTTCTTTTCACCACTAACTAGCTGTGTGACCCTGAGCTTCCATTTCCTCACTTGTAAAATGAGGCAGTCATACTAGATCATCTTTAAGGTCACTGCTAGGCCTAATATTCTGTGGTTTCATGACTCAGTGTACCCCCTCTTGTCCCTCCCCCCCGCTCCATATAACACATCTACTCTCCAGATACGAGCATCAGCTATGTCATAAAAAATGTCTTTTGTCTCTTGACATAAATACAAGTTTCATACATCCTGCCATCCAGATGTCCCTATTATCTCTCCTCTCAAAGTTATCCAGTTGGAGAATATGTTCCAGTTTTCAAAACTTTCAAAAATTTCTATGTAAATATGAGGTTTGAATGAAGGTTCTAGTTTTCCTTTTTTAGTTCTATGTTCCTTGCTTGGCTCTATGCTTGTTCAGCACCTATCATTGCTCTTCTCTCTCTCTCTTTCTCTTCTTCTCTCTCTCTCCTTTCCCTCTGCCTCTTCCTTTTTCCCCTTCTCTTTCCTCTTTTTCTCTTCCTTTTCCTTCTCTCTTTCTCTCTCTCTTTCTCTTCCTTCTTTTTCCTTCTCTCCTTTTCTCTCTCTCTCTCTCTCTCTCTCTCTCCTTCTCTCTCTCATTTCATCACCCCCACAAACACCAATCACCATTGCATCTCCAAATGAGGAAGTCTTTTGCCACCAGTCACTGGCCCAGCCTCATTCCAGTGTCTTACTCAGCAGATACCTCCTTATTGCATAACTGCCTCGATTGTGTATGGGAATTCCTAACTTCCCTCAACTGTACAGTTCACCTCCTATATGAGACATTTCTTCATGTCCCAACAATCCATATTCTTTTACTTTTCAAATTATTTGTACAACTTTGTACTTATTTACTTGTACACATGTCATATCACTCCCTTCACCTACTAGAATATAAGCTCCTTGAGGGTTTGTTCCATTTTGATTTTGTCCCTATATTCACAACATCAACACATTGCCTTGGTAATATTGTCTTAATGTTTGTCTAACTGAATTGAGGCTGCATACAAGTCTCAGCCACAAAGAAGACAGAATTGGACAGTGGTAGGTCATAGGTAAAAGATGATACCTGAATCCATAGACTCCAAATTATGGGCATTGCAGCTGGAAAGGACTTGGGAGATCATTTAGAGTAGCCATCTCAGTTGTCTGATGAGGAAACCGAGGCCCAGAAATATTAAGTGAACTGCTTGAGGCCATATAATATTCAGGAACAGAAAGGGCCCCAGAGATCATCTAAACTGACTGCTTTATTTTATAGTTCAGGAAACAGACCCCGAGAAGTGCCTTCTTCATAATAACTGACATTTATTTAGTGCTTTAATTTTTGCAAACTGCTTTTAAAAAAAATCTCATTTAATCTTTATAGTCCCTGTGCAACAGGGACTACGGGTGGTCTCATCCTCAATTTATAGGTGAAGAACCTGAGGATCAGAAAGGCAGAATGAGAGAGCTGGTCAGTAGCAGAGGCAAGATTTGATCTCAAGTCTTCCGGATTTCAAATCCAGGACTTTCTCCAAAAGAAACACTGACCCTTGGGGTCACATTGGTGATGGAAGGTAGAACCAGGGCTACAACTCCTCGAGCCTTTATCTTTCCTTCACTCTAGCTGCAGGCATCCTCCTCCCCCATCATCTGGTTCTTCTGTCTCAGTGACAGGTATGTTAATCCTGTAACCAAGCTGACTTTCGGAGAGGGGAAGTACACTGTTGCCACATATAGGACACTTCCAGATACTTCAGCACCATCAGCTTCAACCTCAAAGCATGGTTCTCTTCTTCTACATCCTCCACACATATATTTGGAGAGTGAATTAGCTTAAGATGTAGAGAAATTGTAAAATTTTAGAAATCACTTTCTAGACTGAGTCATCTTATTTTTTAGCTCAGGAAGCTAAAACCCAAAGAAGTTAGTTTGTTTTCCAAGGTCCCATAGATAGTTAGTGGCAAAGTTGGGAATCTGAAGACAGTCTCCTGAATTATCAATCACAAATATGAGCAGGACCTTAAAAATCAAATCCAAACCACTCATTTTCCCCATGAGTAAACTTAGGTCCAGTGAAATGACTTGCCCCAGGTCACATAGGCAGTGTGTGTGTATTGGGGGGAGGGGATTTGAAGCCAGGCCCTTCTTATTCCTGCCTCCCTTCCACTGAACCCTGCTGTCCCTCTCCTTGCCACTCTAATATATTTTTATATCATCCACCCTAATTCAAGCTGGCTATGTTATTGTGATAGTTCTTTAACACAATTAAAAACATGAGAGAGAAGACTGGATCCTTGCCCATAGTGCTTCCTGTCACTCTTTCAATTATACTATCCCTGCTTTCTGATTCATCAACATTGAACTCACAGTGGAGGGATGAGGTTCATGGGTTAGAAAAACTACATGCAGAAATACTTCAACGTGCAGATACCCAGAAACATCCCTAAATAGTAAGGTGGCTTCTACCCAAATTCAAGGAATTATGTAAAATATGTGGAAATCCAACTAATGAGTGGGTGAGCTTTAATGAAAATTTCAAGTTACCCAATAGGAAAAGAAAAATAAAACAAATGACATTCATTAGACTCAAAGGTATCCTGGAGACACTGAATCAAACACTGTGAGGTCGGCTTTTATAGAGGGAGAAGAACCAGTTTTCCATTGGGTTTCTGATTTTTAATTCTGCTTATCTCAAGTCACGAGTTCTTGTGATTTGGACTGATTTTCAGTTGTCCCTCAATTTTGACCCTGCTGAGTCAAACTCTTAAAGCTTCACCTTTATGGCAACTCCATGTTCCAACTCTATGGTTCCAGATTCTGTTATGCGAGCTCTCACTACAAATATATGAGCCATGGCACTGTCATCTGCTTGCCAAATGTAAGCAAATGATCTCTCTCTGATAGTCCATAAAGGCTGCAATAAACCAAGGGGACCTTCATTCATGTAAAGAAATGATCACAGTTGACAGCAAAGGTATAAAAATGTCCTGAATTAAATAACTCTCCAATAGTTGATTCCTCCATGCAGATGTAAGTCCAAGCTGTGGGCACTTAACATAAATTCAGAGGCATGCAAAGAACATGGGACAGGTGTGCCAGCATATCCTGGAGAGAGAATTCCTAATGGCTTTTCTGTACCCTGTGTACTTCTACACATATGTTACACAGTGCCAAAGAATTATATAGTCAAATTATATATAATCCATGTTCTACTTGTTTCACTTGTATTCACTCTACTTGTGTGGGAAGACATGGACAAGAATTGCTCTTGGCATGGGTAGATCATGATTTGTACCATCAAAGGAATAAGTATGCAAAGCATGCTCACACAGCAGTACGGAAGTTACAGTCCTCACAGTTCATTTATATGGATATGGGTAAAAAGAAGACAACAACAGAATAGAATGTATTCAAGTAGTAACTCTTTATTGTGCTAACAGGATGATCCTGACAGGGTAGAAGAAACAGTTAAAAGATTCCATAATGCTGCAATCTCCAAAATGAGGGGTATGTGATCCACCAATGGGAGGATGGGTCACATTCCACAGTTCCTATGACAATCTATCAAGGTCTTGTCTCCAAAATAACTTCCTATTGTTCAGTCTTTGTGACCTCATTTGGGGTTTTCTTGGCAAAGACACCAGAGCAACTGGCCATTTCCTTCTCTATCTCATATTACAGATGAGGGAACCAAGGCAAATGGGGTTAAGTAACTTACCTAAGGTGACATATCTAGGAAGTATCTGAGGCTGAATTTGAACTCAGGTTTTCCTGACTCCAGGCCCAGTGTTCTATTCACTGAACCCACTGGCTGCCTCTACAAAATAACACTCCCCCCCCCCCCCACACACACACACCTCATTCCCTTCTACCACTGACCTCTCATGGTTACTCTTCAATCAGTCCTTTAGGACAGATATAGTGACCTAGGCACTCCCAGGAGCTACAGGAAATATTCTCTATATCTCCCAGCAACTCCCACACCCTACCCCATCAAGATTACCTGGCGGCTTCCATAGGCACTCCCCTGACAGGAGTTGCGCTGAACTCTGCACTATGATCACAAGTAAGATCTCCATCAGCCCTGCAAAGGATGCTTAGGTATGACTGAGCTGTGATCTGCATTACAGATCTCATCACTGTATCTTCCCCCCAACTCACTACTCTTCTGAAATGTATTAATTCTGTGGAAGAGCCTATCACAGTAGCAGTCTTTCTCCCATCTTCTCAACCTTTTCCTTACCTTTGACTCTTCATTCAGCTGAAACTGCCTTCTCCAAAACAGAGATCCAATGATCTCTTTTTAAAAATAGATTTTAATTGATATCTTTTGTTTTTACATAGCCTAGATTTTCCCCAGTAGCCTTCCCCCTCTTCCAGAGAACCATTCCTTGTAAAAAAGAATTTTAAAAATAAAAAGAGAAAGGACAAAAGTGAAACAAAATTGATCAGTACTTAGAAATAAAAATCAGATGTTATATTCAATGTCATACACCTGTGTAACCCCTCACCCACACACCCACACACCCACTCACTCACCCATACTGTCACCACTATTACATCTACCGCCTCTGCAAAAGAGGAGGTAGAAATATCTTCTTATGTTTCTTCTTTGGGTACTTGCTGATTTCTTATAATTTTGCAAGAACTATATCATGGATCTCATAATTGCCCAACCTAATTATCTTTTTATAGTCCTTCCCCTTGACCCCTTTGCCATGTTCAACATTGTTGATTCCTCTCTCAGTTGCTGCAAAATATGGGTGCCACCTATAAAAACTCCCATATCAGCACACTTTTAAAAAATGTTGAAACAGAATTTTCTAACCTGTTTAAAAATCTTCCAGATGAAAAGTTTCAATGGTTTTTGAACCCATTTGTTAAAAAAATATTAAAAAATGCAACAGCTTCCAATTAGTTTGCAAGAACAACTGACTGGCATCAGAAAAGAAAGAAATGTGCCAGCTAAATTTGCATAATTGGTGGATGGGATTGAAAAATCAGTCTCATGATTTAATAAGCACAGCCAACAATGTGCTTCTTTCGCTTATGACTATGTATCTTTGTGAAGCATCTTTTTTCAACTATGAAAGTCATTAAAATCAAGTATTGAAAGAAACTGTATTGGAAGTGGAACTATATCGACTGACGTAATCGGAACTAGACTTTTTAATCACTGTATCACAAAGTTTTTAATCAAGATTTGCAGAAATAATGAAGCATATTTAATTGCTCTTGCTGAAAATCTCGTTATTAATGGTTCTGTAGTATATTAACAATATTTAGTGAGAGTGAAAAGGGTATGCATATACTATTACTAAATAAAATATTTGTCAAAACATTTCATCTTTACCTGATCCTTTAAATCTGTTTCATGTAAGCTTTATAATGTACATAATTTTAATGCAATCATTTATGTATATAACTTATGAATAAGCAAATATCCACCTTTTGGGGATGCATGCTTTTTATTTTGCTGCTAAGGGGAGCCCAGTCAAAATTGTTTGTATACTATGGGTCTAAAGTAAGTAATGGCCTAGCGCAACATAGCATAACATAGTCAAGGGCTTGCTGGGAAACAACTGTAACCAGTAGTCTGTCACTTTGTCTCCTCCTCCTCTCTCAAAACCTCTAAAGCAGCGGTTCTCAACCTGTAGGTTATGTTCAATTTAAATACATCCTGCATATCAGATATTTACATTACAATTCATAACAGTAGCAAAATTACAGTTATGAAGTAGCAACAAAAATAATTTTATGGTTGGAGGTCACCACAACATGAGGAACTGTATTAAAGGGTTGTGGCATTAGGAAGGTTGAGAACCACTGCTCTAAAACGTAGCCATAAGAGGTAAGAGTTTTGTGAAATAAAAGATTTTGCTCCAACTTCAGTTTAAGGGGGAAGGATTCTAATATCAACCAATTCTTTGGATAGTAGACACAGATGTGAACTAAAGAGCAAATTTCGTGTGTGAATGACGGAGAGAAGGGCACTGCTTTTCCATTGGCCTTTTCAGACATGCCAACAAATGGCATGATCACGCCTAGATCATGATCATCACCGCTAATGCCATAGCAGCCCAGGTTTTCGAACCACTCATTCACAAATCACAGCAAAATTTTATTGGCCTCCAACATTCCTCCTACTAGTGATCCTTACTGCTCAAAACTTAAGAAACAAAAGCCTGGGTCCTAGTATGCTTTCTCCTTCTCTTTTCATCCTGCTCAACCGAGAGCTAGATGCCTCCTTTTCCTCAGTTTCTGGCCTGTGCCTGCTGAGCTGGAAAGGGCCATAGTGGAGTTCGTGGAAAAGATTTTGGATATTTTATTTACCTAGTTTACAATCTGGGCTGTGGCACATGAATAAAGACTTCATTGACTCCAATTGGAAAGAGTGACTTGGGGAATGAGGCAGTGATGTCGTTCTCGCAACCAGACCTGGGCAGGTGCTAAAAATGGAAACAAAAACAAGTCATGTCTCCCCTCTCCCTATCTGGAGATCAAAGTCCTGATCCAGGAGAACAGCCATGAGAATGTGGTGCCAGGTCAAGCCTGTGGTCATGGGGGAACCAAATCCAAGGGACAGGAAGGAATCAGGAGTCTGGAGCAATATCCTTGTGCTAAGGTCACACGGGGGAGTCAGGGCAACTCACTATGAAGGGAAACAGCACGAGGTCGAGAAGGGAGCGTTCTTTGACGACGTGGGTTTCCTGCTATTTTTGAGGGTTTTGAGACAGAAAACTGACCAAATTGAGGCCAGTAGCAGAGAGCTGCCTTTTCTCTCCTCTTCTTCATCTCACATCACTTAAATGCCTTCTCCCACTACCTCCTTCTTCACCCCTGCTTCCTACGAAGAGTTATACCTTCTCCTTGCCCAGTTAAAGCCCTCCACATGCCCAGGTGCTTCTATCCCATCCCCTTTCCCTGTCTATTGTCCTCTCTATCATCCCTGCTCACTCACTATTTTTGGTCTCTCTTTGTCTACTGGAAGCTTCTTCTTTGTTGTCATTTTTTTTCAGTTGTATCATACTCTTCATGACCCATTTGGAGTTTTCTTTGCAAAGATTTGCCATTTCCTTCTCCAGCTCATGGGGAAACTGAGGCAAACAGGGTTAAGGGACTTGCCCAGGATCACACAGCTAGTAAGTGTCCGAGGCCAGATTTGAACTCAGAAAGAGGTATCTTTCTGACTGGAGACTCAGAACTCTATCCAATGCACTACTTAGCTGCCCTGACTGCTTATCTACTGCCTGCAGACACAGTTGTCCCTAAAAAACCCTCACTTGATGGTACTGTCTCTGTTAGCTATCATCCTATATCTCCCCCCTTTCATGGCTTAATCCCTTGAGAAATCCGTATAGAATCAGTGACCCCACTTCCTTTCTTCTCACTCTTTCCTTAACTTTCTGTAGTCTGGCTTCCCTTATCATCATTCAGCTGAAACTGCTGTCTCCAAAGTTACCAGGGATCTCCTAAATGCCACATCCCTTTCTCTGTCCTCATCATTCTTAACCTCTCTGTAGACTTTAACAATGTCAGCCTCCTCTTTTCCTCCATGCTGCTTCGCTAGGTTTTTAGGACCTTGCTCTCTCCTGGTTCTCTTCCTATCTGTCTCAGACATTCTTTTGTCTCCTTTACTGATCTTTATCAATATCACTCCCATCAGTCACGGGTGACCCTATGGCTCTGTCCCCCATGGCCCTTCCCCCTCCATCTTATTTTGCTTGGTGATCTCATCAGCTCCTAAGGATTCAGATGTTTCTCAATTCTATCATCCAGCTTTTGATTCTCCTAATCTCCAGTTTCATATCTCCAAGTACCTTTTGGGGATCACCTGTAAACATCTTAAACTAACATATACAAAACTAATCTCATTATCTTTGTCCATCAAACCCTCCCCCCTTCCTAACTTCCCTATTTGATGTCAAGGGCATCACCATCTTTCCAGTCACCAGGCTCACAACCCAGAGGTCATTTTTGGACTGTCACTCTCTTTTACCCCTAATGTCCAATCTGTTGTAAAATCCTGCCAGTTCTTTTATCACAGCATCTCTCTTATATGTTCCCTCCTCTTATCTCACGCTGTCACCACCATGGTGCAGGCTTTCTTTATCTCATTCCTGAGCTATTGCAGTAAACTTCTGGTTGTCACTTTGCCTCAAGTCTTTCTTCACTCCAATTCATCCTCTACTAAGCTATCATAGCTACTAAGCTATGATTTTCCTAAAATGCAGATCTGATCATGACACCTACCACCCTACCACTAGCACCACCACCACCAAATAAGCTCCAACAGGTCTTTATTGCCACCATAAGCAAATATAAAATCTTCTTGACTTTTATAAAATTTATTTGACTTTTAAAGTTTTTACAATCTGGTTCCCTCCTACATTTCCAACCTTCCCTCATCTTTCTCCCCTTCACATGGGCCATCTCCAGTCATCCTGATGAATATCTGGCCACTGCACCCAGATGGCTCTGGAGGAGAAAGTGAGGCTGGTGACCTTGTATAGCCCTCCCTCCCTCAAATCAAAGTCAACTGCAAGTCACAGCGTCACCTCCCTGATGTCATGGGCCTCTCTGAGAACGAAGGCCAAACAACAACAACCTCCAAGTTGTCTGTTATGTGTCTTGTTTGTACGTTGTCTTCCCCATTAAACTGTGAAGTCTTTGGATACAGAGACTGTTTTGTAATTCTTTTGTATTCCCAGGGCTTAGCACACAGTAAGAGCTTAATAAAAACTCATTCTGTGTTTGCTTGCTTGTTTTTTGGACTGGACCAGGGAACAATAACGGTAAGGAGCTGCAAGTGAGGAAACTCTCTCCACTAACACAAATTGGAATCTGCTTTAGCAGTTGTAGTCTGAGGGAGTTTCCTGGGGACTGAGAGTTTAAATGTTTTGCCCGGGGCTGCACAGCTCCTGTGTGTCAGAACCCAGGTCTTCCTGACCCCAGGGGCTGCTATCTATCCACCTAGCCATTGTGGGAGTGTTGCTGCAAATCAAATAGTACCAGAAACCTTTGGTTAGTCACAGAACACTATTAGTTAATGACACGTAATAAAATTATAGTCTACCAGTGGAACAGATTAGGTACTTACCCCCTGTCCAAAGAATCCCCAAAACAAAAAAACTGAACACTGTAGTCTAGTGTCTAATAAATATAAAGAGCCCACCTGATGGGAAAAGGATCTAATAGTTGGCAGAAAGAACTGGAAAAGCTGGAAAGCGCTCTGGTAAGAAAAGGGGCGAAGAACAAAATCTCACACCATTGATTAAGATAAGCTCCAAATGGAGACATGACTTAAACATGAGAGGGAAAATCACCAAAAAATCTAGACGAAAATGGAGGAAATTAGCATGCAGAGTTCTGGCTAGAGGACTAACTCATGACCAAACAGAGAACAGAGCGGATCACAGGAGATGAAACGGGCCATTTGATGACGTAAAAAGTTTTCGTTCTCACAAAACAAACGCAAATAAAATTAACAGGAAAGCTGCAAAATAACTGGAAAACATTAGAAAAAACTTTACAGCGTATTTCCTTCTTAAAGACCTCACTTCCCAAATATACGAACAACTGATTCAATTTTGTAAGAATAAGAGACACTCTCCAACTGATATACGATCAAAGGATATAAACACAATTCTCGAAAAAGAAATAGCCATAAGAAAAAAGGCTTCCAATCACCAGGTATTTCGGGAAATGAAAATTAAACTAACTTGGAGGTTCTACTTCACATCCCTCGAATTAGCAAAGTTGCCAAAAAAGGGAAGTGATGAATGTTGGAGGGGTGAGGGTGGGGGTGGGAAGGCATATGAATGTGCTATTGATGGAGCACTAAATTGTTGCAGTTATTCTGAAAAGCAATTTAGAATCGTGCCCCAAAATTCATTAAATTGCAGCTACTCTGTGGCCCAGAGACACTACTACTAGACACATTCTCCAAAGAGAGCAAAGAAAGAGGAAAAGGAGTCATGTCTATGAAAGTTTTTATAGCATTTCTTTTTGTGGTGACAAAGGACTAGAACATGAAGGAGCATTCATCAATGAGAGAATGACAAATTGTGGTATAGAATGTGTTATACATCTCTTATATCTGTCCCCCTTCTTCCCCTTACACTGCCACCACTCTGGTGGAGGCCTTTATTGCTTCTTGCTGGATTATTGCAATGGCCCTCTAATTGGTCTCCTTGCTTCAAGCCTCCATACACTCCAGCCAATCCGTCACCTTTTCTGCCAGAGCTATTTTCCTAAAGTTCAAAACTATCTGTGTCACTACACAGTAAGCTCCAGTAGCTCCTCATTGACTTTAGGATGAAATATTATTTCATTTTTATCTCAACCATTTTTATTTCTATTTTATAGGTGTTTCTAACGTATGTAATAATTATAGTAGTAAATTATATAATTTATAAATAAGTTTAATAAACTGGAGAAATCCTTTTCCTCCTAAGCAGTTGTTCAAGTATATACATATATGTCTGTTTGTATATGTGTATGTGTGTGTGTTTATACACACACACACATACATGCATATTCCTACTTCCTAGAATTAACTCAATATGAGAGTTGCTAGCTATACAAAATATTGATGATGCAATTGATAAAAATGCAGAGACAATATTTTAGCTCTGAGAAAGGTCATAGCCAGAATCATCTCTAACCAGAACTGTAATTGCAGGTGGCTTCTCCTTACTTCTGGAATTATGGTTCTTACCATTAAATTCCTTGAAGATATCCTATGAAGTCTCTTCTCAATATTTCCCTTTATCCTCTTCACAAAATAAAGTTTAAAACTGTTCAATTAAGAAAGAAGTTCATCATTTTTTCTTTTGATCTCTTTTCTCTTTCTCCTCTCCAGCTTCTCTTTAGCTATTCTTTTCAAAAGTCTGTAAATGGATGATGACAACCACTATTTCCACAGTATTCCATTTGGTTCTTACATATAAATATAACTTCAGTATCTGTAGTCTCTCTGGAAAAGTCTGGTGAAAAAGTTATTATTTAAATAAATATACACTATGATAATTACCACCTATGTGACCTTGAGCAAGTCACTTAACCCATTTTAGTGTGGCATAATGGGTAGCGAGTTGGCCTTGGAATCAGGAAAACCCAGTTTCAAATCCTGTTTCTGGCTTATATTGGCTGTGACACTGGACAATTCACCCCTCCTAAATGACTCAGACAACTCACTAATACTAGAAATTGCTCCCCAAGTTGCTGATATGTATCATTGGAGAAGTTTCCTTATGGGAGTGCCTACATGGATGAAACCACAGGTCCAGGCTTTCTGCTCCCTAAAAATTATTAGTTCTGTTTCACAGATGGGGATACTAGGGCACAAGGAAATCCCAATAAATGATAAAGATAAATAAAGATCCCAATAAAGACTTCAGGAAAAGCAGTATTCAGATCCCAGACACTTAACACTAGAAAGGCGAGCCATATCGATTGATGTCAAAAGTTTATTATGATTTTGCTTTGAAATAAAAATTTTCATCACATCTCTATTTTCTTTGCTTTGTGGATTAAAAAGCACACTGTATCAATTGATTCAACTTGGTCATTCAGGGTATTCTTAAATCCCAGTCCTTCTTATAAATTCCTAGCTCAGTATTCAGTTCGGTAGAACCAATTTATTTCTGCCTTCAGACATAAGAGTCGAGTCGACAATAGCTTCTGCATATTCAAGAGAACTATCCCCATAGCCCCAGCTCCAGGGCTACAGTACAACAAGCTGTCAAAACTAGCTCAAGTTTCCTCCTTAAAACACAGTTAATGCCACTATAAATATTAATGAAATGTAAAATGTTTACTGGAAGGCAGTGATCAATAATGCGGCTTTTTATGAGTGGGTAGTCATACATAATATTTTTACAAGTAGTAAAAGGTTGTTTGTTGTTGTTGTTGTTTTACTATTGAAATGTATTAAAAGCATGACTTGCCCACTTTGGAATGCTATTAAAAATGTCTGCGTAGATTTACAATTGAGAAGAGTTGTTCTACACAACCCACATGCACACATCAGAACACACACATTGATTTTCTATGGCCAACCATTCATAGATAGTTTTCTTTTTCTTTTCCCCCAGTACCTGAACACAGTAGATTTTTAATAAATGTTTGTCAATTGATTTCTTTCTAGTGATGTTGATGATGCTATATATCCAATGTTCTTCAGTTTTTGTTCTGAATTAATTGGGCTATTTACACCCCTCACCCAGGCTAATTACAGTACTACCAACTGGTGCTGGGCAAGTCTAGCCACGAAGATATGCTGACATCATGAAAGGAAAGATGGTAACCTCCTGTTGACACATTTTGCTAAATATTTTTCATACATTTTCTCTTTGGCTCCTCCCAATAGCACTGGAGGATGAGTCTGAACATTATGGTCTCCAGTTTGGAGGTGAGGGAGCTGAGGCTCAGAAAGAAAGGGAAAGGTCTCACAAAGCCCAAACAAAGCCCAAACTTGAACATGTGACTCTACATATTGGGTTATTTTCCATAGTTGAAACCTGTGCTGGTGTGCAACAAAGAAGAAGAGAAGCTGGCTATGAAACAAGGAACACTTGTTAATAATGCTTTTGACAAATGCATATGTTTTAATACCAGAACACACTGCTCTCCATGGCCCATGAGTATTTATTTTGCTGTAAGTACCATGTGTTACAGTGCTGGCCCAAGGCCACCAGTGAGCAGTTATGTTAAGGGAATGCAGTTTCCCAGACTTGTGGAGACATGCATTTGGCTTGTGCCTTTGCGAATTTTCAGGCTGTGACCACATAATACTAACATGACCACTGGAAACATTGATTTTTAAAGAATTGATCAATTAATGTTGTCTCTCTACCACCCAAACGTGGCTTTTGTTAGATTTTGTAAAAAGTTTTATTCTTCACTGCTTTTCAGATTCCTTTCATATGCTGTCTTCTCCAATTTGAATAGAAGCTTCTTGTGGGCAGGGATCGTCTTTCTTCTTGCTTTTGTATTCCCTGTCCCTACCATGAAATTGACTTGACTTGACTTTAGCACTGTGTAGTCACAATAAACTCACTGTCCTTTCAGAATGAAGCAAGTATAGCCAAACTATTGACTCAATCTTTCCAGCAGGCAGCAGATAAACCGTTGTATTTATGGGGTCTCTAGAGGTAACAGAATAATATTCTAGGTGTTTGGGATGATGTGCTCCATGCCTAAACAGATTTGGAACAAATTATGCTGAAGAATAAAAATGTTTCGGCTCATCTTTAGATCTGGGAAGGTCGAAAGCTCTTAGACACGTGTCTCTGATTACCAGTGATGGAAATGACCCTGAAAAACTGGCCCAACAGCTGCTTAACTTCCAAAAACTGTGTTTTGGGCAACGATTATGCTCAGTAACACAAATTGTATTTTTAAAGCTACATTAAGAAAGGGACCTTAATTCAAATCATTTCCAAATGTAGGATATGTCAACCACACACAAGAACAAAGTTTCTCTCATTTAACCTTGGAGGCAGAAATGCACAAGGCCTTTCAAGTTTCTTGACATCCACCTGGTAGGGCAGCCATCTGACCACAGGCAAGGAATAAGGCCACTTCCAGCATCATGCTGCTCTCTTTCTTCTCAGTGACTCTGCCTCCAACAGAGTTCTTTCTGAAACAGAAACATTCTTGGCAAATGGAGCCCTGGGTCATTCTCAGACCCTATGCAATGGCCGCCTGTGATGGGCCATCACTCTTACACAATGTTGCTGATGACATGGGATGGGTCTTGCAACATGCAGCCTGGTATATTTCCTTCTTCACATCTCCTGATGATGTGAGGTCCAGTGAGCTGGAATCCTTTTCTACCACAAAGAATTTCTAGTTTTTCCAGAGAACACAAGGGAAAGATTGATGCAGTGAGCGAGAGCTGACGACCATGTGAGTGAAGACGAAAGTTCTCTTCCTCTTAAGCAAAAAGGTGCCGCTTTCCTTTCGGCAGAAGTTAATCATTTCTTCTTTCCTCTCCTTAAGCAGATACACTCTGTGGTGATAGCATTGGGATCAAGAACAGGGGCCCTTGTAGAAAGCTACACACATTCCCTTAACTCTATCCCAAAAGGCAAATGCTGAAATGAATTGTCCTCCCATTTCATGCATAGCAAATTCTTTGAGAGGTCTCTTAGCCAAGGAACAACTAGGGCAGGACAAATGGGGCTTCCCCCTCAGGATATCCCCTAATATTATAGGCTTGAAGCCAGTGCTATACGTAGCTGCTGCAATAGGTCAATGTTTATACCTATAAACAACGTGTGTGGTTTGCCTCATTCTCTTATCCTCTCTGATGGAGGGGAGGGGGAGTTCTAGTAGGGCTGCTAGCATTCTCCCTTGCTCTGCTGGTTCTTGGTGCTAGAGATGCTGATACAGCTTGGTCTCTGGGCATAAACATTAATCTGCCACCAATGAGGAGACTGTATTTCTATCTATGTATGGCAGTCATTATTTTACTGGCTTCAAGGCTGAATAATTTGAAAAAAAATCCTCCTCATTGGTGAAATTATAGCTCAAGGCAGTGTAATTACATGAGGGACAGAGTTGGTGCTAGAGCTCTGGAGAACATAGATATCTATTGTCCTTTTTGCTTTAAAAGACCATATACATGGTTCCAGATTCTCTTAAGGGAGAGACATATGGAAAGAGAGAATGGTCTTTAGAGGACAGATATATAGGATAAACTGATGTCTCAACCTTTCACTTGTCCTTCTGTTCAGTTTGCCTCCCTAGAGACTTTAGGGGAATTTCCCCATGAGTGAGATCAAGGCCTCTCTCTCTCTCTCTGTCTCTGTCTCTGTCTCTGTCTCTCTCTGTCTCTCTCTCTCTCTCTCTCTCTCTCTTTCTCTCTTTCTCTCTCTCTTTCTCCCTCTCCCCCCTCTGTCTGTCTGTCTGTCTCTCTCTGAAATTTCTTGTTCCCAGTAGAAGAACTTGTTCACTGTGTATATGATATGGAATATTCTAATCTATATAACTCCTCTGATTTCTATTTTCTGTCTGCTTGTATAAATAAGTTTGCTCTCTATTCACTATTTGTGATGATCTTTTGGGTAATAAGCATTTGATGAAAAGAGGTCAAGTGTTCAGATTTGTACTGTACCTCTACCTCTTTAGAGGATAGCAACCAGGAAATGCAGCTTGATTCTAAGGAAAAAAACATTCCTCTAAACTAGCTTTAGCTCATAGGGCTGCCAGTTTAATGTCCCCTTCTCCTGCTCCCCTCCAAGCAGAAATCAAAGTGTCTTTTGAAGAGACAGGCAAGTTTCCAGAGATATCTATTCCTGCTTCCCTATGAACCACATTTAAACCACCCACATGGACATCTACAGAACATATACATGGGAAATACATGCAATTAATATACAAATTAATAGGTGGAAATAAAACCTCCACTTTGGTGCAAGTATGAGTGCTTGTTCATTGACACATGGACCATTTTAGTAACCTCCTATTTGGCCTTCTTGCCTCAAGCCTCTCTTCCCTCTCCAATCTATTCTCCACTCAGCTATAAAGCTATAACTCACAGGTCTGACCATGACACCCATGTAGTCAATCAACTTCAGTGACTCCCTTTTACCTCCAGTGCTGTTTGGCATTCAAAGCCCCCACAATCTTATCTTTTCCTGCATTTCCAATCCACCTCCCTACCTCCTTTTCATCTTCCTCCCTTCCACATATTTTATGATCCAGGGACACTTGTCTTCCTGCTAATGTTCTTCACCCATTACACTCCTTACCCCAACACCACGCATTTTCACTGTTTCTGGCCTTCGTAACTCTGAGGTTTAACACCATATCTATCACTTACTGAGTTTTTAATATATGCTTGCTGACTGACTTACCAGAAAAAGCCAGTCACTCTGATCCATCCAGAAGAGACCAAAGAGACACACAAGATAAGGAAGAGGACCATTTCACTCAAGGCCATAGTCATGAGGAAGAGCTGCAGACCCTCAGAGATCGAGGCATTGATATTAGAGAATTTTGAGTACAACTCTTAATAGATGTTTAGGTTTCTTCTGAAGCACCTTGTGTACTTCCGTGCACCTCCAGGTAATAAGAATGCAAATGGGAGGACCTAGATGAAGGGAAGAGAAGAAACGTTGTTGGGACTACCCAGGGACCAGAGCCTATGGTGGCTTCTATTTTCCATATGACCACAAAGGCTGTTGACATCAATAGCTAGTATGCCATTGTCCTTTTCCATATAGGTACCCCATAATTTGCTTCAAGTAAGATTTAGTCCAGGAAGGTTTATCATCACACCCACAGAAAGACATAACAGAACTAAAAGTCCATAGAAGCATAATTAAAATGATTAAAGGGATGATCAAGCATTCTTGTGATTAGAGGGTAAACAAACTAATGAGTCTTCAAACTGGATAAAGGCTGGAAGGCTATGTGGCCAGACTATATCACCGTGCAGAATGCGGAGAGGGTGGGCATGGATTTATAAGATCTCTATCTTCCATGTCTTAGTCCAGGGGTTGGGAACCTGCTGTCTCAAGGCCACATGTGGCCCTCTAGATCCTCAAGTGCGGCCTTTGACTGAATCCAAATTTCACAGATCAAATCCCCTAGATAAAAGGATTTCTTCTGTGAAACATGGACTCAGTCAAAATGTCCCACCCAATGACCTTGAAGAGCTGCACGTTGCCTTGAGGCCACAGGTTCCTCACCCCTGTCTTAGTATCTCAGTTTCTTCATTTGTAAAATGAGAGCATTGGACTAGTTCACCTCTGAGGGTCCTTTTGACTCTAAATCTGCTAGTACAGCTAGGTCCAATTAGTAAGGATAATAAAACCTATGAATTAATCATATTATTCTAATTTGTACTACTTGAAGTCATAATATATACATGCATATGCATATACATATACGTGTGTATTATATATAAAATAAGGTAAGCGGTTCCAACCCAATGTAAATGACTAGCAAGAATTTAAATAATATGACCACTGAATAGGTTTCATTATTTTCATTAATTGGCATTTAACTACAATAGGGGGCACCTTATGGAGCTTAAAAGACATATATTTGAATCAAATAAAATATGTAGTGGTAGTGAAGTTACCTCTTGGGAACTCGTTAGGCTAAAAGCAATGAGAACACCTGACTTTCATGGATTTCTTTTACATTTGTCAGAAGAGTTTCATGGACAGGGCTTCACTTGATTCTCATAACATCTACATGATGTAGTTCTTGTTACTTTTTCATCTTAACCTATATATGATGAAGCTGAGCCTCAGAAAGAGTAAGGAAATTCCCTAAGATCTTAGGGTGGTGATGTCGAAGAGGCAGAATCAAACTCCAAGTCTTTCCCCATCTCTAGTGAAACGTTCGTTTCTTGAAGGCAGAAACTGAATAGTTTTGCCTTTTTAGCTATAGTGCCTACCACAGTGCCTCACACAGAGTGGGTGCTTAAGAAATCTTTGATGAATTGAATTCCATTGCATTAGACCATCACAGTTCTCTATAAAGAGAATAAATTGAATAAATAGATAAATTGACACATCCAGAATCAGCTTGGATTTTGGGAGGAGAGGATGAAAGATATGACCCTAATCTTCCAAGCTACGAGGCATAGAGCATAATCACCTTGCCATGACACATGCTTGGATGTACCTGGGCTCGGAGATTTTCCTCTTTTGATGCTGGGCTATAAGCACATATCACTGTTTCCAGAATCTACATTTTATTTACTCTGCATATTTCTCATACACAGATGCACATTCCTTGAAGCTCCCCTGCACACAATAAAGGAGATGGCTCTAAGTCAGCTACTACATAACTGATTTAGGATGGTAATATATTCACTGTGATAGATTTTTTAGAAGTCACTTGAGAAAAGAAACAGGAGAGATAAGGAAACTGGGCAGGATGATGTCTAGTTCTATTACTCTGTGATTTCATGATACAAGAATAGTTTTGTATCAGTGGACATGGTTAGACAAAAACCTACTGCCTGCTAGATTTTTGATGTTCTGGCTACTAAGGCTCATTAGGACTCTAGCTGATGCCCTGAAGCCTTTTTGGTTAGTGTTGGGAGAAAGGAGAATTTATTGTTCACCCTGTGCCCTCAAAGCCAGGGTCACAGCAGTAGCCTCAACCCAGCAATCAGGATGGCAATCAACCTAGCAGCCAGTTCAGGTTCAATAGAATGGACATTACAAGAGCTCCAAAGACATGAGGCCTGACCTGGTACCCTGATTCTCCCAGCTGCTTTGCAGGCATGTCATTCACCTATATTTTGCCCAACCACAAGCCAGTGCAGTATAAAACCAAGGCGCAGGAGTTTGTCCAGATGGGTGGCTCTTATTATATGCAAGAACCCTGGTATCCCATTTGGTGATGCTAGATTGAAGAGGACTGCAGTAGAACCAAGTGATCACCATGGGTTCCTGCTCATCCTTGGAGAGGAATCATTGTTTCATCTTTCTCTTGGAGGCCAACACGGCTAACAATTTTTTTCAACATGGCTTTCACTCCCTAGACATCAAATGGAGCAGGGGGAGGGAGGAAAGAAGAGAGACAGAGAAAGAGAGAGAAAGAGAGAGAGAGAGATGAGGTGTGTCCTGTGCCCTAAATGTGCTGTCCCATTCAGATGGGACATTCAGACTCAGCTGGTCCAGATCAGGAGAAAGCAATCACTGACACATTAGGCATCAAATGACCATCTACTGTTAGTTCAGAGACAGGAAGAAGCTCAGTTAGAGGAGGGACAATCCAAGAGACGCTTGGGATGAGCATCTCTGACTCCAGGCTACAACTTAAAAGGAGGAATCAATCACTTTATAAGCATCTATTATCCATCCACTGTGTGCCAGGCTCTGTCCCAGGTGCTGACGAGACAAATGCAAAGAAGGAAAAGGTTTCCTCTCAAGGACTTTACAATCCAATCAAGAGAGACAACGTAAATGCATATATGACGATATGCAGAGTAAATGCAGAATAAGATGCTGAAGAGAATATCTATGAGGCATAGAATGTGGAAGAATTAGGCAATAGGAAAACCAAATATGAAAAGTTGTATGTTGAGGCAGCTAGGTGGCTCAGTGAATACAGCACCAGCCCTGGAGTCAGGAGGACCTGACTTCAAATCCAGCCTCAGACACTTGACACACTTACTAGCCATGTGACTTTGGGCAAGTCACTTAACCCCAATTGCCTCCAAAAAAAAAGCAAAAAAAAAAAGAAAGAAAGAAAAGTATATTCAGTCCTGTTATCTGGTATGTGAGCTCTCAAGGGAAGGAATTGTTTTCTCCCATCTCCCCTTGTCACTATTACCTCAACTTCTATAGACAGGTCTCCTGAGGTCCACCCCCTGAGTGAGTCTCCACTGTGAAGCCCAGAGTTATGGAGTACACCACTGGTTTTCAGTGTCCAAACCTGACTATTGTAACTTTGAGGACATTCAGGTCCGATCCCTACAGTGTTAATCTTCTGTGTTTCTCATAAAGTCAGTATGTCTGTACACAGCAACACATCTCACCCAAAGTGCTTGTCTCTGCTTGTGGTGGACAGACCTTCCATCCCCAGGAGCTGCCAGGTGATGGTGCCAGTTTGTATTTTGTACTTTCAAAAAGAAATTAGAGACTTCCCCTTCCTCAGATTGTAGCATTCCTCAGTCCTTGGCTCCAATCAAGTCTACTACAGAGCTTCCCAGATTTCTATAATCTCCTGCCTCCAATTAGTCCAGGAGGATCTGACCTACTGGGTGCTCAGATGGTGTGACCATGGAGGCTACTGTGGTCTTAGCCAGGGCTAAGAACACAAGGCAATTTCAGGAGCATTCCCATCCATTGATCCTAGATTAGCTTTGCAGATAAAAGACAAGGAAGGTTTAGTGGAGTTGGACAATGCATCAGACTGGAATCATAAGATCTAGATTCTCTTCCTGGCTCAAGTTGTGAGACCATGAGCTAGTCACATCTCTAAAGATTTCTCTCCTTTAAAATCTCATCCAGTTCAGACATCCCATAGAAGGTAAGCTTCTTGAGGGCTGCTCTTATGTTAATTTTGTCTTTGTGTCCCCACTTCCTAAAATAATGCCTGGTCCAAGGCAAGGGCTTAATAAATACTTTTTAGTTCAATGAAATTGGGTATGATTTTAAGAGCTCCCTCTCCCTTTTTCTTTTGTTTCTGTTTGCCTCTCTTTTTCTGACTCTCTTTCTCTGTCTCTCTCTCTCTGTCTTTCCCCTCCATATCTCTCTCTCTCTCTCTCTCTCTCTCTCTCTCTCTCTCTCTCTCTCTCTCTTTCTCTCTCTCTCTCTCCCACACATAAACATACACACACATACATCTGCTTGCTGGAATCAGAGGATCTCAACCAAAATATGCATGTATGAAGTAGATGGTAGAATTCCAGTGAGATATGGCCATAGGTAACTTGGAAAGAAACTATGTTTTTGACAGAAGCCATTTCTACTCAGCCTCTCTTCATAAGAGACCCTCTGATATCCCACACACAGTGTTTGTTCCTCTGAGTATTGCTTCTCGAGAGAGCTTTTAACTAAGAGAATGATGTTCCAAGGACATAGAATTTATCTTTTCCTTGATACAGCAAAAGAAAAAAAAACAAGGCTTTAGTGAGGGAATGCAGATTTATGTGGTTAAAGAAGAGTTTTCAGAGAAAGAAATGGCCAGAGCTCTTTTATACTCTGCCAAGATGAGTGAGAACATCACTCTTGTCCCTGTTGGAATCCTCTGTGGGGGAGACCCTCCCCTCCTGTAAGTCCCTAGTGGATAGCATATGGGTAGATGGCAGGAGCAGGCCTGTATTTGATGCAATAGCCTGAAGCATATTTTTCATCTCACTTAGGGAGAGGGAGAGGAAGAAGCACAAGAAAGAGAATTCAAATCCAGGTCTTCCTTAATTCTAGATTCGGCACTAAGTACTGCAATGGATAGAGCTGCCCTAGCTGGAGTCAGGAAGACTTGAGTTAAATTTAGCTTCAGACACTTACTATCTGTGTGACCATGAGTAAATCATTCAAGCACCGCCTGCCTCAGTTTCCTCAATTCCTCCCAGGGCAGTTATGTGGTCCAAATAAGATAACATATGTCAGGTGCTAAACACAGTGCCTGGCACATACTAGGTACCCTTTCCACCATCCCACATTGTGTTCCATAGGAGGAAGTAACAGTTTGTTATCTGGCTCATGTCACATTCTCTCTACATCATAGACCAGAAAAGTTCAATCTTCATTTCCCAGTGATTATAACTTCAGAGACATCTTTCCTAGGCTCTAGTCAGAAATATTGAAGGGGGAAGGGTAAAGGAAACAATTAACCATAATGTTCACATGGTGGAATGTACCCCAGATGAAACAGCTGAATCTTTCATCTGATAAACAATGGGACAGCAAGTTTACACAGAGAGTGGGAAACTTTATTCCACTTTTCAGAGCTTTAATTTATGGGTTAGTTATTACTTGACTAAACTCTGGATATTGCAAGCATCCCTTTGGTAAAGGATCCTGTTGTTAATTATTTTGATTTTGGTTATTTGGATTTCTGCTGCTGTCACTCTGAGTTTTTTGGTTTAGCAGACATGAAAAGAGATGCCATTTCTCTGGAAATCACTTCAGTATCCTGTCTTGGAAATCATTCTCTTTCTCTCTCTTTGAGACCAAATAGGATACTATTTGTAAATCACTTAGCACAGTGCCTGGCACAGACTACATTTAATAAAAGTTTAATAGATGCTTGCTCTCTCCCCTTTCCCTCTGCATCTTTCTCTCTTCCTTTATCTGAGTCATATATTTATAATAAGACAAGGAGGTGATCCTATAGGCAGCTAGGTGGTTCAGTGGATATAGTGAATAAAGTGCTGGGCCCAGAGTCAGGAAGACTCATTTTCCTGAGTCCAAATCCGGCCTCAAACACTTCCTAGCTGTGTGACCCTGGGCAAGTCACTTAACTTTGTTTGCCTAAGTTTCTTCATCTGAAAAATAATCTGGAAAAGGAAATGGCAAACCACCCCAGCATTTTTACTAAGAAAACTTCAAATGGGATCACAAAGAATTTGACAACTGAAAAATGACTGAATAACAACAACAATGAAGGTGATCTAAACTATAGCATTTCCATTACATTCAATCGACACTCATCAAACATCTGCCGTGTGTCAGGTCCTGCGCGAGATTCTAGGGATGTAGAGGTGAACAGTCCAATGGTCCTTGCCTTCAGGGAGTTTACATTCTGTTAGAGAGATGACCATTCTGCCAAGAAGAGAGGCAATGCTCCTAGCCCTTCTTTGGTTATCTTCAGGGGAATAACATGGACATAGAGAATAAATGTAAAATATATATAAATAAATTAGCTGAATCACAGGAAGGAGAGAGCACTATCACCTGGGGAAACAAGGAAAGATCTGGGCTAAGCATCTCAGAATTTTACAAGGTAATGAGGAGGAAGAGTCATCCAGGAATGGAGGATAACCTGTGAAAAGGCATAGAAAAAGAAAAAAGGAAATTCTAAACTCTTTTATCATATTTGCATAGTCAAGAACTGGAGAGATGCTGGACGTGGATTCAGGAAGACCTGAGTTCAAATTCAGCCTCAGACACCTACTAGCTGTATGATGAGTCACTTAAGCTCTGTTTGTCTCATTTTCCTCATCTGTAAAACAAAGATAACAGCCCCTCCTTCCCAAGATTTTTGTGAGGATCAGATGAGATAATAATTGTAAAGCTCTTAGCACAGTGTCTAGCTCATTGTGAGCACTATATTAATGTCACCTAAATCTAGCTGTTTTATAAAAAATATTTCTTATTCTGCAAATTAATTCATCATCTCTCCATCATGAAACGGGGAGCGCTCTCCATCGTCAGTCCTCTGGCATCATGGCTGATCACTGCATTGAAGATCATTGTTTGTCAGAATTGTATGTTTTTACAGGTGATATTACAGTATAAATTATTCTCCTGGTAAGAACCAAGTGCTTGAAAAATACGTGTATGTATATATTGTTGGTGGTGGTCCTTTGTTCTTGAAGAGGACCAAGGGTATCAGGAGGCTGATGTCAATTTGCAAGTGAATTGGATTTGAGGGAGGCAGAACTGTGCAAAGTCCTCAGCCTCATTCTCTTCTCCAGAGTCCATGGCAAGATAAAGATCAAGGCAGCTGGTGATGTCCTGGGAAGCAGTGGGAGACCATGGTTTTTTTAAGCTGGGCCTTTCCCAGGTGTCTATGTACATCTAAGCACATACACAAACATATATGTATATTTTTAAATAATCTATCACTGTGGTTTTCCCCTTTGTTTATTCTCTTCTCCCTCTTTCTGTTCTTTATGACTGACCAATGGTATTTTTAGTCATTATATAATGATACTGGTGACCATTAAGGCTAACAAGATGGCTGACCCCTTCTCTAATCCCCTATTTCCTTCAAACTTTATCCCCCTTACTCATGCCTACCCTGCTATGTATAACATCCAGGGAACTACATGACTGTGGAACAAATGGTCAGACCCCTTTGAAATTGAAAATATTGATTGAATATAGCTGAATATCAGCTCCTCTTCACTTCTACTTTTTATTTTATTTTAGTTTTACATGTTTACTTTTTAAATTAACTTTTGTTTATTTTTAGTTTACATCATTCATTTCCACAAGATTTTGAGTTACAAATTTTCTCCCTGTCTTTCCCCTACCCACCAGCCCAAAACAGCTATCCCACTGTACACCTCATCCCCCAATCTGGTCTCTTCTATATCCTCCCCCATCCCCCCTCTGACTTTCTGATAGGGCAAGATGGATCCCCATACCCCTTTGCCTGTATATCTTATTTCCCAGTTGCATGTAAATAATAATAATAATAGTATATTTTTTAAAATTTGATTTTAAAACTTTAAATTCCAGATTCTTTCCTTTCCTCCCTCATTTCCTACCCTTACGGGGAAGATAAGCAATTAAATATAGGTTGTACATGAGTAGTTA
>CM053580.1:221840476-221856820 GCA_028627135.1 Pseudochirops cupreus | reverse complement strand
ATATATATATATATACATACAAAGATAGATAGATAGATACACATTCATAACATTTGATTATGGAACTCCAGATTCTTTCTCCTCCTCCCCCACCACCCATCCCCACTGGAAGGACAAGCAATCAAATACAAAGCCTGTCATTCTTTATAGTATAGGGTGGTGCCTTTTCTTTTTCCTCTGTATACTCAGTGCCTGGTATAATATCTGATATATGCCAGGTACACAAAAGATTGTTCAATTGAACCGATAGTGAGAAAAGCTAGTCCATTACCACATTATGTAACCAAATGCTGAATCCCACCCCCTGTCTACTGCACCTCCCAACAAATTACTCCTAGAAATGAAGTGGACATCTTAGTGCCCCTCAAGACTAAGGCAGGTAAGCACTATTATAAAGTGTTTCCTGATCTCCCAGCTCCCACTCATGAGAACAAGAACATATCCAGCTGCATGCACTTAATTGGGAAAAATGTCAAGGAAGTAGTTTGCAGATCTTTCTTCTCATTGGAGAAATTCGTATTTCAGTCAAACTCTGGCTCTCCAGGCAAAACGACCGTTCTTCATAGCCCAGCCTCCCCTGTGGTCATCATTGTTATTTTATACCTGGGCAGCATAGGCTCATAATGAGCACCATACAGCATCTGGCACCCAGGATCACAGCTCTAAAGCCAGAGGGGACCACAGAAGTCACGTAGTCCCCACTCATTTTACAAAGGGAGAAATTAAGGCCAAGGGAGCTTATGTATTATGCCCAAGCTCATCTAGGTAGGAAATATGAGAAGAGAGAGTTGAACCAAGGTCCTCTGACACCAGAGCCAAAGTCTTTCCACAAGGACCCTAAAGAGCTCTATGCCAAGGTGAGAGCCCAGAAGCCGCCATGACTAACTACTCCCTCCAGCCATCTTCCTTAGGAGAGTTCACAAGCCAACCAGAAGATTCCTAGCAGGATTAAGACTAGCTTTTGTGGGAGAAAGTTGTTCTGCATCTAGTGAATCAGCCTAGTACTATCTACCTCATGGTACAGTTAAGGAACATGAGGCATTTGAGCATCCTTTCCCTGCTACGTGTTCTAAGTATCTTTCAGAGAATTGTTCAGGCCAGTCTGGAATCCATTTCTCATTTCTACATCTCCCTTTGGGGTCACAAAAGCAGGAAGAATGGGTACAGATAACAATCACTTTCAGACTATGTGCCACTGAGTGCGGTATTTATCACACACAGGCCAGATGGTTGGGGAGTATGGAAAGCACCTGGGTCATGACAGGATTCTGTGGCGCTGACAAGGGACATTCTACTCCTTCCTGATGGTGTGACAGGTGGTGTTTCCTGAGCAGAAGTTCTTAAGTTACATCCAGAGTCAAATTGGCCCAAAGAGGAAAGAGGCCTTTTGCCCAGCGAGTCCCTTCATTTGTGGGAAGGGAAGGCTCCCAATAGTCTGGGGGCACACAGGGGCTTTCCTCTAATCCATTCTGATTCTAATTACATATTGCTGGAACCATAGACAGAAGAGATGTCAAGTATGGAGTCTATGTGACTGGAGACAAATCCATAGGTGCAGGAGGAGGCCCCCTTGGAGGGGAGGGGTGACTGGAGGGGCACCAGGAAAACCCATCTGTCCCCAATATCTTTTCCACTGGCCCTGGCATGATGCCTGAAATCCTTGTATCACTTACTCCTCTGGATTAAGACTTTCACAAGATCACAGGATTCAGAGCTTAAAAGTATTTTAGGCCAATCCCCTCATTTTGAAGATGATGAAACTGAAGAATAGGCTTCTATAAGAATATACAGCTTGTAAATGGTAGAATGTTGATTCAAATCCAGGTCTGCTGATTCCAAGGTTCTCCCTGCTATGCTGCCTTCTCCTAGATCTCTTCCTGTCTGCTTGCCTCTCCTCAAGTCTCCTAAATCATCATCTGTCTCCTACCTACCAGCCAGGGGTTGCCCCTCAATGTCAATCCTAAACCTTCTTCTCTGTCTCTATCTGTGTGTGTTTCTCTGTCTTCTCTCTGTCTTTCTGTTTGTCTATCTCTGTCTTTCTGTCTCTCTCACTCTCTTTCTATCTCTGTCTCTGTGTCTGTCTCCCTCTCTGTATCTCTCTGTCTCTCTGTCTGTCTCTGTCTCTCTTTGTCTCTTGTCTCTCTCTCTTTGTCTCTGTCTCTCTGTCTCTCTCTGTGTCTGTCTCTGTCTCTCTCTGTCTCTGTCTCTGTCCCTCTCTCTCATCAGTCACAAAGTCTCTAATTATATACAGTTAACCCTACAATCTATATATCCAACCCTTATCTCTCTTCTTAACTCCAGTCTCCCATTGCCAACTTCCGGCTGGGTGCTTAGAAAGTCTGTTCAGTTAGCATCTCAACCCCAACACATCCAAAACAGAACTTGCGAGCAGCACCCACAAACTCTCTCCTCTTCCAAACTTTGCTATTTCTTGGAGGCCAACGCCAATCTTCCAGGCACCCAGGTTGGCAACTCCAGAATCATCTGAGACTTTGCCTTCCCCTTCACTTCTCTTGTCCAATTATTTGCCAAGTCTCATAGGCTCTATTTCCACTTCTCTTGCCTAGTTCAGTCTCAATGCCTCTTTTCTGGATATTACAGTAGCTTCCCAAGTATCCTCTCCCTGCTTCCAGCCCCTCCCTCCCTCCAGTCCTTCCTTCAAATAATTGCCAAAATAATGGTCCAAGACACCAGTCTGACCACGGCCCTCTCACACCCCTACTCAAAAACCTTCTGTGTGGATCAGTCCCCTATCTGTTAGTTATTACTAAGCACTTACTGTGGGTCTGGCCTGTCCCGAGCACCTTACAGTTATCTCTTGATCTTTACCACAATCTCAGGAGGCAGGTTGCATAGTAAGTAAGCACGTACCAAATGTTTGTCCAGTGGAATTAAATTACACCAGACTGTATATAAATGTTATCTGGATGACACAGTGCACTCAGCCAACACCTGTCATGAATCTTTGGGCTCCAAGTATTTTATGCAATCAGCTATCGCATCATACATCAAGACCCTAAGAAAATGAACATAGGGAGTGCAGGAGCTTAACAAGGGGAAACACAAAGGAAAAATCTATCTAACCAAGGCTTCCAGGAGGAAGGAGGAGATGGCAGTATCTAGGAGTATCTAGGAGTCAGCACAAGGCTGTTGGTGGCTATATGGGGCATGGCAAGCGTGAGAAGAAAGAGAAGGGGAGAAAAGAGGTGGAAAAGGGAATGACGCCAAAGACACACTCTTTACTGGATTTACAATTTTAGCTGCTATGGAGCAGAGAGGCTTGAAGATTCTTGTTCTTTTAGCAGAAGACTCCAATCCCTTCAAGCCCCCTGACACCAAGACTCCTCCATCATCCATCATACCAGCACGCCAGGAGGGACCTGCCACTTCATCTGTTTCTCCCGCCCTTGGGATTTCTTTTTCAGGATCTTTCCTTCTCATAGCCTGAGGCCCTCTTGCTCCAAAGCTGGGAACCCGGGGCCCCTTGTTACAGACAGGCCTACATAAATATAATAGATATTTGCAGTACATCAAAAGCAAATTGTCTAAAGGCAAGTACACAAAGGGATGATTAATAAATTTTAGGAAATCAAAACGATGTCAGAAGCTGTGCATTTTATAGAGCTTGCTCATTAAAACCAGGAGACAATGAGTATTGTGAATACAGGCCAGCTCCAGTGAGCCTGGCCATGGCAGACCCTACAGTCTATTATCTCATCACCTCATCTCTAGCTTGTATGGATGCCACCTGTCTTGTTTTGGACTGGTATGGATGGGGTTTTCTAGTCAAAAAAGCAGGAAGAAAAAGATTCATGTTGTGCTTTTATATAGACCATGGGAGCATCTGTTTTTATCCACAACAGGACTGCTGGACTGAAGGACACATGCCAGGATTTTTTCTTTTCCAAATGATTTTTGGAAGTACAGATGGAGAATGTCTGGCCCTCTTTCAGAGCTAATACTTTTCAAATGCATGGAAAAAAAATCCCACCAAAGATCCAGACATAACTTTTTTTTGTGTACCTTCCACATAAGCTGCTCCAACTTCCAGAGTTGGCATCTTCATATCTTGGTAACCATTAGTAAATCTAGCATGTATAATCTGCTTGATTCCTTAGAGTGAGGGGACCTGGAATCTTGCAAAAGACAAATTTCAGATTTATATAGAAGAAGAACTGGCTTGGAGCAAAAAAAAAATCCATTTGAGTGATCTTTGTAGAATGTAGATTTAGAAATGGAAAGGACTTTGGACCAACCTCTTCATTTTACAGATGAGGAAAACAAGACATAGAAAGGTGAACTTGCCAGGGTCACACAGTCAGTATGTCTCAGGCAAGACTTGAATACAGATCTCCCTGACTCAGAAGCCAGATAGAGTGCAGCTCTCTATACACCTGACCCTTCTTCTAAGGATCTGAGAAACAACATCAGAGAAAGTTTAGTGTGATATTTTGATTTTTTTAAAAATACTTAAATCTGGCTACTTTTATTTCCTGAGTGCCTGCTACATACAAGGCAAGGTATCCAGCACAATGGGGAATGTCTAACAGGGGCATCACTGGAAAACTACAAGTTTGGAGACCCGTATAAATGGTTTACAGCTGGCTGGCTGAGATTCAAAGTAGTCACTCTTTACTGATGTGTAACATCTCCTTCTACTTGAAGCCCTAGAAACACAGTGTTCTAAAGCTGGTCTCCAAAGCTTGGGTTAGAGATGCCCAGACCATTCCATATGTGGATGTGCCATATCAATGTGTCAGAGTAAGAACTGAAGAATCTCTGGGTTGTTTCTTCTAGTACCATATCAGGGAGGCAGATGTTAAATGAATTTCATTTGGCAAGATGCAACTTTTCAGTCCTTCCTTGAGACAGAAGCAGTAGCTCAGTATCTGAAACGTGCTTTGGAATGTCCCCCTCCCCATGGTGACAAGGAGGAAGTAGGATTTGAGTAAGGGATCAGGAAAGCCAAAGGTGGTAAAGGTTACACTAGAAATGGACAATGGATATGAACAATAATGCACATTAGGCAGAGGGAAATTAGGACCTCTTCCAGTACAACATGGAAGAATGATAGCTAAACTAGTTTTCAGAGTTAGTAACATACAATGTCACATGGAAAAAGCTGTTCCTTATTTCTTGAATAAATATTCTTTGATACGGCAAGATCATTAATTAGATATTCTTAAATTCAATTCAGTCTGAAAGTTCAGTATGTAAATGGATCCATGATCTTATCAATATGAAAATTCTGTCTATGGGGTAGATCTCAATCCATTCATGATTTTTCATCCCATGCGACTCTGGTACATTTTCTCCCATAAATCCTCCACAAAGGATCCCTCCAACTTTGATAAGGCAGAGGTCTTTGATTATTTTGTGACACAGCATTTAGGCTCATTTGTTAGCCCTCATCCTTCCAACATGATAAAATCACCTCTTACAGGAGATAAACCCATAAAGCACTCCATAAAAGCTAACTTTTTTTTTTGAGGCAGTTAGGTAGTGCAGTGGATAAAGCGTTCCACCTGAAGTCAGGAAGACCTGACTTCAAATCCAGCCCCAGACACCACCTAGATATGAGACCTTAGGGAAGTCACTCTTCACTTGCCTTGGTTTCTATATTTGTAATATGAGGATAGTAATAGCACTTGCCTCCTGTGGTTATTGTAAGAATCAAATGAGATAATATTTGTAAGGTGATTTGTAAACCTTAAAATTCTATCTAAATGCTGACTGTTATAATTGATATATTTTGTAATACTTCTTGTGTACAAGGCACCAGTGATGATATGCTGCAGCCTACTTGTATTCACAATATTATATTGGTCATCTCGTTTGCAAATTGCAAAATCTGCAATTTTGATTTTTCAGAAAACATGGTATTCCATGATTCCAACTATATAGTATTCCAGGGGATTATTGTTGTTGAAAATGTGGACTTTTATGTCAGGGAGCAGTTTAATATCATTAAACAAACTATGAAATTTCCCAACTACAATCTACCCCAATCTTTTCCTACCGAGTTCTGGGTGCAGCTGCCGTGACTGACCAAAATATTTCTACTGATGGTCTAAGCCAGTGGACCGCCCATCCAACAGCCAGTTATCATAATCTGGACAACATGCGTTTCTGCATCTGTAATCCCCACACCTAGCAGAGTAGTTGGCATATCGCCACCGGTGTTCAACAAACATTTGTTAGATGAGTGATGGATTGATTGATCCATCTCCTTTCTTGTTTCCTACGTGCATAGCCAAACTGATTTCTTTTGAGTAGTGGTAATCTTCACCTAGGAGACCCTGTCCTATTCTGGGGCTTCATGCAATTACCACAATGCAGAAACACCTAGAAGGAATCCCTCTTCTATACAGGTTTTGTACAGGGCATTCTCTGCAAAAATGAGGAACACCTTTGGAGTAGAAAGACTTACCTCTACTAAATCTTTCATGACTTCAGAAGATCATAATATAAAGTTTTCTATTAGGTTTTGTTTCTCAAGGAATCTAGCATTATCTTAATACATGCATAATAATTATCTTGTTGGAGGATTTTATAAAGATGCAAAAGTAACCCAGTGAGTTGACAGCTGCTGACGTTCTTCAAGGATATTGCCTTTTTGGGGTAATAAAACCACATCCATTCTCTTAAAATCTTCCTCCCTTTGATATATCTTTTCAAAAGGCAAACCTGGAATACCTTAAAAATCAAGGGTAGAGTTCTTCTATGTTAACTTATTCAGATCCATTCATTCTTTCTGTCCTTATTTTTGTAACTTCCATTTTTGTTTTCTCATGAGGCAGGTAGGTGACACAGTGGATAGAGCACAGTGCCTGGAGTTAAGAAGACCTGAATTCAGATCCAATCTCGGACTCTTACTAGCTGTATGAGCCTGGGCAAGTCACTTAACCTCCGTTTGACTCAGTTTCCTCATTTGTGTATTTTTTTGGACATGGCCAATACAGAATTGGTTTGGTTTCCTGTGGCTATTTGCTATAAGGTTTTGTTTTTTTCTTCTTTTTTAATAGGTGGGATGGGAGGAAGAGAAATCCAATTTTAATTCATTAAAAAAGAGGTTTTAATTTAAGAAAGAAAAATCTATAGGAAATGGGGATAATTAGTCAATGTCTTTGCCATTATCAGAATCAAAAGCATATTTCAACTGGTGAGATTCAAGCTATAATTGAATGCCTTGTCTTCGTCTCATCTTTATCCTTGCCTTTAATTTCATGTTGGTTTGGACCTTTGTTCTAGGTAGTCAATCGTCTGACTTTTCACAGACAGCCAGTTCTGAAATACCAATAATCAAGTTCTTCCTGTCTGTTCAGATGCATTAAATTTCCTGTTTTATATTGTTGGGTGCTTATCAAGTCTAACACTTTCTGACTCTCGTTTAGGGAAGTATATATGACACAGCAGTGTGAGCCTTCTGGTCAATCTACAAACAGCTGACCTCTTTAATTTCTTAATTTCAAACAATATTTTCCAGAACATTTTTTACCATCTACCATTGTGTCCACTTGATCAATGAAATGATCAAATATCAAAAGGCGTGTGTGCACTTGTACAGATACACCTCATTGTGTTGCCTTTTATGGATATTATATCTTTAATAAATTGAAGGTCTGTGGCAGCCCTATATTCAGAAAGTATATTAGGCCATTTTTCCAGCAGCGTGTGCTCAAATCATGTCTCCATGTCACATTTTGGTAATTCTAGCAATATTTAAAACTTTTTCATTATTATTATGTGTTATTATGATCTGTGATCAGTGATTTTTGATGTTACTATTTTAATTGTTTGGGGGCTCCATGAACCATTCCCATTGAACAAGGCTTCTTAAATTTTTTCTACTTACAACCCCTTTTATCTGAGAATTTTTTTTTGCTTAAGTTGTATTTTTTAAAATTTATTTATTTTTAGTTTTCAACATTCATTTTCACAAGGTTTTTTATTTTTGCTTTTTGGAGGGCAATTGGGGTAAAGTGACTTGCCCAAAGTCACATGGCTAGTAAGTGTGTCAAGTGTCTGAGGTCACATTTGAACTCAGGTCCTCCTGACTCCAGAGCGGGTGCTTTATTCACTGCACCACCTAGCCTCCCCTCCACAAGATTTTGAGTTACAAATTTTTCTCTCCCCTTCTTTCCCCTACCCCCACCCCAAAATAGCAAGCCTACTGAATACCTCTTTCCCCAATCTACTCTCTCTTATATCCTTCCCCTTCACCCCCCTAACTTCATAGTAGGGCAAGATGGGTTTCTATACCCCAGTACCTGTATATCTTATTTCCCAGTTGCATGTAAAAAATCAATTTTTAGACATTTGTTTTTAAAACTTTGAGTTCCTGATTCTTTCCCCTTCTTTCCTCCTCACCCACACCCACTGGGAAGATAAGCAATTAAATATAGGTTGTACATGTGTAGTTACCCAAATCAGTTCCATAGAAGTTATATTGTGGAAGACTAACTCTATTTCCCTCCATCCTATCCTGCCCCTCACTTACTCTATTTTCTCCTTTGACCCTGTCCCTTTTCAAAAGTGTTTGCTTCTAACTCCCCTTTCCCCCACGTGCCCTCCCTTCTATTCTCCCCCCTCTTATTCTATCTGAGAAATTTTTATGCAGCCCTAGGTATATAGGTATATAAAATAGGTATGCAAATCCAACATTTACCGACAATAAATCATGAAGAAATTTATTTTAAAACAGTTCTTTTGTATGCGTATAATTTTACCATTTATTAAAGACAAAAGCAAATTTGCCTTGAGGTGAATGTGCTTGTTTATTTTTTACATAAGGAATTCAATCTTGGAGGAATATGTGATACTGATACTTTAGTTATTGCACATTCAAAAACCTTCTACGGTTGCCAGATTTTTGTGACCCCCCAAGTTCAATGACCTGACCTCATGTGGGGTTACAGCCCACATTTAAGAAGTGCTGTTTGATCACAAATTTAATCAATAAACATTGCATGTGTTCTGACTGCTCCACCAACCAGGCATTCCTGTCTGTCTCCCTCTTTTGGGGCCTCTCTGCTTCCTGAGACACAATATTGAAATTAGGTTAATTAATAATGACTCGTAGGTGTTCAAGTGAAAGGGGCAAACTCCATCGTTGTGTCATTTTAAGAAATTGCCTCAATCGCGCCAGCCTTTAGCCACCGCCACCCTGACCAGTCAGCAGCTGTCAGAATCAGCAAAAAGATGACAGATCCCTGAAGGCTCAGAGGATGGTTAGTGTTTTTTTTAGCAATAAAGTATTTTTAAATGAAGGCGTGCATTGTTTTTTAGACCTAATATTATTGCATACTCAATAGATTGCAGTCTAGTGTAAACATAACTTTTATATGAAACAGGAAACCAAAAAATTCATGTGACTCTCTTTATTGTGATATCTGCTTTACTGCATCGTCCATCTGAGACCAACCTGCAGTATCATCAGGCTCCCTTGGGCACTGCCCAAACACGAACAACTAAAGAAAGAAGCAAGTTTGGAGGAAGGAGCTAATATCTTCATCTTCTGCAAGAAGGTTGGCAGGATGGGTGGTCTTTTTTTTTGCATGTATCATTAACACTACCAGGTGAACTGACCAGTGTCTTGTAGTAGCAGCAGAGTAGAATGTGAAGATCTGAAGTCTGAAGAGACATGTGTTCAAATCCTGGATCTGATCCTTGCCTACTAGGTAACCAGGGCAAGTGTCTTAGCTTCACTAGGCCTCAGTTACTTGATGGTCTCCAAGCTTCCTTTAAGATCTAAATCAATGTTGCCATTGAAAGGATGACAAAGCTGTCTGCTTTCTTTACCCCTTTGGGGGGAACCTGTGAGTTATTCTTCCCTGCGGTCTTCATGTCTTCTCATTGCTTTTATCAAAGGGGTCTCCTACCTTACCCTAGGCCAAGGATAGAGAATCTGCTCTAGGCTCTCCCATACTATGTTGAGGTTTAATGATTGAGAAGAGACTTGTATTCTTGGCACAAGCCTCCACCTAGTTCAGAATCTTATTCACGGATCAGGAAAATCACCAGAAATAAAACAATAACCAGCATTTACTTGAATCATATTAGTAAAATGTATAACTAATGGGAACACCTCTATGATAAAAGCATTTCTAGTTCCTGATGAACCACTAGAAAACAGCTTCTCCCACAGCTCCCTACACCACTGGAGAAAAGGAAACATTATCTGAGAGGAGGTGGAGGACTCATCCTCCAGAAATACTTGAAGGAAGCTTGTTTGAGGGGCTGCTCCTGAGAGGAAATGTGAGAGAAGACTGGCTGGCTGCTGGTGCATCTCTCCAGGAGGCTACTTGTCCCTCCCACCTTCTCCTGTTTGCCGCTGTCCCCTTCAGCCACACTGCCCTCTTGGCTTCCAGCTGCTTCAGCTCTCCCGAAGTCGTCACAGGTAGGACCAATTTCACAAGCGGTGACTCCAATAACAGTAGCTACATTTATAAAGCCTTTCAAGGTTTGCAAAGCGCTTTACAAATATGATCTCATTTGAGCTTCCTTATAATTCTAAGAGGGGCAGCTCCAAGTCTCAGTGGATTAGAGCCCTGGGCCTGCAGTCAGGAAGACCTGGGATCAAATCTGGCCTCAGATACTTACTAGCTGTGTGACCCTGGGCAAGTCACTTAGCCCCTGTTTGCCTTAATCCAGTCGAGAAGGAACCACTCCAGTATCTTTGCCCAGAAAACCTCATGGACAATATGATCCAAGGGCTTCTAAAAAACTGAAAACCCACAACTGAAAAACATAACCCTAAGAGGCAGATGCTATTAATACGCCCATTTTATAGAGGAAAAAAAGAGAGGCAGACAGGAACGAAGCAGCCTGACCAAAGTTCACATTGTTAAGTGTCTGAGGCTAGATTTGAACCGAAGTCTTACTGCCTCCAGGTCCAGGACTATGTTACCTGTGCTCTAATTTGTCATTAGTATCTGAAGTTTCACTTCCACCCACCATGACAACTCCATCCCAAAGCCTCTACTTAACTGCTCCCTGGACCGCGGCTGCTCCCTCCAGGTTTCTTTGATGATGTCAAGTGAATCCTCTTACTTCAGATCTCCCAGCCTGAATGCCCGGAGGGCGTTGTTAATGCCCTTCTCAAATTAGCTCTTTAAGAAACTGCCCATATTCTCATATTCTCCAGCTTATCTTTTTCACCTCCCTCCCAACTTCACCTGAGTAGTACCTAAGAGGGGCCCTTAGGCAGTGGCTAAGAGACGTTTCCTCAGTTCATTCTGCAGAGGAGTCCAGACCTGAAAAAGTGATTTAGTAAGCGCCTGCTGTCTGACTGGTTCCTCTTCGGGGTAGAGCGAGTGATTTTCTTTCATGTCTTTGCCACCTCAGGGAGCAGGCGGTGTGCACCTTTGCACTATCGTGGACCTCACTGCATTTTTCTGAGTCTAGAGTAAAAATACAGTATTCTTCTTTGTTGGTCCTTTCAGTTCACGTGATGCCCACCCATGCAAGAATTCTTGAAGCTTTAATAAGCCTCAAAGAGATACCAACATTTCGCTAAGAGAAGTTCCACAAGTTGTACGTGCTCTGATAGCATCTCTACTATCACAGCAAAGCCCTTGCCTCGCTCCATGAAAATGCTAATATTAAGGCAAGGCAGCTGTTTATCCAGGTGTACCAACTGAATCAAGAATTGAGTTATATCCATTCATTGGTGTCTGGGCACATTGCAAGTACTAACAGCTAAATTAATGTTCACAGGTAATAGAAAGAACAATGGAATTCTAACCTGCCTCTGACCCTTCTCCAGCACCATCATTGTGGAAAAGGGTCTCAGAAGATTGAGGGCCATTTTGCATTTTGAGTTTGTTTTACAGATCGTCAGGTTGTAAGATTTTATTTGTCATTAGATGTTCAATGTGCCAGTGCTGAGTCCCTCCACCCTTAGCTATGGTGGTGCTTGGGCAGCAGATTCAGTCAGTCCCCAGGACCATACTTAAATCCTTTTCAGTAGACCCTGCCATATGTCACATTCCTCTAGCAAATCCAGGGGTCGTCTGTATTCTACAATGAGATAAGATAGAGAAGTGTTTGTGAAGGTTGATTCAATTCAATGCTTGTATGAAGTGCCTGCTGTGTTCCAGACACCACAGACTTGGAGGCAAAAAACTTAATAATGATGTTTAAATAGAACTTTGAAGCATGCAAAGTAGTTGACATACACTGTCTCATTTGATAACCACAATATACCCATTTTACAGATGAGGAGACTGAGACTCAGAGAAGTTAGGTGATTTGCTCAAGGTCAAAGAGGCAAGATTGGAACCTGTTAGCTAGTATTCTATGCTACCTCTCATGAAAACACTAGCACATCCCTAACCTCGTGAGGGAATGAAGAAGGAATACAAATAATTAGAATAATAATAGTGATGATGATGATGATGATGATGTATTAGAAAGGAAGAATTTAGCACATGAGAGAAGACAAATAAAACAGTCAGTAAGATCCAAGATGGAAGGGCACTGTACTTCCCAATCTCATTTGATCCTTATAAAAACCCTGTAGTGCTAATGGTAGTATTATGTAATATTATATACATATATATGTATTATATATTTCATATATATCAATTATATTATATTATAATAAATGATATATAATATTATATTCTACTATGTATAGTAGTATTATATAATATAGTATATATATATATATATATACATATATATATATACATATATAGTAGTATATAATTTTCATTTTGCAGGTGTTTCCTCACCTGCAGGTTGGAAGGAGTTAAGTGACTTACCCAGGGTCATACAGCTACAAAGTATTTGGTGTAGGGTTTGAACCCAAGTCCTCCTGACTCCAAACCAATCACTCTATTCACTGCACTGCCCAACATGGGAGAAGACAAACAGAATGCATTTCCTCTGAGATTCAAGGAGAAAGGGCTGTTGGCCAAAAAGAATAAAAGTCACTGTTTAACTTTTAATATCCCAGTGACAGACATGGCTATTTATCTTTCATCAGCCTCAAACTTGCTACAACAACAAATTATTAGTGCAGCAAGAAACATTACATGTAATTCATAGTGATCGTTTTTTAGAAGATAACTTCCTGTCCCAAATCAATGATCGGAAATCTAATATTCATTAGACAAGAGACATAGTTTCTATGGCTTCCAAACATTTTTGGCCACCGTCTGAAATTGTTTCACATCTGCCTATGCTCAGAGGCATTTACCATGAAAATGAAAGGTTTGTAGCCTTGCAAATGGCCTTGTTGGGAAAACATGCTTCTCAGACTCTGACAGTATAAGGTCATGATGATAAGAAGTACAGTATGTGATGGGAATGGTATACAGTATGTTAGGATGTGGATAAATTGGAGCAATATAAGGATGAGGAGTGGATACCCTGAGAAATACTATGAGGTAATCTTTCTTTTTTGAACCCGAAGAGCAAGGAGAGAGAGCCTTCTCGACTCCAGTAGCATAGTGACTGCCCCCATGAAACAGTGAGAGCAGGAGCTCAGCAGAGAGATCCTGAGCACGGATCTCTTGCTGCCTTCTCTGTCGGATCATTGGTGACTGAGTGGTCAGTCTGAGAGGCACATATCCAGGCTCGTAGGCAGCCTCATGAGTTCAAGCATTTGGGAGATCCTGGGTCCTCAGCCAATGCTGGCTTTGTGGAAAGACACCTACTACAGCATTTCTCAGAAAGAAGGACAACCACTGAAAGAAGGATGATCCTGACTCTTCTCTTTCCCGTCTCCCCTTTCCTCCCACTCACCTTGGTTTATTGCAAGTCACAGACGTGGAGGGAATTGTTTGAGCAGTGCAGAGCCAAGATGAAATGTGACATTCTGATTTAGCAGGCTCACAAACTGCTTAATGTGTTGATGGGTTTACATCTCAACCTTCCAAGAAAGTACAGCAGCATTATCAATTAGTGTGGATGCTTCTCTAAGTTTTCTGTCAATGTGAGATTTTGAGTCTTTTGTGTAAAGGAAATAAATTGCTATTCTATAGTAAAAAAAAAATGTCATAAGGTAAAAAGCTTCAGATCTATTTAAAGAGGTCATACAGAGTTTCATTCATCACTTTCTACTCCAAATTATCTTAAACCCAGTTGGGAAGTAATTATTTTAAAGTATCAGATTCTCTAACACATGACAATGGGAGGGGGAGGGGAAGCTACTATAATCATCTTTCCTACCATCAGAGAATAACTGCTCCTTCATTTGATAAGCATGTCTTAATCACTACTGTGTGCCAAGCACTGTGCCTGGTGCTGGGGACACAAAGAGAAAAATTAAGTGGACACCGCCCTCAAGAAACTTATATTCAATTGGATAAGCCAAAGGTAGGTAAACAAGAGGTGAGTTGACTACCCTAACATGACAGATGGCATCTAACTAGGTCATTCAAATCTGCGCAGCTGATAAAGAGCCTGAATTGCCTTAAGGATAAATTCATTTCCAAAGAAAAGTAAACAATGAGGAGGACTGCTATTTTGTATTTGATTTTAACCATTCAGTATTGACTGGCCACTAAAGTAGAAACTGGGAAGAAACAAAGATGTTATCTATCTTAAAGCTGCTGAGAGAAGGAGGGAAATGCTAAATTTACATTCGTTGTATCACCTGGGTTTAGGGTATTGAGGGTGAGCAGAAGAGATTTGAAGAGAGCAGCCTTCAAAAAGTTAAGACAAATGGTAAGTAGGCTCTGATAAGGTACCTAAATCTTATGTAGTAAGTTAGCTCAAGAGGGACAGGATGTTCTCAGAAATAAAATTCTGACAGCACGAATGATTCTGATGAGGGAGTAAAAAGGGATCTGTCCAAAGAGACCAACACATGAGAATCCTTCAAGATTCAGTCCACATGTCACCCTTGACATGAAGCTTTCCTTGATACCCCAAGTCACCAACGATCTTTTCTTCTTTGGACCTGAGAGAACTTTGCTTAAAAGTTCTTAAAATCACCTCTCTGTAGTGGATGACATGTTTCATCATGAGGTCTCTGGAATCATAAACAGTCATTGCATTGATCATAGTTCTCACAGCTTTCAAAGTTGTTGGCTTCTTATAGCATTGTTATTGTATAAATTTTTCTCCTGGTTCTAGGCATTTCATTCGTTGTCAGTTTATGAAAGTTTTCAAAATCAATCATTTTTATGATATTGATGTTACGGACAAAATGTTCTTATGGCTCTGCTCAATCCTGTACTTGTCTTTATTGATGCGTTTTGTTTACTATACAAACATTTGCATGTTATTTTGCTTCATGAGAGGTTTCTTGCAAGAAAGTAAGAGTTAAGGAAAATTATTTTTTTGAAACTATTTCCTCATTTCTTACAGATCAATAGTACTCCACCACATTCATGTGCCTCAACTCATCCAGTCATTCCTTATGTCCTTGTCCTGTCTTCACTTGTATCATAATCCTTTTAGTAGATGGCAAGCTCCTTGAGTTCAAGAGCCAGATCTAATTTAATCTCTTCTGATACCTAGAATAATACTCTGCAAATAGTAGGTACTGGATAACTACTTACTGAATTGTATAACATTGTAACGCCATGCACAAGCAGCTTCCCAAAAGAATGCTACTGTGAACAGCTTTTAAGATTTGGATTGCACAGTATAGTGAACGCTCTGTTTATTCCATTACAAATTAAGGCAAACATTCACAACAAATCTCAATATAATATTCACAACATTACATCTTATCAAGAAAATCACAACCTAGTGTTCACAACAACTTAACATTAGAATGGCCACACAGTTTTCACTACAGTGGCCACAGTATTTAGAACAAAGAACAAAAGAATAATCATCTGGTTTCCCTAAGGAGGAAACCCTCCTTACTTAATCATTCAGTCAATTCACAATACAATAATCAATCTTCCACTCATGGGGCAATCATGAACTTAATCAGTCACTCATCTAGCAATCAGTCACTAAGTATCATCATTAGAAAAACCACACAAACCCTCCACCCCTCGGTGTCCAGCAAACCTCAATTTCATCCAAGGGGAGGCCTTTTCTTCATCTTGACTCAGGGTGGTCTCTCTGATTCCCTGGATCCCTTTCCATAGTCCCAGCTGCTACCTGAATCCACCAAACAGTCACCTGGATTCAGAGGCAGACAGCTCCCAGGTCCTTGTCTAGTCCTCTAGCAATCTCTAGCGCACACCAAAGTTCACAGGGTCCAGCATATCTCAAACCCTTCACCACTTCTGTTGTCAAGAACTCAAAGGTCAGCCAAGCCATGAACCAACAAAGGCTTATCCCAGTCATAGTTCTTCAGTCCTCCAGCAGTTCAGCTGGCCCTAGGACCCAGTAGAAAACTCAGCCTTCCAGACAGCAGCAACACTGGCCTTC
>CM053580.1:221808446-221840376 GCA_028627135.1 Pseudochirops cupreus | reverse complement strand
CTCAGCCAACCCCTTCCTGCCAAGTCAGGACAGGAGAAGAGCTCACACCTTCTGTACTTAGCCCTAAGTTACTAAGTGCTAAGTATCTGCTAAATTGATTGCCCTTACACATATGTCTTGTCTCCCCAACTAGAATATAGTCTCCTTGAGAGGAGAGATTGTATCATACTTTGTAATTGTATTCCCAGTGCCTAGGACAGTGGCCAGCACACAGTAGGCCCCTAAGAAATGCTTGTTGTTTGATTGATATTGAAATACGTCAAAATTACAATCCCAAAATATCCTTGAAAATTCATCAAATAGGGGTGGCTAGGTAGTGCAGTGAGTAGAGCACCAGCCCTGGAGTCAGGAAGACCTTAGGCAAGTCACTTAACCCCAATTGCCCTGCCCTCTCCCCTCCAAAAAGCAAGAAGAAGAAGAAGAAGGAGAAGAAGAAGAAGAAGAAGAAGAAGAAGAAGAAGAAGAAGAAGAAGAAAGAAAGAAAGAAAGAAAGAAAGAAAGAAAGAAAGAAAGAAAGAAAGAAAGAAAGAAAGAAAGAAAATTCATCAGATAAAGTGTCTTCTTGTGTAACTGGGGAAAAAATAAAATAATATTTTTTTAAAATTCATCAGAACGTCCTATGCATTCTAAGAAATTTTCATCCCTCAAGTCCCCTCCCTTAGGATTTAACCTGTTCTGTGTATGGGTCCAGAGCAGAGGGCTTCAGTGGGGGGAGAGTGAGGCAATATAAGAGTGAGGAATGAATGACTTAAGAAATGCCATGAGGTACTCTTGGGAGTAGGATACAATGGGAGAAGAACACAATGGGTACTCAAACCCACGCTGGATCCAGAGCTAGTTTGTTGTCCTTTCCAGTTGACCCCAGGTCCCTAATCTCTGTAGGAAGAATTTCATGTGATCTGGGAACTCAGTAAAAACCAATCTCTCCCTTTGAGGAAAGAGACTTGACTTTCTTTTGCCTTTTCTTTTCTGTCTTTGTGTTGGGAAAGCCTTTGCAAGCACAAAAGACAGGGAATTAACTATGAAAATTTTATACAATGATGTGTGCCAGTTAAAATTGTATAACTGTGAATTTTGACATAACCACAATCACCAGGCCCACCAGCTGTGGATATAGTAACTGCGCCATTTGGATTTAGCCAAAAAGCACCCTGGTTAATTTTCTGGGCATAGCAAATATTTAACTGGAGTTAAGAGTCAGGATGTGATTTCCCCCACTTCATTGACAAGTCATGGGATTTAGTCACAGTGGTTTTAATGTGGTAACAAGGTATTAAACTATCTATAAAAGTGTAGCCACACCCAGCCATCTAGTTATGAACCAACTCTTTTTGACATAATTAAAAGGAGGAAACTTCATTGGACAAACTAAACTGGGAAGATCTTTGGGGGGCTTTAAAGAGCTAAATCCTAGAGGGAGTTCCAAGCAGAAGTTTAGGTTTAAATGTTCTTCATGGAGGAAACTCCTGCTAGGAAGAAGAAGAGGATTTCTCTCTCCTCTCTACTGCCACCATTGTCCATGGCTTCTAGAAGCAAAGCGTTCTACTAGATCAAAAATGTATCAGTTTGAGAGGGTTTGAGGCACAGTTGATGAAAGAGAAAAGGCATATATGGATGCAGAAAGATATTAATATAGAAGGGTAATCACACAAGGTGGAGAAGCAGCTTTGAGGAGCAAAATTCCTAGCAACAGAGAAGAGAGCTGGATCTGGACTCAAGACAGAGCTAGCCCTGACAATCAAGAGTTGAGATATGGAGAGATATAGACCCTAGCAAACTAGCCAAGTAGACCTTCCAGGAGAGAGGCCACACCCAAGGGAAATGTGAGGACTCAGTGAAGGCAGAAAGAACTGCCAGACCATGCAGTTCAGGAGATGTGTCTTGACATATGTGTTTCCTATACATGTACCTCACTGCCATTGAACTCTAGGTTTGTGCCCACTCTTCTCACAGACACTATGTGTGTTTGGGGGAGAGAGTTTCATAGCTATTCTTTTTACTACACCATCTTAGTAAAAACCGTTGTTAAGAGCTACTTATATCTACAAGCTGATGGTTAATGGGAAGTGCACCAGTGGGGGCTCCTGAGCTATAGTATTCGTGGTCCAGACCCATTAGAACCTAAAGGAGCTGTTCATGATTAAGTACCCAAGGTCTTCTAAGTGATTATATATGCTACCACAATGCTGCACACAGATTACAAGACAGACACACTGAGAAGCTGAGTGACTTTGATTTTACCCATTGTCACATAGCTGTTGAACCCACATCTCCAGATTTCAAGTCCAGAGTCCTTTCTATCATGTCATTCTAACTCTACTTGACAATGCTTAGGTATATGCTAATATTTTTAAGGGAGGTAGGTTGTTACCTGCTTATTTTTTAAGATTGAGGTGAGGCTTCATTCATACTGAATGAGACATTTCTTCTTCTCCAACGGTTCTACCCAGGTAAAGAGAGATAAACTAAAAGGCTAACTAACAATTCTACCATTCTGTGATTCTATTCCTTTAAAAAAATAAAGCTTCACATTTAAACATGTATTTCCAAAATGAGATTACAAATACTGAAATAAATTATTCCAGAGTCAGTTTCTCCAGCAACCTACATCTTCCCCCATGGGTGCTATGCTGAATTTAAATTAGCTTCAAGTCAGATTTTGTTGAAATTCATCCTTGACTTTAAAACAAATACATACTTTGAAAAAAATTTCAAGAGCATACAGATGGAAAGGGAATGAAGAATACCATAGCTGCCTTTGTGAGCCAACTTTTGTGACTGTACAAATCTGTCCTACTTAAATGACAGTTCTTGCTGGTACGTTGGGCACAATAATTTTTTAGCAAAGCCTTACTGTGCTTATTTGCATATCAATAAATACCCAGCCTACTCCATAAGCCAACTGCTGGGTGTTCCTAAATATAAAAGAAGTGAAAGAAGAAAAGGCCAGTGAATTCCGTGATAACCTGGAGAGTATCCCAAAGAGGGCAACAAGAATGATGAAAGGTCTCAAATCCATGATATATAAGAAAAGGGTTAAGCTCTGGGGCATGGATATCCGGAACAAGAAAGGTGTTGGAGGCACATGTTTGCTGTCTTCAAGTATCTGAAGGGTTATCATTTGGAGGAAGGTTTAGACTTGGTCTACTTGGCCCCAGAGAGCATCACCAGGGACAGTGGATGGAAGTTGCAAAGACACAAATTTTGGTTTTATGTCAAAAAATAATTTCCTAACTATTAAAGCTATCCCAGAGTGGAGTGAGTTGCCTGGAAAGGTGGGAGATCCCCTGTTCCTTAAGCAGAAGTGGGCCAATCACTTGCCAGTGGGCATTCCCCACTGTTCACTGTTCATTGTTAGGACTAGATAGCTACTAAGATCCTTTCCAAATTTCAAATTCTGTAATTTTGTGATTCTAGGGGGAAATTGTGGTGGCTTTTCAGTTTGTTCACCTCATTGATTTCCAAGGATCTCCATTTGGAGGCTCTGGGATATTTTGGGAAATTCCCAGGCTTTGTTCCTATAGGGAATCATTTTACCCTGGGTACCAGAGATTAAACTAGGTCAATTTGATACCAATTGGAGTTTGCCAGAGAAAAAATTCAACTCTCTTCACCATCTCCATGTAAGTATCACAGAACAGGACCAGGGTGACAGTCAAGCTGATGCACTTCTTGTCATGGAAATATTCCTTGAAGAGTCTTATGAACTCATCAGATATCTGGATCTCTCTACAAGTCAAGGAAGCAATAAGAGTTTACTAAGTACCTACTATATTCCAAGAGCTGTGTTAGGTACCAGATACACAAATAAAAGAATGCAACAGTCCCTACTCTCCTGTCTCAGTACTTTCCTTCCTTCTTTTTTTAATTATTTTTCTAACTTTTTCCCAATTAAATGGAAAAACAATTTTTAAGAACATTTTTTAAAATGTTGAGTTTCAAACTCTCCCTCCCCCCTCCTTGAGATGTGTAATCTTGAAAAATATATTTCCATATTAGCCAAAAGAAAACAGAAAAAATACCCAAGACAAAAAGAAATTTTAAAAGTATGCTTTGAACTACAATCAGATTCTATCAGTTCTTTCTCTGGAGACGGATAGCATTTTTCAGCAAAAATCCTTTGGAATTGTTTTAGATCATTGTATTGTGTGAATAGCTAAGTCATCCACAGTTAATCATAATTACAATATTGCTGTTACCATGCAATATTGTAATTCTCCTGGTCCTGGTCCTGATCATTTCACTGTGTCAGTGCATGTAAGCTTTCCAGTTTTTCCTGAAAGTATACTGCTCATTATTTCTTATAATACCATGGTATTCCATCACAATCTTATACCATGACTTGTTTAGTCATTTCCCAATTGATGGGCATTCATCAATTTCTAATTCTTTGCCTACATGAAAAGAGCTACTTTAAATATTTTTGTGCATATAGGTCCTTTACCTTTTTCTTTGATCTCTTTGGGATACAGACCTAGTAATAGTATTGCTTAATCAAAGGGTATACACAGTTTTATAGCCCTTTGGGCATAGTTCAAAATTTCTCTCCAAAATGGTTGAAGTAATTCACAACTCCACCAGGAGTACATTAGTGTCTCAGTTTTTCCACATCCCCTTCAATTTTTGTTATTTTCCTTTTCTGTTCTATTAGCCAATCTGATAGGTATGAAGTGGTATCTCAGAGTTGTTTTAATTTGCATTTCTCTAATCAAAAGTGACTTAGAAAATTTTTCTTTATATGACTATACGTAGTTTTGTTTTCTTCTTTTGAAAACTGCCTATTCATTTTCTTTGATCATTTGTCAATTGGGGAATGACTCATAATCTTATAAATTTGACTCAGTTCTTTATATATTTGCTATAAAAAAAATCTTCCCAGTTTCCTGCTTTCCTTCTAATCCTTGCTGCATTAATTTTATTTGTGCAAAGACTTTTACATTTAACATAATCAAAATTATTCATTGTTTATTCCATAATGCTTTCTTTTTCTTATTTGGTCATAAATTCTTTCCTTATCCATAGATCTGACAGGTAAAAATTCCGTGCTCCTCTAATTTTCTTATCATATCTATCACTCTTTATGTCTAAACCACGTACGCATTTTGGGCTTATCTTGGTATATAATGTGAGATGTTGATCTATACCTAGTTTCTGCCAAACTACTTTCCAGTTTTCCCTGCAATATTTGTCAAATAGTGAATTCTTGTGCCAAAAGTTCGGATCTTTGGATTTATCAAGCACTACACTACTATAATCACTTACTGCTGTGTGTTATATACCTAATCTATTTCCTTTTTTGAGCTGAATTGCCAAGCATTCAAACTCTACTGCAGATTGCAACTCCAATGAGCTTGCCACATTGTTTGAATGCCAAATGTATGGTTGCCTTAAAGACTATTTTATGGAGAACTCATGCAAGGCAAGTGTTCATATGGATGTCAGAAGCAATACAATGACATTCCCATGGACTCTCTGAAGAATTTTGGAATCATTTGTGAGACATGGGAGACACTGGCACAGAACGGCTCAGCACGGTGTGTTTGCATCAAAGAAGGCACTATACTCTATGAGCAAAACAGAATTGCAGTAACTCAACTGGTTGTATGGAATATTTGTGCCCAACCTGTGGTAGAGCCTTCTGAGTTCATATTGGTCTGATCAGCCACCATACCTTGCCCCCAACATATGGTACATTGGGCACAATAATTTTTTAGCAAAGCCTTACTGTGCTTATTTGCATATCAATAAATACCCAGCCTACTCCATAAGCCAACTGCTGGGTGTTCTAAATAGAAAAGAAGTGAAAGAAGAAAAGGCCAGTGAATTCCGTGATAACCTGGAGAGTATCCCGAAGAGGGCAACAAGAATGATGAAAGGTCTCAAATCCATGATATATAAGAAAAGGGTTAAGCTCTGGGGCATGGATATCCGGAACAAGAAAGGTGTTCGAGAAAGGAAGGACAAGTAACCAACCAACCAACATAATCTATTCCACTGATCCACCACTCTATTTCTTAGCCAGTACCAGGTTGTTTTGATGGTTACCATTTTATAACACAGTTTGAGATCTGGTACTGTACTGTCCCAGGGCTTTCAAACATTGTCTCTGCTTTTCTGTAGAATGTCTATTGCTTCAAATGGTCCAGATTTCTCTCTTTTACTGTGTGGCCTATTTAAAAGCAACATTATTAAATTACTTCCTAATTAATTGGCTCTTTGTGTTGCCAAGCCAGATTGCTAGGGGCTGTGTCCTTTTATTTTATGGTTTGCTTACTACTCAAGTTAAGTGTGGCAAATATAAACATTTAAGAAAATGAGTACTTAGAATGTTCTGGTATTGGGAGGAGTGTAGAGCAGAGAGAGCGGGCCTTAACCAGGGCTAACCCTCATTTGGAACCATTTTTCCAAAACCACCTCTGCTAATGTCATAGATTAAGAATGGCTACAGATTGCCTCATTTATCGAGTTACACATGAAGCCAGCCAGAAAACCTCTGCAGAATAAACAGCCCCCAAATTTAAAGTGCTTTGCCTAGGAGAGGCCTCCAGTAAAGGTGTGTTGGTTGCAAATGCATATTGAAGTATTCAAATAAGTCTGATAGCTTTTGAGGACACACAGGTTATGCGGCTTTGTTCAGGAATATTCACATAGTTCTTGCTCTTAAGGAATTTGCGACAGGCACAGTCAGGGGTGTGCTGGAGCCTGACTCAAAAGCCGGCCGTTCGATTTTTCATGTGAGCTCTTACATCTTGGGATGGGAAAATACTATAAATCAGGGCTTGGTTTATTGTATTATTGATTGTCTAGATTAAGGAAGTGATGGAGAAAACGTCAATAAAACAAATTCTAGTTGAAAGTGTGTTCTGCCTCAAAAAGCTTGTTGTTAAACATTTACCATCACACCCCTGGGAACCATTTAGTTGGTGGATCTCACTTTATGCAATATGTGGGTTGTTTCTGAAAGTTCAATTTAGATCACATTTTTAAAATCAAGCCCAATTTTAAATGTATTCCTATATCTGACTATTTATGGAGAATTTGTGGGGTTTTTTAAGGAAAGATTTTTAAAAAACACTTCTTAACAATGTTAATGAATTTTTTTTAAATTAATCTCATCAATTCAGTTCAATGATTTTTTTAAGAACTTGACATGTTAGGCGTAGGACTAGGGTGGGATATAAAGACAAAAAGCAAATACTCTTAATTCTTAGAAAATGACTTGAGCAAGTAGTAACAGCCATAGCTAAGCTACTACATGACAGGTGCTCTGCTCAGCACTTCAGAATTATTATCTCATTTGATCCTCACGCCCCTGTAAGGTAAGACCTATGAAGCAAATAGGTTTAAATGACTTGCCCAGGGTCACACAGCTAGTAAGTGTCTGAGGCGGAATTTGAACTCAGGTCTGTCCTGACCCCAGGCTTAGTACTCTATCCACTGCACCACCTAGCCAGCTCCTGACAGAGGCAGGGTAGATTTCAAATCAGAAAACTTCAGTTCTACTGTACTTCAGCTCTCAATCAGAGACAAGTAACCAAGATGGTAAGAAGACTTTACCATGTCAGGTGAAGGAAGACTGAAGAAACTTGTTGCTTAGCCTGGAAAAGAGACCTAAGGGCATCATAAATCTATATCTGGAAGAGACCTGAGATGTATCTTGTCCATCCTCCTCATTTTACAGATGGGGAAAATAAGGACAGAAAGTAAGTAAATTTCCCAAGGTCAGACAGCAAATGGAAAAGCTGCTAATTGCAGTAACTCAAATGGTTGTATGGAATATTTGTGCCCAACCTGTGGTAGAGCCTTCTGAGTTCATATTGGTCTGATCAGTCACAGTATATCAAGCTGTGGTCTTAAAATTCTTGGGGGGACTCTAAAGAGGGAAAGGGATAAGACTTATTCTGTGAGTCTCCTGAATGCAGAACTAAGACCACTGAGTGGAAGTTACAGAGACAGAAATTTTAGTTCACTCTGAGGAAGAATTTGCCAATAAGTTAAATTATCCCCAAGGGAAGAGATTGCTTCATAAGATGGTAAGTTTCCCATCAATGGAAATGTGTGAGCAGAGACCAGACAAACCACTTATCAAGGATGCTGTCGTGCTTGGAGTAAAAGCTCTACTTTCAGGTGAAGTCTTTGCCGGTTCGAGGTTTCTAATTCTATGTAGATATAGTTGCAATGCCTAGTTCCATCTGAGATCATACTATGGTCACATCCTCATCAGCATTCCGTCAAAGCTGCATGTTTCGGGTGATTCATTCAGTACAAGCTCTCTTCAGCTATATGAGAAAGATTTAGGGGGAAGCAGTTTTATTTGTTGCCTTCTCCAGACTTTAAAGAGATGATGCAAGAATGAGGGACAAGGGTCTGCCATATTGGTCCCAGCACACAGCTGGTGAGCCTTACTGAACAGTCACGGTCAGGGGTGTCAGGAAGAAAGATGACTTGGGGACTCCCTCACCAGGTTCAGGCTCAGGTTACTTTGTCCTTGACCACTCACCAGAGTCACTTTTAATTTGTATTAATGGCTCTCAAAAAGCTGTCTGTCTCATAGCTCAGGGCTGCAAAGATCATTTTCACAGAGGTGCCAACCAAACTACTGCTCTGCCCCTCCCTGACATGCCAGATTATTTCCTTTCTTTCCCCTCCTGGCTATAAAATGAAAATTGGTTACAGAAGATGAGTAATGGGGAGCTACATGAATTATAAGCATCAGTGGTCTGATGAATGATTCCTCCTTGCAGCACCCTGAATTACAAAATCCTGGTGTTTTCCCAAAGGCATTTCCTAACCTGACTGATAAGTCTGGGTCTTGTTTCTGCGGATCAACAGAGCATTCATTTGAAGAATCAGATTGGACCCAATTCACTAGATTATCTTTGATGATGCTGTTGTTGTTTTTTTAAATTAGCAAAGAATGTATCACCTTTCCTGTACAGTGCCAATCAGCTATGGGCAAAGAATCACATGACTTGTGTGGATGCCAATTAAAGCTTATTTTGGTCCTGAAATGCCATGTGTTGTAACTTGCTGTCCTCTCAAAAGCTGGCTGTCTCCTTGAATAGTGTGTGTGTGTGTGTGTGTGTGTGTGTGTGTGCGCATGTGTGTGTGTGTGTGAGTGCATGAGTGTTTTAAATTCAAGTTTATAACAAGAAAATGAGCTTGCCTAAACAGATTCTTAAAAATGAATTGCATCAACATATACATAATAAAGTATTTCTGGGTGGGTTTTTGTACTTATATTAATTTTGTACTCTTTCTGTGCCATTTTATACATTACGTGTATAGTGTGTGTGAGTGCATGTATGTGTGTATATGTGCAAATATATACATATAATATATATACTTACACACATATAAATTTATATACACACACACATATAAATCATACATTCACACATATATGTATGATATATGTGCATGATTGCATGTGTGTATATAGCCATATACCACAAACATATGTGTTTTGTTGTGTGTACATACATGCATACACACATACCTTCCTTTCTGAGCTTACATCGGTCTGATCAGCCACAGTTGGACACACTGTACCTTGACTCCAATGTAGTGATGTCATTTTGGTCCTCTATGAGAATGAAAAGCAACAACCAACCAGTATAGGACGGAATTAAGAAGTAGAAATCATCAAAGTCTCTCATATGGGTTCGCCAAGGAACCATGAAGCAGGAAGTGATTCTTAGTCTTCCTTAATATCTCACCTCACAATTAAGAGCATCTAACTGCTTTTCATTTTTTTTATATAGATAGATGGATAGATGGATAGATAGATAGATATACGCACATATACGTGTGTATATATAGGTTATGTATATTATTATTGCTAAAGACTAGAAGGACAGATGGATGAGTAGATGGATGGATGGATGGATGGATGGATGGATGGATGGATGGATAGATGGATGGATAGATAGATGGATGGATGGATGGACGGACAGATGAGTGGACGGACAGACGGACAGACGGATGGACGGATGGATGGATGGATAAATAATAGATGATGGAAAGAACATTTGTTAAGTGCTTACTATGTGCCTGTTATTGTGTTAGTAAGTGCTAGGATATCAATGCATGCAAGCAAGACAGCCTTTGCTCTTTAAGGACCTTATACTATAATTGAGGAAGGCAACACGTGGACACGTGATGGGGAATGGGAAGAGGGAGAGTCCATGGTTCTGGCAGGATGGACATGTTGATGGGCTGGTGAGCAAGCGCATGGCTTGGAGATGGGCATCAAGGGGGTACAGACCTGATTCCAGAAAAGACATGGCAAGAGTTCACCAGTGCGAGCTTTGTTTCCCAGGGTGGAGTCCGAGGTTAGGAGTGGGGAGGGGAGGGAGGAACATTTGAGATGTCCTCAGTGGAGGTAGAAATTAAATTAACCTTTAAGAATCCTTTTGATCATTTTCATTGATAATTCTTATCATTTCTTTATTTAAATTCAACTCTATTTTCATTATTAATAGCTCCTATTGAATGACAATGCATGAATTTTAAGAGAATTTAGGGAGACATTTGTAATATTTTGCCAGTGACAATCATGGCACGTTTGAAACTGATTCATCTTACCTTTTGAATCTAGAATGGAGATTAATCAATCAATATTCTCACAGAAAAAAATTAATAATTAAGGTACAAGGTTCAACTACCTATTAATCAATGAGGGGTCATTCCTTAATTACAATTTTTTTCTGTGAGAATATTGACTGAATAACATCCATCCTGTATGCAAAAGATAAGACTTAACAATTTCAAATGTGCTCTGTGTGTATACACATGTTTATATATATAAAATTGTTCTCCTGGCTCAATTCTAATGGGTGAGAGATTGAGCTATAACTAGATAGATAGATAGATGATAGATAGATAGACAGACAGACAGATAGATAGATAGATAGATAGATGGTAGATAGAAAGATAGATAGACAGACAGACAGATAGATAGATAAATGATAGATAGATAATAGATAGACACATAGACACATAGATAGTTGACAGACAGATAGATGATAGATAGGCAGACAGACAGACAGATAGATAGATAGATAGATAGATAGATAGATAGATAGACAGATAGATAGATAGATAGATGATAGTCAGACAGAGATATACAATCCTCTCAGAGATGGGAGATGGAATATCCTGTGCAAGGAGTAAAAAGTTGATCAGCGTGATTGATCTTTAGAGATTGGGGTGGGGGCAGCAGAGGACAGAGCACCTGCCTTGGAGTCAGGGAGACTTGTAAAACCTCTCAGCACAGTACCTGGCATATAATAGACACTGTATGAAGGGTAACTATTAATATTATTATAAGTCCACTGCAAAGATAGGAAGGAGTCAGGCTGTGAAGACCATTACAGGTTAAATGAAAGACTCTATAATCAATTCTCTATTTGATTTGTGAGTGCAATGTTTAGAGCGTTGGGCCTGGAGTCAAGAAGATTCAGTGAGTTTAAATCCAGTCTGAGACATGTACTAGCTGTGTGACCCTGGGCAAGTCACTTAACCCTGTTTGCCTCAGTTTCCTCATCTGTAAAATGAGCTGGAGAAGGAAATGGTAAACCACTCCAGTGTCTTTGCTAAGAAAACCCCAAACAGGGTCACAGAGAATCAGACTCGACTGAACAACCACAACAAGAAAAGGGAACAGTAAACAAGGAGGGCAGGGGGTGACCTGGAGAGGGGTCTGTGAGACATCACATACAAAGCTTGGATTTGATGAAGACCATAACGGAAAACCGCTGACAGGTACAAAGGAGGCAGTGACCACGGTGCCCAGGATGGCAAGAGAAGCACTAAGAATGGTACCAGCCTTGGTCCAGGGGTAGAAGCAGTAGCCCTGGAGCCAGCGAGGAGGGATTCACTTCGACTGCTCATTGCCTGCTCAATCTCAGGGGAGCCAGTTAGCTTCCCTCTGCCTCAGTTTCCTTAAGTGTAAAACAGGAAGGTTGGACCAGATGGCCTCTGAGGTTCCTTCTAGTTCCAGACCAATCATCCTATGGTCTAACTCTGATGCCCACAAAATATTTCTCTCAGTGGTCTGCAGTCATTAAAGAAACCGTAAACAGGAGCTTTTAACACTGAAAGAATGAAGGGAACCAAAAACCTTTTTTTAATATTATAAATATTTAAATTCCGATTTCCTTCATTCACTCAGTCAATTGTGTCCAACTTCTCATGACCCCATCTGGGGTTTTCTTGGTAAAGACACTGGAGTGGTTTGCCATTTCCTTCTCCAGCTCATTTTACAGGTGAGGAAACTGAGGCAAACAGGGTTGAGTGACTTGCTCAGGATCACACAGTCAGTAAGTATCTGGGGCTGGATTTGAACTCAGGTCTTTCTGTTTCCAGGCCTGGCACTCTAACCACTTCACCACCTAGATGCCCTTCACCAAAACAATATTTCTCTTCAGGGTCTTCCCACTGATGAAATGTTGATACATAATGGGAAGGAAATAGGTCTCTTCTTTATCAGACAGTCTCCAGTTCTGCATGCCATTGTCTTTGAGGTCTGGAATGTTACAAGATCCTAATTAGATTTTGAATCCATAACCAAGAGGCTTGTATGGATGGACTCAAACTTCTCTAATTGAATCTTACTTACAGTTTCGTTTGGCCTAATGCCAAGTGAGTATTGCGTTCTACTGACCTAAAATGCCCTTGGTCTTAGCCCCAATTTCTGAAAGCACACATCTCCTTGAAGAAGGAGGCAGGGCTCGCCCATGCCCCTGACAGGGCAAACACTGAGGCCCCAGACTATCAGATCCGCTGTCAGCTGATTCTCTTCTTGGTTGGTTTGCAGTCATCTTCCAGGACCCTTTGCCTTGTTCTCAGTATTATTGATTTGGGCTCCTGATTTCATTCCCTGACCCCTGAGACTGATCTTTCAGTATTCCCATTTCTCTTCCCTCCTCTGCGGTGAAAGACAACTTCTCTCTCAACTTTCCAGTTTGGCAGTGCTTGGCATTCGTACCCTGGCAATAACCCTGCCAGACCCATTACTGGCTTCTAATGCCTTATCAGCTTCTCTCCCTCCATGACATCTACCTGGCCCAATATCCCCCCACCCCAGGCATGAACCTACTGTGCCCCCTAATAGCTAACAACACCCCTGTCCTTTCACTTAGGGGGAAAAAAAAACAACCACCTTTCACTCTGGGTACATAATATAGGTGAGACAAGATGAAAGCCCAGTTGCCAGATATACTCTTTGCAGAAAGGGATCTCAGGTATATGAATGGTTCACAGTCCATTCGAGTCCTTGGAGGTATCTGAATGAAAGGCTTTCCAGTAACAACAGTTTGCACCAACACAGTGAATCAAATTCTACATACACAAGCCTGCCCAGCATCATTCTGAAATGTTTATCTATGAATCCATCCATTCTATATCTAGTAATCCTAGTAGTGGATAAAGTTCTGGGCTAGCCCTTAAGTCAGGAAGACCTGGGTTCAGATCCTACATCTGACATGTACCACCTGAAGAAGAAGAGGGACAATAAGGAGTTATATAGAACCTACTATGGTCCCGGCACCATGCCAGGCAGAATACAAATATCTCATTTTATCCTTAACAACAGCCCTTGAGGGAGGTGCTACTATTCTCCCAGTTCTACACTTGAAGAGATTTACAGGCAGAAGTTAAATGACTTGCCTAGGGCCACACAGCCTGAGTTTGAACTTAGATCTTCCTGCCTCTAGGCCCAGGGCTCCATCCACTGCACCACGCAGCTTCCAGGCACCTCTTTAGAGCTATTAGTTATATAGAGGCTGTGATCTGCCGCAGAGGAGCTCCCATGGCAGAAGTTCTCTTACTAGAACTCAGAGATGTTTAATGCGCTGAAGTCATTCCGCTCTGTCCTTTGGAGGTGATTGTGTGACATTCTTCCAACACTATTAACCTTCTGGAGCGGGGGCCCTCTGGTGAGCAAGCTCAGTTTATCAAAGTTCTCAAAGCGAGGGTTTATTATGGATCAGGAAGGTCAGCATTGTTGGCTTTTAAGCAGTGGCTGCCACAGAGCACATAGGCCTGACATGGATTTGTTTTTATTGCAAGTCAAAGCACTGGTTTGCTTATTTAAATATGTGTGTGTATATATGTATATGTGTGTAGATATAGATGTGTGTATGTATATGTATGTATGTGTACATATACACATATGTGTGTGCATATGTATGTGGGTGTATATGAAAGGAGGTTAAAATGAAAGAAATTTACACCCAAAATATTGGCATAATTTCATTATTTACAAGTCCTGGAGTTTCAGGTGTCTGCCTCATGAGACTCTCCTCCTAATCACGGAGCGAGCAAGGAGCTTCTCCAGGCTGTACGTTTACACAGCTAGCGTCCACCTCAGCCATTAGCATCACTTCCTCCCATCCCCATCGGTCTCTGCAAGGAATCTCCAGTTGGTCATTTTCCTTCCTTATGGTTTTGGACACCTCTGAGGAAGAAGAGAGAAAGCAGGAAAGCTAAGGTCAGACACCTCCAACCTCTGCCTCCTACAGAGACCACAGTGGTGTGGTGCTGGTCATTTTCCACACTTGGGTTCTGATTGGAGTGACTGGCAGCCACAGTGGGCAACGCCTCTCACACTGATTCTGGCCCCCTCACTAACGAGGAATGTGGGATGGCCGTCTGCACTTTGCTAAATTGTACCTGAGAGGCAATTCATAGCGATATGGCATGTAACTTCTTAAAGTCCAATGAATTCGTGAATCAGTGCTGTGGGAAAGCCTGGCACTAAAGAAGTGTCATCACGTGGGCTTAATGTGGATTAGTCACACTTCAAAGCCAAGAAATTCTGGAGAAGTAGAAAAGGCACATTTTTTCCTCGTCTGCAAATCCTTAGATATGAAGATGCAAAATCATCCAGTCGGCAAGTTTATGTAGAGTACCTGCCATGGACAGAATGTTGGTGTCTAATTAACATTTTTTAGTGTCTCTATTATGTTCTAAGTGCTAGAGATACAACAATCACACTCAAGGAGCTTATGGACTATGTTGCAATTCCAGATTGTTAATATAGCAAATATATTATCTCATTTGATAAGAACCATGTGAGATAAGAACTGGCAGCCAGGTGGCACAGTGGATAGAGTACTGGGCCTGGAGTCAGGAAGACCTGAGTTCAAATCCAGTCTCAGACACTTACTAGCTAAGTTACTTCACCCTATTTGCCTCAGTTTCTTCGTTTGTAAAATGAGTTAGTGAAGGAAATGGCACAAACGCCTCCAGTATCTTTGCAAGAAAACCCCAAATGGGGTCACAAAGAGTCAGATACAACAGAACAACAACAAGAAGATAGGTACTATTATCATCTCCATTTTACAGATAAGAAAACTAAGGTTTCTTTCCTAGTGTCATGCAGCAAGGAAGGGTCTGAGGAGGAAGACGAATCTAGTTATTCCTGACTCCAAGTCCAGCACTCTGCCAGAATTACTAGAAGCAGGAGGCATTTGCCTTACCCTTAAAGAGCTCACACTTCACATATAAATGATGCATATTTGAAAGACGAGCTAGCAATCCAAGGCAGTATCTAAAAGTTCCAAATGGGTGACCCAAGTGGTAGACCACAAGATCAAATGCACAAAAGCCAGGATCATCTTAACAGGAGAAAAGCCCTTTCCTTCAGAAAGAATTCTTTTTCACTCAAAAAAAAAAAGGTGTTCCATTAAAGAGAAAACAAGAGAAGGGAATAACATTGCTCTTTTATTTTTTTTTTTTTACATTTATGGCCATTTAGATTTTTAAATAGACCTCTATTGACCACTCAGAGCTAGAACTAGGCATGGGCAAGAGATGCAGCTGCCTGGGGGCACCACAATCAGAGGATGCAACTAGGGATACTTTTTAACTGCATTCTTTCTAAGGCCTGTGATTTTAAATGCCATGAAAATGCCGCTCTCCCTGATATCCATTTAATGGTGCGTTAAGTCACATGTATTAGGGAGCAGCTTCCAAGCCCCCAGTGGACAGCAACACATTGGCATGACAGATTCCAAACCTTGCCTGTGGCACACAAAGGCCTTGTGCTGAATGTAGAGCCAGCATTTAGAATAATGAAGAACGTGAATGCCATGTGAGGCACACAGATCAATCTCTTCTTCATCCTGGGAGTTCTTCATCCAATTCCATTTGCTGTTTACTGGCCTTCAGGTGACAAGTTTCCTTAGTCCAAGTTTCACCCAACATCTGGGTGTTTTCTTAGTCATGAAGCCAGTGGGCTATTGTACAACCCTAAACCCTGAGATTCCTATTAGACATCTTTATCTTAAAACTTCTAATTTGTGATCTCATAAAGGTCACCAACAATCCCTTAATTGCCCATTGAAGGGGCCTTTCCTCATAGTTTTCATCTTCCTTGCCTTCTGCAGAACACCATTTGTTTCTATATAACTGCATCATCCTTGTTCTCATCTCAGAGCACACCTTTTCTGTCTTCCTTCTCTCATGCTTTTTCTATCTTCCATCTCTCACGCTTTTTCTATCTTCCTTCTCTCACATTTTAAACATAAGTGATCACTCCCAAGGCTCAATCTTTCATAGATTCAGTTCCTTCCTCAGTGTAGATTTTTTTAAAATTATGCCTCAGGGTCCAATTTTGCAGCCTCCTGCTGGTATTTTTCACTTGGGGGGCCTATCCTATCATCACCTTAACTTCATAGACTTGGGGAATTAGAGTGGAACTTTACAGGCCACTTAAATTCATAGATTTGAGAAGTTAGGGTGGAACTTTTGGTCATTTGGTCCAACCCCTTATTTTACAGATGAAGAAACGGAGGCCCAGAGAGGACACATAATTTACCCCAGATGACACAGTGACAGCTGCGATTTGAACCTGGGTTCTCCAGCTCCTGCTTGTATGTTCTTACTGCTCCTACATTATTCTTATTTCCTTTTTTTGATAGGATTACTAGACTGGGGATGGAAAGAAATGTGATCAACGTATTTTATCTAAATTTCAGCAAGAATTTTGGGTCTCTCACTGTCCATGGGAACCGGGTTACAATGTAGTGACAGATGGGTCTAGATTTGGGTGAACGCATGAGCCCAAAGGGCAGCTGATGTTCACTTCCACATCTAATGTAGTGTCTGGGGGAAACCTCTCCTAGGCCCTGTGATCTTTGACTTTTATCGATAACTTAGACTAAGGCACAGACGGCCGGCCTATCAAATTTTCAGAGGACACAAAGCTAAGTAAATGGCTAAGATTTTGAACGATGAAGCTGAGATCTGCAAAACTGCCAACAAGCTAAAATGTTAGGCTTAATTAAATAAAATATGGATGAATTCAAAGTCTTACATAGGTTCCATTCAATATAATAAGCATTTATTAAGTGTCTATTATGTCTTAGATACTGTGACTGTACTGGAAATACAAAGAAAAAACAGAACAGTCTCTGCCCTCACAAGGTTTGCATCCTACTGAATTTTAAAAAAAAAAACTTCATAGACGAATATAAAGAAAAATTTACCAGACAGAAAGATCATTTAGAAAAGAGTTTTTGGTAGCCAGTCAGCTCGTTATGAGTCAATGTGACATCAGAGTCAACACTCCTACAAAAAAAATTTAATGTAATCTTAGGGTACATTAAGAAAGGCATAGTGTCCAGTGTATCATGCTGCCTCTGAACTACCTTCATTTCCCTTTTTTTTTTAATGGGATTGCCAGACTGGTAGCTCAGGGAAATGCTATAAACAACATTTTATTTAAATTTTGGTAAGGCAGTTCACATGGTGTCTCATGCTATTCTTGGGGGCCAGATAATGGTACAATTAGATGGATCCAGCCCTTTTTTGACAAATAAATCACCCTCTACCCTAGAGGAACCACACCTGAAGTATACTCAATTTGGGATACCAAATTTTAGAAAGGAAGCCAATAAGACAGAGAACACCCAGAGAAACACAGCCAGTGTGGCGAGTTGTCCTGAAATCACACCATATGAAGATTAGTTGAAGGAAGTGGGGATGCTTAGCCTAGTGGAAGTGATTGCTGCCTTCCTGGTTAGTATTTGAAGGTCTGTCTTGTTGGAAGGATTAGATTTGGTTTTGCTTGGCCCCTAAGAACAGAACTAACAGCAACAGGTGGAAGTCACAAAAAGATCCATTTTGGATTGATGGGGAGAAAGGCTTCTTGACAATTAGAGTGGTCTGAAGTGGAATGAGCTGCTAAGGGTAGTTGGTCTCAATGGAATGCTATACAAAAGTTGGCTCACCACTGGTTGAGGAAGTCATAGCAGGGAGTCTCTTGTGGCTAGACCACATGGCCTCTCTGGTCCCTTCCAATACTTAAATTCAACAATTTGGTTATGGCCTTATCCTGAGTACCTCTCCCCTCCAATCAATCTTGCCAATCCAATCTGCCATTCAGTTGATATTCCCCTCATCAGGGTTTTATTATCTTGGTCCCAATGCTCAAAAACTTTCACTGACTCTTCATAACCAATAGTAGCCAAATCCACACTCTTAGTCTGGAATTCAAGGCCCTCTGTAATTTGGGCTCAGTCTCCTTCCTCTCTCGGTTAATGTCTGACTATCCCTATGAATAAAAACTATAGCCAGGCAAACACATTTTCCACTTTTCTCTCCTTTGCTTCTATGCGTCCCTTCTCTGTATTTCAAATGCTTGTGCACATACCTTACACTTATTCGAATTATAACCACCCTTCAAGAGCTAGGGCAGTTCCTGACCCTTTCACGAAGACTTCTCCAGCCATCCCAGCCAGATCTCTTCACTCGGTAGAAATCATTGGGAATTCTATTTTTTTGGTAATTACATAGTATCTTAAGAAATATCTACTTATTGTCTTGAATTATTACTTTAAAGTTTGCTGTTATTAAACTTGCCATCTGTTTATGGTCTCCTAAGCAGATTATTTAGCTACTCCTTGAGGTCAGAGGTTGTTTTATTCTCTTTTGTGGCTTTCCAAACACTCAGAACATTCTTCATACGAAGGAGGTGCCCACAAAACACCGGTTGGCTTAATTTGATCTGATCTCTCCTTGTTTGGTTGCATTTCTGAAGGAAGTTCTTTACCTAAACACTTCATGTTTTCCCAGGATCCTCCTTTTCATATTTCACTGTATGCCAGGCCTCTGCCATCCTCTGCCCCTGGAGAAGGTGTACCTTTCCCCAAATCGACTCATGGTTGCCATGTCAAGTCATTGTTTCAAACAGAATGCTCTGCATTCTACTTCTGTGTGCCCAGAGGGCTTTTCCTGTCTTCATATGGTGAGTATGCTCTGGCTCTCACTGCTGGAGCCTGGCTGTTACATCGCTTCTCAGAGTTCCAAACAGGCACCCTAAGGAACTGGGTTATCTCTTTTCTAATTCTATTGGCTCGAGCCCATATTTGATGTGCTCCCTCACTGCTAACGGTCTGTGGCTAGCGTGTCAGCTCTATTTAAGCACTTAACATTGAGTAACTTTTGCAAAGGGAATATTTACCTCAAAGATAACAAATGTACAAGCAGCTCTCCCAATACCTTCAGGGCATACGATCCCTCATACTGCCCTCACTCTTTGAAGGAGGAGTCTCAAAACTCTACATAGAATTGGTCTTGCCAAGTTCATGTCCAGCTGCAGCAAGAATGCTGGTAAGTCCTTCCATCGGACTGGCATCCTGAAGGTCACTCCCAGAGATCACTCCTTGCTTTCTGGAGGCATTGATGGTGTGCTGACAGCACAACTTGGCCTGGATTTTGATTTCTGTATTGCTACAGCTCATTATCTCAACCTTGGAAACTGCCATTGTCAGGCATTCCACTCCCTTCATCTAGAATGGAAAAGAATGACTGGAAATGACAAAGACCAATTTCTATTTCTCAGGGGCCTCAGAGAGGAGAAGGACCTAAGGCCTTCCCCTTGCCACATGATCCCTCAGCTTACACCATGAACAAAAGAGTCACCGAGTTCCCCTAGATGTGAATGAGACAGAGTAGAAACAGCTGGAGCTGATAGGTTTTGCAGCCAGCCAAAGGGCTTTCTCTCCACCGTGTTGTCAGCTGACTAGAACCAGTACCAGAATGTTCACATGTGCTCCCTCCAACACATTTCCTTTACATCATCACGATGCTCCCAGAAGCTGCTCCCTAGCAGCCTTCACATGAAGGGGTTACATCATCAGCCAAGCAAATGGATGGGGTCCACACATATTCAGTGCACATATATGCATTAATGTCATTACATTAAAAAAAACAACTGATGTAAAACAAACCCACATACATTATTGGCATGTCTGCATACTACCAACAGAACCCAGCGGGAAGAGACAGAAAGAGAAATTTCTTTTAAAATAAATCAAAATATTTAAAATACTCGGGAGACTACCTACTAAGACATATACATAGGAATTATATGAATACAATTATAAAATGCTCTTTACAGAAAAAAAGACAAATAATTTGAGAAATATTAATCTCCTATTCTTATTAGCAGGATGAACCGATATAATAAAGATGACAATATTACTTAATTTATTTATTCAGTGCTATACCAACCAATCTCCGAAAGGATTACTTTATAGAACTAAAAAAGTTATTATGAAATTCATCTGGAAGAGCCAAAGGTCAGTAATCTCAAGAGAAGTAACAGGAGAGGGGAATGGAAAGTAGGGGATCTTAGAAGACCCAGACCTCAGACTAGGCTGCAAGCGGTAATTGTCAGACCTATTTGGTGCTGGTTAAATAAATTAAAAGTTTGATCAGTGGGCCAAATTAGGTACACAACACACAGAAGCAAGGAAACCTAATGGCCTAATGCTCAATAAATCCAAGGACGCCAGCTACTGGGGTAAGGACTTACTGCTGGGGAAAAACAGCTGGAGAAATTGAATAGTCTGGCAGAAAATAAGATTACGTCAACACATCACAGAGGACATCAAGATAAGCTCCCGATGGATGCATGACCTGGATGTGAAAGGTCACATCATAACCAAATTAGAGAAATGAGGAAGAAATTACCTTTTGGATCCATGGATGAGGGAAGAGTTCATGACAAAGAAAGGACAGAGAGGATCAAAGAACATAAAGTGGATAATTTTGATTACATAAAATTAAGGTTTTGCAGAAACAAATCTAATACAGCTAAAATTAGAAAGAAAATACCTAACTCTGAAAAAAAAATCTTTGCAGCAAGTTTCTCTGATAAAAAATTCTTGTTTTCAGCATATAAAAGGAATTGATTCAAATTTACAAGAATAATGTATATTCCCCAATTTATAATTTGAGAAAAGATATGAAGAGGCAGGTCTCAAGGGAAGAAATTCAAATTATCTATTGCCGATAGCTCCAAATCACTAACTATTAGAGAAAAGACAATTAAAACAATCCTGAGATTCTACCCCACACCTATCAGACTGACAAAGGTGACCAAAAAAAAGAGAAAATTACAAATGTTGAAGGAGTGGAGGGGAAATAAGAACATTAATTTACTATTGCTTAAGCTGTGAATTAGTGCAACCATTCTGAAAGCCATTTGGAATTATACCTGAAAAGTTCCTAAACTGTACGTCCCCTCTAACACAGTCATACCAGTAGCAGGCCTACAAGCCAAAGATATTACAGTTAGAGGAACAGGTCCTATAATGAGATATAAACATATATGTATGTGTATATATAGCATATATAGTATTACATATACATATAATATTTCAGTTCTTGTTTATGGTAACAAACTAGAAACTATGAAGGAAACCTTCAACTGGGGAATGGCTAAACAAATCATGGTCTATGAATGTAATAGAAGACTATTTTGCTGCAAGAAATGATGAAAGGGTTGATTTCAGAAAAAAATTAGAAAGACATATGAACCAACATAAAGTAAGTAGAACTAGAAAAATATGCTATGTTATGGCAACAAGACTTTAAAAATAAATAATTTTGAGAGACTTAAGAACCCTGATCAATACTATAATCAACTGATTCCCAAGAATTGATGGTGATGAATGCTATTACAGAGAAGGGAGGGGCTCAAGATGCAGAATTAGATACACATTTTTGCACACAAACAGCATGAGAACTTGTTTGGCTTCACTATGCATTTTTGTTCTAAGTGCTTTAAAAAAAAGGGGGGGGGGAGAGGATAGGTAGAAGAGAAAAAAAACCAAATTCTTGTGAATTGGAAAGAAAAAGAAAACCAATCCAATGGTGACGTCTGAAAAATAAAATCATAATCCTTCAATAGTGAGTGAAATTGAAAAGTAATTTTTCTACTTAACTCTCCCAATAAATCAATGAAAAGCACTGGGGCATTTTTTCATTATCAAGACAAAATAATATGAAGTTTTTCAGTGCTTGGAAAAGATATCTGGTATGATTATTGCCCTTACACTAGCATTTAAGAGTCAACAAGCTTGGAAAACTTAAAATACAGATTTAATATTCTGTGGTTTGTCTCTGACAGATTGTCAGGCCTTGACCAAACACTTAGCTTGTGCCTGCTCAGCAAATCGATCTCCATTTAATATTAGCCTAAGCAAAACATAATTAGGGCTTTTAAAAAAACTTCTCCCATGGAGGAATTTGTTTTGCCTGATTATGTACGTTTGTAACATGGATTCTCTCTCTGTCTCTCTGTCTCTCTCTCTGTCTCTCTCTGTCTCTCTCTCTGTCTCTCTGTCTCTCTCTCTCTCTGTCTCTCTCTGTCTCTGTCTCTCTCTCTCTCTATTTGCTTTCTCAAGGTGGGGAAAGGGGAGGTAAGAGGGAGAGAATGCAAATCTGAAAATGAAATTAAATTAAATGAGAAAAATATGATTAGGAACATGGGGCTTAGTTTTAAGCTAAACGTTCACACAGGCCTTTCTTATCCTCCAAGGCACAAATGTCAAAGCAGAGCAAGGAAGACCCCCAGCATTTTGGATAGAACCCTGTGTGACTCTCCTAGGAGGACAAGACAAGAGTTACATAGAACGGACAAGCATGGAGAAACACATTTTACCCTCCACAGAATATAATCTCCTGGAGATTAAGAATTTAATAACTTTTGTCTTTGTATTCACAGCACATGGTATAATTTCTGGAATATAGTAGGTTCTTAACCACATTTGCTTGATTAATCAAATGCACTCCTGGTTCCCAAACTGTGTGATTTTGGTGCTCTGTTCCAAGAAAAACTCACAGGAGACTCTATGGGATATTTTAAAATTTTGACCCAACTTTAATTGATGGAGCCATTAGGTATTACCTCAGCCTGGGGACACTGTTAAAAAAAAAATCACTGAGACAATAAGATCTCCATGAACCTGAGAAAGTTTAGTAACCGCTGGATCGAATTGTTGGTGAGAATGCCCATATTAAGGATTTCAGACCTATTGGAGCAAATTAGTAGAAAGAAAGACCTTCTTTTCATGATAAATGACTGCTCGGGTCCTATTATGACCCTCTTAAGAAGGTAGGTCTGCTCCCTCCCCAATCAAAAGCATATAATGCATTCCAGAGACAAAGGATTTGAGGATTATCTGGTGTTTTGGATTAAATAAACCACAGTTTTCTTCCATGAGGATGAAAACTTGAAATTCAACTGTATGGAGCAACTACCTTAAAGTACCATTTTTGGGGAAATCCTTATTATTGTTACTGTTCTTGTTATTACTGATGAAAGCTTAGTGATATTGGAAAGGCAGCGTGGCACACGTACATAAATCCTGGGCTTGGGGGCTGGATTACTGGTCTTTGCCATTTACTGACCATGCCATTTTGGACAAGTCACTTCATAGTTCAGAGCCTTCCTTTCCATATTTGTAAAATGGAGCGATAGGATCAGGCCTTCTTCCCTACACCATCCCTTCCACAGGGGCGTGGGAAGCTCAAATAAGATAATGGGTACAAAAGGGTTCTATAAATATAAGTTATACTATCACTTGCAGGAAATCTTGAAAGGAAGCCTGGCAGCTGAGGCACCTGTTGGTGCTATCTCTGAGATGATCTCTAGGAAGCCGGATGAGGCTTCTGTGGAAATCACCAGAGCAGTGGGCGCTTGCAGGCTGTGTAAAGGGACTGCCAGCCTCAGAGGCAGGGTGGGCACAGGTTCTTAAATGCCCTGGGCTATTTCTACAAGGATAGGGGGAGGTTTGAAGGGTGGGACTCTATCAGTTCAAGAAAGCTTCCCCCACTTCAGTATAAAATATTAATATTCAAAAAAGTTTATTCTCCAATTCTTGGCAGCTGAGTTGTGACATTTGGATGCCTTGTCATGTCGGGACATTGCCCACAAGAATATGCAATTTTCTGAGTAAATTTTTCTGACATTATTAACCTCTAAAACCCTGTGGAAACAATGACATGCTAACTACTATCTTGTCTTCATATTCCCCTGTTTGGTATTTTTCCTAACTCAGTAGAAGCACTCTCTATTTCCTCTAGATGAGGCCCAGAAATGACCCAAAACAACAAGATCAAGTTGATTAACCGGGCATCACAAAATGAGCCTGCCAGATGTCAACAGAAACACTGCTATTGAAAACTGTCTTTGTATCTACCTAACCTCAATCCCTCCACCAAATGGAGAAGATCCCCTAGGTAGCCAGAAAGGTTTAAAAAAAGATTTCTTTTTTGTTATTTTTGTTTTTGATGCTTTAAAGTCTAAGTTGAGGCCAACCCTGAATGAGCCTTGTTCTGTATGAGTTCAAAGATCCCAAAATTCTGCCTCTGAAGCTGAAGGAGGTGATGGGATGGGGGGGCAGGAAGAACTCTGCTTTCTACTCAGCTGCCAAGGACTGAGGAGAGATCCAGAGCTATTCCAAAGTGAGAAGCAGGAACAATGTCCAATTCTCCATATGTACCCAGGACTGAAAGAGACTGCCTCTTTTGCAGGCTTTTTGGATCCATAAAGCTGTGACTTTAGAAACAATTAGACACACCTACGAGATCCAACCCAGATGCCAAGAAAATGTTCCCAGGATCGAAACAATAAACATTCTGACATCACAGGCACTGATTTGTTTCTAAAATTTTGAGGTCTTCACACAGAGATTTTATTCTGATATTAAAAAAAGAACCTAGCATCTGAACCATATGTCTGAGTATTTTCTGTATGCTGCTGTCGTTGGGAACAGCTGAAAAAACATGATCCAGGACAGATAACAACCTTCTGATGAACACGCTTTGGAGGGGTCTGCAAGGCCGAGTTTGAAAGGTGTCTGAACTGCAAGAAGGTACTAACAATGTAAAGGGTGAAACAATTCTGCTGTCATCAGACCCACTGCTTCATACTGAGGCAATTTCAGACTTAAAAAACCTCAGAGCAAGTGGGGCTCGACCTATGAGTCATAGACTCTGTAAGAAAAAACAAAAACAAAACCTACCACTGGGGATCCAGTGATTGACTGAGACCTTTTTGTCACCTGTTAACTCAAATAAAAAAATGTTTGTTAAGAGCTTATTTTATTCAAGGTACTGTACTAAGCCCTGTGGGTACAAACCTAAGATCAGTATCCTGTCCATGTTGGTTACATGTAGACCCAAGTGACTTGTTTAAATGTGGTTCTCTGGAGACATGAAAAGATATGTCTGGAATTTCCTAGACCTCTCTCCAATGGACATTTTGATGCCTACTTAGAGGGGAGCAGAAGATTGGAGTGCTAGGCTGATTGTCTTGCTCTCCTTAGATAGGGGCTACCAGACTAGAATTATATTTATCTGTTCTCCCAGGTATTGTTGGTCTAGGGGAAATGATTTTCAGTTTCAAACTACTTCCCTAAACACTGTCCTTTAAATGGGAAGTCACGCAGCTTATAATAAAAGGCTTGGGTCCTTCCCACCAAATAATGGCTACACAAAAGACCATCACAAATAGTGAATGGCTAATAAACTCATTTATCTAAGCAGCTAGCAAAGAAGTACTAGAGATTAGAATATGTCAGACAACATACAGAGTGAACGAGTTCTCCCATGGGGAGTAAGAGATCTTGGCTTACCTGAGAGAGAAAATCCCTAATTTTACCTGAAGTTTCTAGAAAAGCAAGATAGAAACCAGGGATATGTTTGAGAGGGGTGTCTACCTTCCCCAAATCTGTCCTCTCTCTCTCTCTCTCTCTCTCTCTCTCTCTCTCTCTCTCTCTCTCTCTCTCTCTCTCTCTCTCTCTCCCCAAAGAGGGTCTGGAATCTTGTTTCCTCTGTCAAAGTAGGAAGCAAGATGTTCATTCTTCCTCCTACACAAGCACACAGCATCAAGTCATTATCTTCTTCACCTATAAGAAGTCTTATGCAAACAATCCAGATTTGGGTTACAGAAAGACCAAAAAGTGATATGGTTCTGTCAGTTGGAGAGTTCGAAATCCAATAGAGAGGGGTATAATGCAAAGTAAAATTTGATAAGGAAAGGCAAGGAATCAAATAACATAGTCCCTGCCCTCATGAAAATTACAGTCTAGGAACAGGACATGAGTCATACACATGTAATAGAACCTCTGTGCCAGGGAAAATGGGATGTCTTTCCCACTAAGGAAGCCCACATCTCACCACCACATACAGGTCAGTTCAACCCAAATATATCAGCCCCAATATCCAGCTCCTCAATACCCTTCCAAAGGTTTGGATTCAATCTATTTCCACTTAATTAATTAATTAAGCTATTTTGGGCAGCCCTAACACTGATGAGTTTTCCTGGAGAATTTCATACTCAAAATGGAAGACATTTCACCTGTACCTACTTTTGCCTCTGATCATTAGCATACTCCATTCCCAAAATCTGTGATAGATAGGTAGATAGATAGATAGATAGATGATAGATAGTTAGATAGATAGATAGATGGTAGACAGATAAGATAGACAGAGAGAGAGAGAGAGAGAGAGATGAAAAGATTCAATAGCTGAAATGAGTGAGGAGTGCATTCTAGGTGAAAAAATTAGCCTAACCAAAATGATGGAGGTAAAAGCAAAACCTAAGAAATATGTGGGTGAGATTATAAGTTTCCCAATTAACTGGAGCACAAATGTGGACAGGAATATTTTGGGGGGGAAGAGGGGAAGAGGACCATGATTTTATCCATGCAGAAACTATCTCCATTGATGCATGTCAGAAACTCACCCCTAACTGGCCTCAGTTGCCTGGCAGCCCTTGGGAAAAGTTGTGCCTTGTCCACAGTAACACATCTCCTGTCTGTTAGAGGTAAGGTCTTCCTGACTGCAGAGCTGGCCCTGAATTTACAAGGTACTCTCAGGCGAAGAATGTTAGGAGTTAAATAGCAGACTTTAGCAGTAGCAGGCAATTTGTAACTAATAGGAATACACTATAACGGAATCACATTAGCAAAAATTTTAAGTCTCTGTATAAATCTCTGATCCATCCATTCCATCATTCTCACAGTCTATTCTCAGAGGACCCCTGCCAAGGGGGAAGTGGGCAAGAAGGAGGAGAAGAGATTGTGACCTGGTTGACCTGTTCATTTTAGAGACTTACCATCAATCCTAAACACCGCAGCTGAATCTACTAAGCAGTGATCGATCACTGGGCAAGGATTTAGCCACGGCCATTGTATCTCTGCGCACCAGCTTTTCTTATGTGAATTGGTCAAGGAATTAAAGTTTAGCAAATGTCCAAGTAATAAAACCAAGTAAGAGTAGAAAGAAACTAAGATTTATGTGAGTGCCAGCGAGGGACCTGATGCATCAGTCATCATCACAGTTTACATGTCCCTATCACTTGGTGGTACAGTAAGTAGAGCACCAGGCCTGGAATCAGGAAGAATCATGTTCCTGAGTTCAAATCTGGCCTCAGACACTTAGTAGCTGTGTGACCCTGGGTAAGTCACTTAACCCTGTTTGCCTCAGTTTCTTCTTCTGTAAAATGAGCTGGAGAAGGAAATGGCCAAACCACTCCAGTATCTTTGCCAAGAAAACCCCAAACAGGGTCACAAAGAGTCAGGCATGACTGAAATGGATGAACAATAACAACAACAAAGTCACTTTTATCTCCAAGGATCTCAGTTTAATTTAACAAACATTATTGGGTACCTGCTCTGTGCCAGGCTGATAGTCTGGTACAGTGGGAAAAGAGCTAGTCTTGGAATCCCGAAGATCTAGGTTTGAGTCCTGCCCCTGATTCATACCATTGAAGTGACCCTAAGCAAATCACTTAATCTCCCGGTATGCCCCCAAGAGACCTCTCTGACCCTAATGAAATCACAGATCCTACCAAGAAAAGGGAGAGGAAGGGAGAGGAGGGGAGGGGAGGGGAGAGGAAAAAGGAGAAAAGAAAGAAAAGAATATAAAACCTAACAAAGAAGGGCCCCTGCCCTCAGGGACCTCACAGTCTTTTGCTATACGGGATCTGGTGGGTATAAAGTCAGACATGTGAGGCCTATTTTGAAGTTGGAGAGCCTGAAAGAAAGACAATAAACAATGACCTGATTATGAGACAGTAATGAGTCAGCGGCCTGGTCAGAAATTACCATCCAGGGCTTCTAATCCCTGTTCCAGATTGTACTTGAGATAAAAACCAATATATTCAATCAAAAAAAAAAAAAGAGGAATGGTTTCAGTGAGGCTGGTCTTTGCCAAGAATGGGCAATTAATGTATTAGTGCTGTCTGCAGAAATGCTGTCCAAACACAGGGATTCCAAACATCTCAAGGTTATTTGGTTTGCATTCAAAACACATTAGTCCTCCAGCGACAATGTCTTGAGGAACAAATTGGGTTACAAAATATCCTGCTGAAACAGGGAATCTCAGGGCTAGCTCAGGGCCTGGACTGCTTGGCCTCCGTCCCCCATGTTCTCTGTCTCTTGCTGCCATCAAGAGAGAATGTGTAACTGAGACAGTTGCTGTGAATGCTAAGCAGGAGGGCATAATTTGGAGATGAATCACTGCTTTTTGGTCTGCAGCCCTGTCAGAATACATAAGGGACTCATTCTCCGCTGGTAATGGCCTCATTACTGGTGTTCCTGGATGTATAGTATGTGTGTGTCGAAACTGCAAACCAATACTGCCCATCCCTCAGAAGTATCGATTCAGTCCCTCTGAGTCTGTTGACCTATTTGAAGACACATTCCTGCCCATCACTAATTACAGAATGAAATAGTGAGCAAAGTGTTTCTTGATGTGTCGTTGGCATATGTTAAAAGGTGGTTGTAGACAGCTCCATTGAAGTCTTCCTTGGAGGGCTCATTTTATGATGGGACTGACCCCAAGTTGCCACAGGTGCTGGCAGAACACAGATTCTCATAGGTCTTACCAAGCTACAAAGGTTCGACTAAGGGCCTAGTGAATGGCTTTCTGTGCCAAGCTTAGCTAAATTTAGAGAGACCTGCTACCAGGTGGCTGGCCCCCAAACAGTGATTTGGGGAGGAGGAGGTAAGGGAGTGGATGAGAACTCAGGAAGATAATCTATTACAGCATGAAAGAGATTGAAATTTGCAGAAGATGGATGTGGGGATCACCTACATCAATGAAACCAGATCTTTTGTACTATGAGTTTTAATCATATAGCATTTAAGTAAGAGAATTCTTTTCTTTTTTTAAATATGGTCAGCTTCAGCCAGCTGCCCAGATTCCTTTCACATGGAGAAGTTCAGATGAAACTTCTTTTCTTTTGTCTCATTATCATTTTTTACCCTGAAGATCCATAATTGGAAATTCTGTTTCCTGGATCAAGTTCATTTGAAACACAAGTAAGGGGAGCAGCAGAGAGGATGGTCCGTCACAGTTGGGTGCAGTTGTTCTAGGAGGCAGGATGGCTGCCAGAGTTCAGCCCCAGGTGCTATGGAATGGCCAGCACTTCTGACCTCCCAACACCTGGCAAGAGAGAGAGAAGAAGGGAGGCAGTTATTAGGAAACATGGGACAGAGTGGGAAACCAGGCACCAGAAGCAGGCAGAACCCCTCCAAAGTGGTGTCAGGAAACCTACTCCTCAATTTCAGCATTCTGGAACAAAGCCCAAATCACCCCACCCTAGGTAGAGTTCTATTCTTTCAAAACAACCTACAGCAAAATTTTATCTATGAAACGTTATCCATCCACATCAGCATGGGGAAATCCCTACAGCATATGTTGCATATGATATACCTATGTCTGAATATACTCATATTAATGTGAATCTTTTGGCATTTGTTATGTTGAATAAATAAAATACTTGATGGTCATTCCTGAGCAGTACCCTTCTCTCCATCCTGGTAGCTGTATTTGTTTCTTGCCCATCATAAATGCTTTGGGATGAGTTTACAGCTTTTATATATTTCATTTATATGAATTTACAAATTTATATAAATATTTATATAATTATAAATTATAAATATTTATAAACATATATTTTTCATTACATATTTCACATAGTGAAAACAGGTACAGTAGAACAGAAAACCTGTATGATGTTGGTGTTAGGAGTCAGGAAGACCACTTACCAACCATGTTAGATTAGACTTTACCTGGATGCAGTGTTTGACTTTTAGAGCATGTGATCTGATGCATGATTTATTTGAATCTGTGTAATAACAAGTCATGTTACAACGAAAATCACCTATACATGAAAATCCACAAATGAAACATGTTCCTAATTGATGAATATGAGTTTCTATAGGAGGTAATGGGCACACATACTCTGAGCAGTTAAAAAGGACTAACTTTAATCTGAATAATTCTGGAAATCTAACATGACCAATTCTTGATTATTCAGGCACTCCCCATGCAAGGCCTTTCGTTCTTGACAGGCAGCTGGGTGGTGCCCTGACTTCAGACACTCACTGGCTATATGACCCCAGGCAAGTCAGTCAAGCTCTTTCTGCCTCAGTTTCCTCAACTGTAAAAGGCACCTACCTCCTAGTGTTGTTATGAGGACCAGATGCAATAACAATTGTAATATAATAATATGATATAATATAATAATAATATAATAATTGTAAAACACATAGCCTTATTGCCTGGTACATGATAGGCGCTTGGTAAATGCTTGTCTCCTTCCTTCCCTACTGGTTGCCTGCCTGTAGACCAGCTGTTATCAGCCTGTGGGTTATGTTCAATTTGTAACAATGTGTCCTGTATATCAGATATTTACATTACGATTAATAACAGTAGCAAAATTATAGTTATAAAGTAGCAACGAAAATAATGTTATGGTTGGGGGTCACCACAACATGAGGACCTGTATTAGAGGGTCGCAGAATCAGGAAGGTTGAGAACCACTGCTCTGGACCATCCCATTGCTCTTCAGAAAAAGAGGACATCAGCAGTTCACTGATTTCAGCACTTGGTATAAGGAGGCTGGGAGAGAGGGTGCAAACCCATGCTTTCAATAAGGAGCTCCTGGGTGTGGAAACTCCTTTTACCACTGCAGGTCAACGCTTTCTCTATAACTCATAGTCTTAGAGCTACCCAGTATCCTAATAGGGTGAGTGACTCTTCCAGAGTCACAAAGCCAGTAGGAATTAAAGGCAGTATTTGAACCCAGATCTTCTTGGCCTGGTGGCCAGGTCTCTATCCATTATGCTAAGCAGTCTGAGAGGGAGGCAAAGCTGTGGCAATACATGAAAAAGAAGAATTTTAGACTGTCTTTGGATTTTTCTCAAATCATTAGAGAGAATTAGGATGGGAATGAAACAATAGTGACAAGAGTCAGGTACAGTCACTTCCTGCTTGAGGGTGACCATTGACAAGTCCTAAATGACACATCTTTTTTTTTAATTGATTTATTTATTTACTTTTAGTTTACAAGATTCAGTTTCAGAGAGTTTTCTTCCCTCCCTCTCCCCCCCCCCCACCCCCCATGGTGGCATGCAGTCAAGTACAGGATCTGCAGACACTTTCACATTGGACATTAGTCTGGTTGTAAAGAAGGGTTGTAACCAATGGAGTGAACAGTGGGAAAGAAGAAACAAAACCAAACGTGGAAAAGAACAATAGCATGTAGATTGCTTCAGTCTCCATTTAAACTCTATTCTTTCTAAATCTTTCTCTGAATGTAGATATCTCCTTCCAT
>CM053580.1:221783209-221807946 GCA_028627135.1 Pseudochirops cupreus | reverse complement strand
CTGTGCGTTGCTGAGAAGAGTCCAGTTTATCAAAGTTGGTCGTCACACACACAATGTGTCTGTGATTGTGTACAAATTTCTCCTGGTTCTGCTCTTCTCGCTCAGCATCAGTTTCTATAAGCCTCTCCAGGTAAATATGAAGACCGTCTCCTCCCCATTTCTTATAGCACAATAGTATTCCATTACATTCATATACCACAGCTTGTTTAGCCATTCCCCAATGGATGGGCGTCCCCTTAATTTCCAGGGTTTTTTTGCCACCACAAAGAGAGCTACAATAAATATTTTTGTACATATGGGTCCTTTTCCCACTTCTCTGATCTCTTTGGGATATAACCCTACAAGCGGTGTTACTGGGTCAAAGGGTATGCAATTATTTATAGCCCTTTGGGCACAGTTCCAGATTGCTCTCCAGAATGGTTGGATCAGTCTAGATGACACATGTAGGGCTAGAGAGAACATCAAAGGCCACCTAATCTAATCTTCTTCTTTTATAGACTCAGAAAAATTAAATGTGTTGTTCAAGGTCTCAGAGGGTAGAAGTGAGTACCAGGAATCAAGATCAGGTTCCGAAGTCACTGCGATTTCCCCTGTGCTGTGCTACCTCCCATGTTACTTAAGCCTCATTTTCTTCTTTTTTGGGGAGAGGAGGTAATTGGGGGTTAAGTGACTTGCCCAGGGTCACACAACTAACAAATATCTGAGGCCACATTTGAACTCAGGTCCTCCTGACTCTAGGCCAGGTGCTCCATTCACTGCACTGCTCAGCTGTCGCAGTCCCCTTACCCATGACCCTCTAAGTATCCTTCCAACTCCAAAAATCTTCGGTTCTCTGCAAATTGATTCTCAAAGTGAGGAGAGGTTGAAATCATCCACTGGCCTGCCTTAGGTTTGTTCTTTGGATTGGGACATCACAGTGCTGATGATGGCATTGTTAAGTATGGCAAGAGTCACTCTTTCAGACCAGCATTGGTTGGAGGAAGTTTAGATCTGTTTCTGCTTTCCTGCCTTTTGCCAGGCATATGGAACGCATTCCTTCTCATCCAATAGGGATTTGTCGTGACTACTGTGTGCCTGTCTCTGTTATGTGCCAAGTAGAAAAGTCAGTGACTCTCACAGGAGTGGGCAGTGTGAAAACAGTTCAGACCAAGGGTCCTCCTTCTTTGTGGCCTTATCTCCTAGAGGTTTGTTTTCTTTTGTTTTTTCTTCACTTAGTAACCATCAGCAAAAACAGTGTGATAGGACAGTATAGGGACTGGATGTGTGATTTCATTGATCAAGGAAACTCCTGCGTGTGAAACTACTTCTAGCAATGCAGTCCTACACACACACACACACACACACACACACACACACACACACACACGCAAATATTCAGTTTATTGGAAAATATCTGTGTTAATTTTAATGAGATAAAAAAATTCTCCGTTTGCTTCCATATTCCCTTTAGACATTTTTTCTCCTGTGCACATTTTTTTTGTTTTTTATTGTTAGGGCTTTAATTTTTATTCTTCTAGTCCATATCTAATAATACGCTGGTTCAGTTTTCTTTATTCTACATCACTTTATAAGGGAGTTAGGTAGTACCTTGGATAGAATATGTGACTTGGAGTCAGGAAGATAAGAGTTCAAATCCAGCCTTAGATCCTGCCTCAGTGTTCTCATCTGTTAAATGGAGATAATAATAGCCTCTCAGGGTTGTTGTGAGGGTCAAATGAGATAACAATTGTAAAATACTTTGTAAACTTTAAAGTGTCATATAAATGCTAACTATTATTATTATAATCATAAAAGACCTCCCACATTTCTTTGTATTCTTTGTACTTCTCATATCTTATGATGTAATAATATTCCACTCCATTCCAAAACCACAATGTCTTTAGCCATTTCCCAATCACTGGACACTAGGGTTGTTTCCAGTATTTTTTATAGTTATGAATAATATTGTTAAAAATATTTTTCTGCGTCTGTTGATGACATCTCTTGAGTATAGGCCCAGCAGGGGATCACTGGGCAAAAGGGTACAAAGAGCTTTCTAGCCTTACTGTTTGTCACCACAACCTACAGAACTGCAGAGTGGGAAGGGAGTTGGCAGCCATCGACTCCAATGCGTTCATGAAAGGAATTACCATGTTGCTTTCTGAAACGATTCCAATCAGCTCGCTTAAATCAAAATATAAGCTCGTTTTCAGAAAGGATGGCTTCATTTATTATGTTTTTGTCCTTAGTGCTTAGCACAGTGGCCAGCATGGACAAAAAGATTTAATAAATGTTTGCTGATTGACTGATTGAGTGAGTGATCTCCTTGTTCTTAAAAACACAGAAGAAGAGAGGGGGAAGGAGGGACCTGCCTGGCCAAAAGTAGCACAGAGTTTGACTTCTTTTTTTAAAAATCTTTGACCTGACCTTTTTTTCACCAGATTCTGAGGCTGCCAGGGCTTCTTTCTTTATGTCACAACAGACCAAGATTCTTCTCAAAGCATCCAGTCATGCCACCTACCTAAGTCACAACAGTGGGAAGAGGATCATCTAATGCTAGGCTTTCCCAGGCCAGGACTCAGGGTTTGCTATCAGAAGACTGACTCATCCCAAATGCCTGTACATTGACCTGGCCTGGAAATCCCCAGAGACCCTTCCCAACCTCCCTGTCCTTCCCCCTCCAACTTCACTCCAGTGTGGCAGTGCCCCGCCTGCCCTATTGGGCCACCTCTGACACTAGGTCCAACTCCCCCTTTATCTTAAAAAACCAATCCTTTTTCTCGCTGGGTCCTACTATGCAGTGTTGGCCCAGACTATATGTACGCTAAAGCTCAGAATGGGTCTTCTGCTGTTTCTTCAAATTAGCAGAAGTCATTTTGCAACACACATAGCAAGGCTTGCTGAGGAACAAGATCTGCTGTCTCTCTGTGTATTGTTATGATGACTGTCACCATGGTAGCAAGGTGTTTTGTTTCAAATTGAGTGATAGTGAGGCACAGGTTGTCCAAACAGGGCTCCTAGTGAGCTTTGACTCCTGTAGCTGTGTCCTTCTTGCAAGAAGAAACCTGGGGGGAGTTGGAATGGGCTGAGGCTGACCTCTGGGCAACTCAGAAACACTTGGTACTCAGGATTCCCCAGGCTCAGGATTGGGGGAGGAGGAAGGGAAGAAAGGAAGAAATCTTGAGGGACATGAGAAATGAGATCCAGTGAAGTCACACAACCTTCCTCCACTTCCCGGCTGCAGGAATGAACCAGGGTTTCTCTTTCTAAATCTCTCCAGGTCACCAGACTAGATACTCTGACCAGGCAATGGTGATTGATGCAGAAAAAAAAGGAAAAGAGGGAGAGAAAATGGGAGAAAGAGAAAATGGAAGCAGATTAAGAGTAAAAGGGAGCCTGTGTTAACTCTAGGCCTGGAAGGCTTTGCCTGAGTTCCGAGAGAGAATGAGGGGAGAGAATGACTTGGTCACGACTACATGGTCTGAGGCCCAGGGCCCAGAAGCAGCTTGGCAAGGAGGGCTTGTGTGTGAGCACACTGTCACCTCAGTAGCTGGAATATGACGTGTTGTGCTTTAAAGCTTGTGAAATATTTTACACGCTTTCTTTCATTTGAGCCTTAAGACAGCCCTATGATGTGAGTATTACACATATTTACATCCTCACTGTGCAAGGGTAGAAATGAAGACTCGGACCCAGTAAAGGACTTGGCTATAGTCACACAATGGGATTAGAATTAGAAGGAAAACAATCAAATTCCTAAATTGTGTGTGCGTGTGTGCGCGTGTGTGCGTGCGTGTGCGTGCGTGCGTGTGCGTGTGTGCATGTGTGTGCATGTGTGCGTGTGTGCATGCGTGTGTGTGCATGTGTGTGTGCGTGTGCGTGTGTTTGTTCGTGTGTGTGCACGTGCGCGCGTGTGTGTGCGTGCGTGCGTGTGCGCGTGCGTACGTGTGTGCACGCGTGCGTGTGTGTGCGCGTGTGTGTGCGCGCGTGTGTGCGTGTGTGTGTGCGTGTGTGTGTGTGCGTGTGCATGTGGGCATGCGTGTGTGTGTTTCTGTGCGTGTGTGTGTGTGTGTGAACAGTTAACTGGGGGAAAATTCTTGCAACAAGTTTCTCTGATAATAGTTGGACATACATACGTGTGTATGTGTGTGTATGTCCATGCATGTATGTGTATGTATGACTGTCACTTATACTTATATTGATCTTTATCAAATAAAGACAATTTATTAAAGAATGAGAGGCTCTAATGCTGGTTCACTCGTAGCAAATCCTAAATAGCTCATATGAATTTATGTATATTAAATCTCGTGTGTATATACAAAGTAGTATATGTATATATGTGTATATATTTTGATGTCTGTAATTTTTATCAGAGAAATTTGAAATCAGAGACAATTTATCTATTAGAGAATGGTTCCTTTCCTTATTCATTTCTAAATATTGCATTGTATATGTACATATATAGATCTCTAAATACTATACGTGTATACTTACATATATAGAAACATATAAACACACACACATGTTCCCACATACGTAGTCATAACAGAGTAGCTGGAACGGGAAGGAAAAGAGTCAATTGTGTGAATATATGTATCTATATACACACTGAAGATATTTAGGGGTTTGATACAAGAGAAGAAAAACAAGAGTTATGATCTACTGAGACAAATCGTCAACAGTTACAAATAACCTGTAAGTCTCAGAGGCGGGATTTTGGACCAGCTTTTCCTGGGTAGTCCTGTGACTCAATTCTTACTAAGAAGCCTCTCAGATTTCAGTTGCAGTCAGAAGTCAGGAAACTGAAGAATTAACAAGGTTCCTGATATCATTCTGAGTGATCCCCAAACCAAAAGGATGAAAGGGATGGTCCCTCCGAAGGAAAGGGGACAAGTCTAAAGAGAAGCCATGCTCAGAGTTAATAAGCATAAATTTTTTAATTAAAAAAAAACAAAACCCACAGATCCCTTCTGGGAATATTGGCAAGTCTGACTTTACAAGGAAGCTCATCCGCATAGCTGGAGGATGAGCAAAGCCCTGCCCCGCTGGAGACATTAAGCAGGTGTCTCTGGGACAGGCTGGAGCAGGGCCTTGTTTTCACTTTGTTCTATGCATGAGAATTTGGAGGTGAGTTCGGAGACAGGTTCCCAGGTGCACTAGCAAACTGCATCACCATCTATTGCTTTAAAGATCTTGACCCTATGTTTCTAGACATCTCCTAAAGCCTTTTTTTTTAAGACAGACCTGGTTGAAGCCTACAGAATGAATCTGTCCTGTTATCGTACTCCTTTGAGGGAGTCAGTTCCAGTGTTTAAGGCACTCAAGCGAGCAGTTGGGGATCCCAGTTTTGTTTCTTGGGTCCATTATTTTGGTACTTTAGTTTCTTCCTTCTATAACGTGGGAATGATTCACCCTAAGCCTTCTTTACTACATATAGATGTTATAAGGATCAGTAAGACAGTAGGCCTCATGCTTTTCGTTAGGCACTATTTGAGTATCTTTCTGGAAGCTCTAATAAACTGTAAGCTTCCCATAAGCTATTCCCCTCCAAAATTACCCTAAACTGAGAGGGTGATTTTTTGAAGGGAAGTTGTGTTCTCTAGCTCCAATACCAGCAGGACAAAAAAAAAATCAATATTTCTATCTAAATGAAGCCTATCTTTATACTTTCCTATGGTCGTCTGGCTATTAGCTATGTGGCGCAGCAGACGGGGCTGGGCCTGGAGTCAGGAAGACTCATCTTCCCAAGTTCAAATTCAGTCTCAAAACACTTGCTAGCTGAGTGACCCTGGGCAAGTCACTTCAATCCGTTTGCCTCAGTTTCCTCATCTATAAAATGAACTGGAGAAGGAAATGGCAAACCACTCCAGTATCTTTGCCAAGAGAACCCCAAATAGGGTCACAAAGCAATAGACGCAACTGAAATGACTGAACAATAATAACATCATAGCTGTTTGAGAACTCGGCAATCTCATCTAACCAAAAAATGTTTGGAGACGTGGAAAACCAGCTGGAGGATATAAAATAGTTCTTGGAAAGGAAATTGCGGGGCCACAGTTTTGAGCGAGGGTTCTTCACCTTTATTGTGTCATGGATCCATTTGGCACTTGTAAGAACTTCTCAGAGTATTTTAAATTTTTTAAAAGTTACATGATAACCTTATTATATACTTAAAAGGAATCACAAATTATACATAATACAAGTTATACATAATAGATTTGCAGTTTCATGTACAATCATCTTTTTTCATTCTACTATGTTAAAGAAATGTTTTTATTTCTTAATTTCAGAAATATGTGTTTACAAAAACAGAATCACATATGAAATTGTGAAGCACTGTTCTATACTACTTACTTTTTAATAAAAGGGTATAATAAATTCAATTTGTTACTTTTAAAAAGAATATTTTATAATGTATAAATGTGTAGGAATACAACAAAACCCATTATTGAAATACACTTATGAAAACCTTGGTTTAAGCTCACCGAGACAAGATTAAGAGACTCTGATCTAAAGGTTCCTCAGAAGCCATCTAGCCAAATCCTCTCATTTTACAGATGAGAAAACAGAGGCCCAGAGTGCTGACGCCTTGGCCCAGTCATACACATTGAACGTATCAGAGATGAGATCTGAACCCAAGACCTCTGGCTCCAGGACCTGAGCTCCTTCCACCATGACTATTCTAACTTTATCACACCCTGGGAAAACTACAATGTTCTCGCAAACTCAGCCAGATGTGTCAGGAAGATAGAAGAATGCGGAGAAGCCCAACTCTCTCCTATGCAGTGACGTTCCCCTAGTCAGATAATGCCCATCGGGCAAAGTGGACAGGAGGGAATCCTTCCCACAACCAAAAAGGAACTGAGAAGCCGAAAGTACAGAATTCTTGCTGATTAGAGTTTTAGCATTACGTCTCAGTGTTCCCTAGACCTGGAAATGCAGGTGCAAATGCACAAAAGCTGCTGGTCCTGGTTCAGCCTTCTTTGTACGCTTAGATGGTTCTTTGTTCTCATCACTGTGGAGTCTGTACTCTGCAATGATGCTGATTACAGCTTCTACCCTCCAGGAGCTTAACTCTAATGGGGGGGGGGGGGGGAACAACACATAGAGCAGGGTGGGAGCCAGGGAAGGGGATTTGGGTCCGTGGAATCTCAGGGATTGTGACTGTCCTTCACATCAACAGTGGTAGCATCGATTACCTCTCCCTGAGCAAGTCCTGTCTAAATCTTATTGTAAACACTCCATAAAGGATACAGCAAATTCGTAGGAGGGATGTGGATCTTTTTCACATCTAAGGAACTTTGTTGTTCAATCATTTCAGTCGTGTTTGATTCTTCATGACCCCATTTGGGGTTTTCTTGTCAAAGTGCAGGAATGTTCTGCCATTTCTTTCTCCAGCTTATTTTACAGATGAGAAAATTGAAGCAAACAGGGTTAAGTGACTTGCCCAGGGTCACTCAGCTAGCAAGTGTCTGAGGTCAGATTTGCACTCAGGTCTTCCTGACTCTTGACTATTCACTGCAACAGAGATGCCTCAAAACAGAGGACTCATCATAGCACCCCCATTGCAGAGACAGTAAACCTTACAGATTCTTGCTGCTAACCCAGTCCCATTCCTATAACTGACTTTTGTGTAAAAGTTTTAAAAGTGAAGGTGCCTTGATATTCCTATTCCAATTAGCATTTTAGTTATGAAGAACTTTTAGCATTTGGAGGCCCATTCCTTCAAAGAGCTATGCATGGAAGGAGCCTTGAAGATCTTGATGGAAGGAACATTAGAGGTCTGTAATCAATATATAAATGAAGGAGAATGAATGAATGAAAAAGAATATATTAGGCACCTGCTGTATGCATCATGAAGTGCACCACATACTGGGAATGCTGTTACTGACAGACAATTATGATTACGGTTGACAATAATACTATCTAGCCAGCATATCATGCCTAATATGAAAGTCAGACAAATTTTAACCTCATGGAGCTTAATTCTTTTTTAAAATTGATTTGTTTATTTACTTTTAGTTTACAAGCTTCAGTTCCAGAGTCTCTTGAGTTTCAGGTTTTCTCCCCTTCCTCTCCCCGCCCTCCCATGGCGGCATGCAGTGAAGTATAGGATCTGCAAATACTTTCACATTGGACATTAGTCTGGTTGTAAAGAAGGTTGTAACCAATGGAGTGAAAAATGGGAAAGAGGAAACAAAACCAAACATGGAAAAGAAAGAGAGTAGGTAGATTGCTTCAGTCTGCATTTAAATTCTGTTCTTTCTAGATCTTTCTCTGAATGTAGACATCCCCTTCCATCCTGAGACTTGTAGAGTTGTCTTATAGCTGTGCGTTGCTGAGAAGAGTCCAGTTTATAGAAGTTGGTCATCACACATACCTTGTGTCTGTGATTGTGTACAAATTTTTCCTGGTTCTGCTCTTCTCACTCAGCATCAGTTTCTATAAGCCTCTCCAGATAAATATGAAGACCGTCTCCTCCCCATTTCTTATAGCACAATAGTATTCCATTACATTCATATACCACAACTTGTTTAGCCATTTCCCAATTGATAGGCATTTCCTTAATTTCCAGTTTTTTGCCACCACAGAGAGAGCTGCTATAAATATTTTTGTACACATGGATCTTCTAATAGGAGGCTACAACACATAGTGGAAGGGGCTTTTGGGCCGTGGTATTTCAGGGATTGTAACTGTCCTTCACACCAGCAATGGTAGCATTGATTTCATTAGTATTCCCAGAGAAAAAGTAAAAGGTGTAAAGTTGTATGTGTGTGCGCACACACACACACACACACACACACACACACACACACACACAAACACCAGTCTGGTATGCACTGACTACATAAAAGCTAGGCAGGCAGAACAAAGGAAAGTCGGGGCAAGGAGAAAGAAGAACCTCTGAACTTTTATTATTGCCTCGGGCTCAGCAGTTCCCGAAGCTGTCTGAACTCCCCAAATCAGAGGCTATGAAATCTTTACAGGCCCTCACAGATGGAATTTTAAGTGAATTCTTTTTTTCCCCTTCCCCACTTTGTCTCCTCCATCTCCTTTCTCCTTTGAAGTCCTGAGTTACTAAGGAAACACTGATGTCATGGGATTGTGGTGGGTGGGCAGGGTAACAGGCACAAGTGCTGCGGGAAGGAGAGTCCTCTTCTGAAGAGGGGGCTGGGTTTGCAGAGAGTGGCAGAGAGACGAAGGGAGTCTGGGAAATTGCCTGACAGCTAAATGGTTGGGATCTGAAGTGACAAGCACTTATTTGCATTATTTATTTGGGAAACTGCTCACCAAGGTTTTTGCAACAAAATGGGGACAAGGACAAGTGGGGGGAACGTGGCCCCTCGCTGTGTAGAGCATTCATTGTGCTGAATCTGGAGTTATTGTCCCTCTCTGTCCATGTCCTGCCTGTCAGCTGTTGCTGAAATCGCAAGTGTGTTCCCTTGGCCACACTCCTTCCTCCACCAGTGCGTCCTCTCCAAGCTACATGTGCTGAAACACTATTTATAGGTTGGGGACCACACCTATTAGTGGAAAACCCAACCAGTCATCCGCTGAGGAAGAAAAAAAAGCAACCTGTTATTTGCTGTGTAGTTACCAGGTTAAATTGGCACTGAAAACCCTAACCCATCTCTGCTACCTTCCTTCAAGGGTAAATAAAGACGCTGCAGAGCAGTCTAGTACCTTCCACCCTGCCACAAGAGTTAGCCTGGACCCTCATACCCTAGATACCAGGAAGTATCAACCCTGGCAACTGGGGTGATCCTGCTCTAAGGATGTTTAGGACCATGGTGTGGAATCCTACAACTGAGGTAATGTGTTCCAAAAGGAAAGCAGGAGGCTGAGAGTCGGGAGACTGGGGTCAGGCTTATGGTCAGTCCTTTTTGCATGCCCCATTCCCTGCCCCAATGTGCAAATGGACCCTTGTGTTCCTGCCCATGTTAAGTCTTTGACATTGTCCATTAACCAAAGAAATCCATGCAACCAGGGATATCTCAAAGGCTGCTGTGGGAATGAAAGGATAGAGCATGGTGCCTGGTAAGGAAGGGAAAAAGCATTTTTCACGCACCTACTACATGCCAGTCATTGTGTAAGCCCTTTATAGGTGTTATCTCATTCGAACTTTGCAATAACCTTTGAAGAAGCTGCTATTATTATGCCCATTTTACAGCAGACAAAAATGAAGGCAGATTGATAGAGGTTAAATGACTCGCCCAGAGTCATGTCGCTGGTTAGTGTCTGAGGCCACATTTGAACTCAAGTCTTCCTGACTCCAGGTCAGTGGGTCCATCCTCTACGCCACCAGCTGCATTTAATAGCTAAGGTTCACACGGCACTTTACCCGTTAGCTTGTTTGCTCCTCACAACAGCCCTATGGGTTGGGTACTGTTATTATCCCCTTTTTACAAATAAGGGAATGGAACCTATGAGTAGTTAGGTGATTTACCTAGGGTCACACAACTGATAAGAATCTGCAACAAGATTTGAACTCAGATGTTCCTAACCCCAAGTCAGCGTACCCACCCGCTATGCCCCAATGCACAAAGTTTACATAGCAAACCTTTAATAAATGCTTATTGCTTGATATAATAGACTTGAAAGTTGTCTATATAAATGTAAGACAGCGCAGTCATCATTTGTACGTGTACATACAGATGTATAAATGATGACAACAATGTCATATGTACATTCACACATACATACTCTTTTTTTGCTTTTTTATTGGAGGGGGGAAGGTAGGGCAATTGGGGTTAAGCGACTTGCCCAAGGTCACATGGCTAAGTTTTTTATGTTAAGTGTCTGAGGCCGGATTTGAACTCAGGTCCTCCTGATTCCAGGGCTGGTGCTCCATTCACTGTGCCACCTAGCCGCCCCCTACACATACATATCTATGTGTGTATATTTACCTAGATACATTAAGAAAGAAGCTTCTTGGCCATAAGTTCCCTCCACCGATGAAATAACAGAATACACATATGCATGCATATATGTGTGCGTGTGGATACACACATATAGTGTATGTTACATATTCTATACATGTTACAGATGTGTTACCATAAGCACACTTGTGAGTGTTGCTTCATTGGTGGAGGGAACCTTTGGCCAAGAACCTTCTGTCCTGATGCAGATAAGTCATTCCTCTGTACTTTACAAAATCAAAGAGGTGCTTCAGGAACTAAAGAAATGAAAAAACATTTATTTACAAGGTTAAGTGACATGTCCACAGCCACAAAGACAAAACATATCTAAAGCAGAACTTGAATCCAAGACTTCCTGATGCTAAGGCTGGGCTTCTCTCCACTGTGTCCTGCTGACTGATAATGCTAACAAGGAAGATCAGGCAGGTACCATCACATGGATCAGACTCATCTTCACCTCTATCCCACAGTCCAAGTTTCTATCCATATAACATGAGAATGACCAGCCAAAGATTCTGTTGAGTTGACTACAAACAACAGCCAAATCAACTGCTTGACCAAAGAGATTGCTAATGTCATATTAATCCTAGCAGTAGTCAGGGAGGCACTCAAGATAGAGGAGAAGTTATACCTACCTCTTCTTGTGGGTCAGTCATTTCTGACTCTTCAGGTCAGTATGTGAGGTTTTCTTGGCAGAGATACTGGATTGATTCGCAATTTCCTTCTCCAGCTCATTTTATAATTGAAGAAACTGAGGCAAACAGGATTAAGTGACTTGCTCAGGGTCACACAGCTAGTCTGAGACCAGATTTGAACTCTTGAAGATGAATGTTTCTGATTCCAAGCCTAGCACTCTATCCACTGAGCCATATAGCTAATGGAGAGTCTAGTGGAGCTGGGTTGTGATGGATACATATGTACATACATACACACACGTATCTATATGTATGTATTTATGTGTATTTTTTAATAATGTGTAACATTTCAAAATTGGTTATACATTTTTTAAACTGGTTTCCTTTTCAGCCAATCAACAAGCATTGGGTAAACATTTACTATTCAACAGGTGTTATGCTAAGCATGGAAAGTACAAAGAATGGGAAAAGACAGTCTCTGCCCTCAAGGAGTTTATACTCTAATGGGGAGATAACATATTAATGACTCCACACATACAATATATACACAGAGCAGATGGAAGGTAATCTCAGGGAGAGACACTAGCAGCCTGATAGACTGGCAAAGAGATCCTGCTGGAGGTGGGATTTGAGCAGAGACATAGAGGTGGGGTGACAATATGCAACATTTGTCCTTTGTGCGGAATAGAAGGTGGAACAATATGGCTACGTCACAGAGTGTGAGGAGGTGAATAACATGCAGGAAGATTGGAAAAAATAAAAAGGGGCCAGGTTGTACAGAGCTTTAAATGACAAATGGACTTCATATTTGATCCTGGAGGTAATGGGGAGCCACCAGGGTTTATTGAGTAGAAGGTAACATGGTTCAATCTGTTCTTTAGGAAAATCTCGCTTTGATAGCTTAGGAAAGGATGGATTGAAGTGAGGAGATCCTTGGGGCAAAGAAAGCAACTAGAAGCCTGTTGGAGCAGTCTGGGCTGGGGGGTTACCCTTCTCTAGGGTGGTAGCTATGAGCGGTGGTGGGGTTGTGTTGTGAAGGAAGACACTCCAAGACAGCTCGGGTGTGTGGTGGAAGAGTGAGAATTCAAGGATGATAGCCTGTGTGACTGGAAGGGTGGTGATGCCCTGTGCAGTAATCAGAAGCTGAAAGTGGGAAGAATTTCAGGGGAAAGTTGAGTTCTCTCTGGAGATGTTGCACTTTAGATGCCTATAGGATATTTGCTTCAAGCTGTCCAAAAGACAATTGGTGATGTGAGGCAATGTCGGGAGAGATTAAGATTGGATATGTAGATTTATGAATCATCTGAATAAAGAGAATAAGTGAATTCATGGGAGCTGAAGCTATCACCAAGTTTGATAGTTATAGAGGAAGAAAAGCAGAAGGCCCATAGAGCCTTGGTGTTATCCACAGTTAGTGAATGTGACCTGGATGAAGATGCCACAAGGAAGATTGAGAGTTCAGATAGTATGAGGAGAGCAAGCACCAGAACAGAGTCATGAAAACCTAGAGAATAAAGAATATCCAGCAAGAATGGATGATCACTGGGGTGAATGGCTGAAGAGGGGTCAAAAGGGAGGAGAATTTAGAACAGGTCACTGGATTTGGCATTACAGAGAGCAGAGGTAACTTTAAACAGCACAATTTCAGTTGAATAATGAGATCAGAAGCCAGACTGGGGACAGTTCAGAAGCCAGTGCAGCAGGGGCTATACGTAACATCATCTCAACTTTACAGGTAAGGAAACTGAGGCTGAGAGCTGAGATCACCTCTAAAGTCATCTCAGCCCTTAACGATCTATATTTCTACAACATGATCATTTCAAAATTAACAGGACCTTCCTAATGACAGTTCTGTTACAACAGACCTGGAATAAGGTCAACAGAAGGGTCTTTTTGGGTGACTGACCAGTCTGAAGCCACCCCAGTGACAATACTTTCCTGATTGGACATCCCAAGCCACATGCTAGATTCACCCAGAAAGGGTGAGAATGTGTTAAATAAGGCAGTCAAACCACTGGAATACATTGTTTGACATAATTTTCAACTAATCATTTTTGTCCCCTCTCCACTTGTCCTCACTGTCATCCCATTCATGTAGAAAAGAAGACTTTTCTGACCATTCCCTAAGATCCAGGCCAGACCTTATCAAGCTGTCATATTAAAAGGGATATCTGCTCAGAGAGATGCTAGATAGAAAGATTTGAAAATATAACCAGGTCATGGATGGTTTCTCCAAAGCAGGGTGGTGAGAATGAAACCCTAAGGACAAAAGCTGATTCCCAGAGTAGGGAAAAACCTGAAACAGGGACCCTATTGGGAAATGTGCGTTTACAAGGAAGCTCTTTAGTGTACATTGCCGGGTGATGACAAATGTGCTGGGGGGGCGGGGGGGGTGGTTAACCTCTGGAAGGGTGTCTGGGAATCTGGTATAATTAGCTGTTTTATTTCCTTAGTTCTCAAAATTTATGATGGCACACTGATGTGGTAGGGGCAGAGAGATATGTTCACTTAGGATAATGTCAAATAGATGAAAGGTGTTCACTAGAGAAAGCTGGATTCATTTATTTACCAATGGAGTAATTATGGCCCCACTCTGTGGTTTTCTCCCTGTACATGCTGCTTTTGTTTCAATTGGTTAATGGAAAAAGAGAGCCTTGAAGAGTACTGTTACTCCCCAGAGCTTGAAACATCACTATTTTGAAGATGGGGGCCTGGCAGAGGGAGTTGTGGGTGAGTTTATACATGAGTATTTTAATAAGGATTCAAACTAGGATGCTCTCTTTAAAAGCATGGATTCTGCTAGTCAAATATCTGTTTTTGCTTGTCCTTGCATATGTTTGAAGCTATTGATCCTCCCAACAGATCCATGGAACATTAGAAGGGACACAGAGGGGGCAAATTGACAAGATTCCCCATCCTCCCTCCTTAGATCCTTGATACAAAAGGTCTGAGAATCAAGTGCAAATGTGCTCATGTGCCGAGAAAACCTAAGACAGTGATTTCCATGGCGTAGCAGGGCTTGGAGATAATCCAGCAGCCATCGCGAAAGTAGCCTGCCCTGATACATCAAAGAGAGAGAGCCAGTTGATAAATCCTGCCCCACGCTTTCCACAGCACACATTTCATCTCGTGGTGTGTAATGCCACAGCAATGAGTCATCAGCCCTCTTGGTCTCAGGCCTGTCCACGCAACAAGAGCAAGAAAAAAAATGAAGGCTCAGACATCTGTTGTCTGAGGTGATTTTCCCCTCCAAACTATGCTAAACCGAGTCATAAAAAACACGACGGGGCAAAATGAGTTACAGCCGGACTTACCTGTGTGCAGCCACCAAACGGGGCCATAACTCGCCCAGCCCGGATTACTCCAGAGTCTGGACTCGAGGAACTAATGAGGTCATTTGGGGGGAGGGGGAAGAGTGCCAAATCTGAAGTCAGAGAATCTCAGTTCAAATCCTGGGTCTTCCATTTACTACCTCGTATGACCGTGAGAGCTCGGTGGTTCAGTGAACAGAGCACCAAGCCTGGAGTCAAGAAGACATGTTTCTGAGTTCAAATCTGGCCTCAGACACTTACTAGCAGTGTGACCCAGGACAAGTCACTTAATTCTGTTTGCCTCAATTTCTGCATCTGTAAAATGAGCTGGAAAAGGAAATGACAAAAAAAAATCCAGTATCTTTGCCAGGGAAATCCAAAATAAGGTCAAAAGTGTCAGGTACAACTGAATTGACTGAATAACAATATGTCCTTAAATAAATATTCCTCTTTCTGGGCTTCCATTTCTTTATAAAAGGAGATATTTCACAGCTAGGTGGCCCAGCAGATAGAGCACCAGGCCTGGAGCAAGGAAGACCTGAGTTTAAATTCAACCTCAGAAACTTTTTTACCTAGCCTTCATCACTGAATGGGCATTGCCTCAGTCAAAGCTAAAGACCTTAGCTTTGAAAGGCCTAGGTCTTCCACTGCATCAGGGCCATATCCAGTCATCCTGAAGTATGTCTGGTCACTGTAACCAGAAGACTCTGGAGGAGGAAGTGAGGCTGGTGACTTTGCACAGCCCTCCCTCACTTAAATCCAATTCACTCACACATCATGGCATCACCTCCATGATGTCATGGTCCTCTTCAAGAATGAAGGACAAATTACTACAGACACCTACTAGCTGTGTGACCCTGGGTAAGTCACCTTTTTGCCTGAGCTTTCTCATTTGTAAAATGAGCTAGAGAAAGAAATGGCCAACCCTTCCAGCATCTCTGCTAAGAAAACCCCAAATGGAACCATGAAGAGTTGGACACAACAGAAGCAACTGAACAACAACTTGGACTGAAGGGCCTCCTGCCTCTCCGGGTCGAGGCTCCTACGATCCTATGACTAGGTGGCCTCTGAGATCCCTGCTTATTTTCAATAGCGCTAAATCTAGATCCTCTGTCAGGAAGCACCAGATTCATAGGGCTGGAAAGAACCTACAGGGGCACACTGGTGCCAACTCATACCTGCTCATGGGAGCCAATTCTTAAATTTTCAATGGGGGCATTTACACCTCTGAAATCAGCAAATGCTACACATCAAAACTTGATTTATTATTTTCTTAATTGTCCAGACTTAAGAAAGTAATGGAGAGATGTTTTTTAAAATGCAGATTAAACTTAAGTATATCATAGGTACATTTTTTTTCTGGAGAGCTTGTTGTTAAACATTTACTAGTACACTTTTAATTTTGATGCACACAAAGCCCAAACCTTTTATTTTTTTTATAGAAATGGAAACCGAGGCCTTGGACATGGTTAACTCCAGGTCTTAGAAATAGTAGCAAACTTTGGGTGGAAATTCAAGAATATTTTGCTGAGAAGTTTCCTTTAAGGCCTCAATTACACCACACCATTACCCTAATCTCTCTCTTTTACTTTTCCTTTGTCTCTGTCTCTTGCTTTGAGAGGCAATCTCTTGAAAATATTTGCGTTTCAAATGTAAGTTAAGAATCTGACCAAGTGGGTGAGGATATCAGCCTTCAATCACATCCCTTTTCCAGGGAGTTCAGGACAAAGGAATGAGGGGAAAGTCGGGGAGAGGGGTCAGTACACAAAGCTGAGGACGGAGGCTTTTCCTTCCTGTGTAAAAAACAACACTCTCACGCCCCATCCCACACTGTCTGGAAAGCTCAGTGACTTGGAGGTTTGGCAGCTATACAGTTGGGAGACTTTTCTCCAGCTGGTCATCCAGCAACAGAACATGAGACGACAGAGGAAATACTGTAAACTCGTTGTTCAGTAAGACAAGCTGGTCAATGTATTCACAGATTGCCCTGTGATCTGGAGGCTAAGTTTTGGCTGGATGTAGATGTCATAGCACTTAGCTCTCTCTTCAGAGTCCACTTTCACACACACACATACACACACACACACACACGTACATACTCACTCAGTTTTATGGGCATTATTATGTCTGTCTCCTAGTCACATAAACTTTAAAAGATGAGCTATACTGAAGTCCTTTCCTAAAAGCTATTCCAGAGCCCAATTGAGTTTTAACTTTCTTTTTGCTATAGGCTTCATTTTATTCTCCCATGGGCACCAAATCCAGTCAGGTCAGTTTGGTACAGAAGGGGAGGCAGGCTAAAAGTCAGGGGTCTTCTGTTAGGAATCCAGGAGAAGGCCTCATTGCCACCTCATGATGCTCTGTATGTAGGAGTGAAAGCAATGAAATTAATCTGTATAATTACAAGTATCAATGAAATCCTCATTTGAAATATTTCTTGGGCTTTTGCTGAAATAAAAGCAACAGAGTTTTATTGAATTATAAATAGAACTTCAGAAAAATAACAGATCTAAGCCTTTTGTTAGTCAATCAATCAATAGACATTAAGTACCCACTATGTATCAGACCCTGTGCTAGGAATGGAAAAAGAAGTAACAGACAGCTCTTGCTCTGATCTCAAACACCAAACAACATATACAAACAAACTATATGTGGGATAAATGGGAAAGAGTTAAGAGAGGGAAGGTTCTGGAATTCCGAGGAGTTGGGATAGGCCCCCTGTAGAACACAAGATTTTAGGTAAGACTTAAAAGCAGACAGGGAGGTCAGGGGTTAGAGCAGAAAAAGGAGAATATTCCAGGAACAGAGAACAACCAGGGAGTACCCCGAGCCAAGGGATGAAATGTCTTGTTTGAGAAAAAACCAGGAAGCCAGTGTCACTGGACTGAAGAGGAAGTATCAGCAAGTAAGATGTTAGAAGATGGAAAAGCTGGAGGGGGCTAGGTTATGAAGGACACTGAATGCCAAGCCAAGGATTTTACATTTAATCTTCAGGGCAGTAAGGAACCACTGGAGTTTGTTGAGGAGGAAAATAACCTTGGTGAATGAATGGAGGATGGGCTGGAGTAGGGAAAGACTTGAGGTGGGTAGACCCACCAGTGGTTACTGCAAAAATCCAGGCCTGAGGTGATGAGGCAGGAATGGTGGCAGGGTCAGAGGAGAGAAGGGGGCATACTGAAGATAAGTCTTGGCAGCAGGTCTTGGCAGCAGATTGGATGTAGGAGGTTGAGAGACAGTGGGTAGTCCAGGTGACTCCTAAGTTATGGGCCTGAGGGGCTGGGAGGATGGTCTTGCCAATAGTAATAGGGAAGGTAGGAAGGGACAAGGGTGCAGGGGAAAGATAATTAAACAGGTTGAGTTTAAGATGTCTATTAGACATTCAGTCTGAGATGTCTGAAAGGCAGCTGGACACATGAGAATAGATGTAAACAGAGAGATTAGGGCAGGAAAGGTAGATTTGAAAATGGTAGAAATTCTTCATACAGTAGAGATAATAATTAAATCCAGGGGAGCTGACATGATCACCATGTAAAGTAGGATAGAAGAAGAAGGGAAGAGGTCCTAGGACCAAAACTCTTGGGATATCTGTGGTTAGAAGGTGTGATCTGGATAAGGAGCCAGCAAAGGAGATTGAGAAGGAGGGGTCAGAAAGAGACCAGGAAAGAGAGGTGTTCTGAAAACCTAAGAGAAGAGAACCTCGAGGAGAAGAGGGTGACCAACAGTATCAAAGGATGTAGATAAGTCAAGGAGAATGAAGATTGAGAAAAGGCCACTGGATTTGGTAACTAAGAGATCATTATTAACTTTGGAGAGAGTAGTTTGGTGGAATAAAGTCAGAAGCCAGATTGTAAGGGGTTAAGAAGAGAATGAGAGGAGAGAAAGTGGATACACCAGTTGGAGATGGTCCACAGGTCCATTGCTGTCTTCTCTCGGAGGGAGATAGGAGCCTTACAGTCAGGAAATTAACAGATTGTGAGCCCTTTGTCAGCACAACCCTTTTCTTTACCTGATAAATACAAAAATGGCCCCCAAAGGTGATTTTAGTTTTTTTTTTTAATTTTGGAGGGTTCTCAATTAAGAATTTCAAGAGCATACACACTTGAAGAAAGGAAATTTGTAGAGCTCTACTCATTCTGGAGTTTAGTATTCTTTATCCAGACACAAATAATTTGAGGAGATAAAGAAGCAGTGCTTCCTCAATCCAAGACTCAAACCACAGGTAGCAGAGTGAGCTCCTGAGATGTCCCTGGTGTATCCACTCCCCTCCAAATCTGCATAGGCATAGTGTTGGCAGAATGTTTGACCTGAAGGCGAGAAGACCTGAGTTTTGAATCCTGTCTCATTACTCTTATTAGCTATGTGAACCTGGGAAGGATCACCCGACCTCTCTCAGCTTCTGTTTTCTCATCTGCAAAGTGGAGATAGCATCTACCTCACAGAGTTGTTGGGAGGATCTTAAAAGCAAACCTTAAAGAACTACACAAATGCTAGGCACCATGAGGAAACCCTCAACCCGAAGGCAAGGAAAGAAAGAGGAGAGGACAGCAGATCCCCAGTGGGTTGCCCAGGGACATAGAGATAGACAACCCTACCCCTTATCATTGGGCATGAGTGATCAGGCCAAAATCTGCTATGTCTCTCCACTGCCAGAGACCCTGCGGCATCAGAACAACCAGCCAAGTCACAATCTGTACGACAGCAGAGTGTTCCTCCACCCACCCAGCCCCTCTCCTCGCCCACACTCTCTGGTCCCGAGAAGAGCGAGAGAGAAAGGGAAAGAAGGGACTGCCAGATGGGGGCCTTGCCCAGAGTCTTGGCCTATCTATGGGTAGGCAAAGTCACTGAACTGGCTCAGATGCGCCAATCCGCCAAGGGAGGACACCACATCCTTGGTGTTTTCAGGAATTACTTTGGGAATTGGCATGGAAACTCCCAGTTACAGTATGCTATTCAATTTCCCAACTTAACACAGTATTCATTTAAAAAAAAACAAAAAAAACCAGTCCCCTGGGAAAGTACTAGAAGATGGGGACACGTGGCCACCTCGTCTCCCAGCCAGGATGCGGAGAGCCCCCAGGGCAAAGAAGAACGCCATCCCTGAACCAGAGTTTGTACGCTTTCCCTTTCATGGTCTCATTTATTTAATGCTCTCCATAACCCTGCAAAGCAAGTGGGATTGTTCTTACACTGCGGATTTATTCACAGCTAGCAGTTCTACATCCCCCTGAATGGTTAACAAAGCACTTTATTTATGTTATGCCTGGACCTCAGTTTACTCAAGAGGTAAACAAGAGCATGAGACTAGGGGGTTTCTGAGGTCCTCACCCACTCTAGAGCTTTGATCCTGGGAGCCCATTTGAGCACTACAACAACCCAGAGAGCTCAACTGGAAACATGGCGTGGGGGGGGAACAGGGGATTTACAAAAAGAGGCGAATTTAGATTCAATTTCAGGGAAAACTTCTGGACAATGTTTTACTGTTGCTTAGTCATTTCAGTCACTTCTGGCTCTTTATGACTCTTTTTGGGGCTTTTCTAGGCAGCGTAATTTGTCATTTCCTTCTCCAGCTCATTTCACAGATTAGGAAGCTAAGGCAAACAGGGTTAATTGACTTGTCCAATGTCATACAGTTAATAAGCGTCTGAGACCAGATTCGAACTCAGGTTCTTCTGATTCCAGGCCTAGCACCCTATCGCCTTGGCCACCTAGCTGCCCTCTTGGCAAGTGGAATGGACCACTTTTTAGGTAGTGAGTTACTCATTATTGAGGCTATCAATGATATTAAAAAGGGCATTTCTGTTCAGGTATGAGTTAGATCGCATGACTTCTCGGGTTCCTTCCGACTTTTAGATTCTGTTATCCTGTATGACACACAGAGTACTTATATTGTCATCCCTTTTTTACAGATGTAGAAACTGAGGCACAGAGCTGTTAAAGTCATACATCCATAAGCCAGGACGCGAACCCAGTTCTTCTGACCCCAAATCTAGCCGTCTTTACACTGTGCCACAAATGAGCACATAGACTGCTTTAGGTGCGTCCTCTGGAGTGACCAACTTCTCAGTTATCAAACTTTCATTCTATACTTGTGCAGTTTTTCAAAAGCATCATCCTTTGTCTAAGGGATTTGTTAGTGTGGTCCGCCTGATTCTGTTGGTGCTAATGCTCAAGCAATAAGTTTCCAAGAAGGAAGTACAGTCATTATCTTTTTATGTGTTCTGTCAATGGAACAATCAATCGATCATTTTACTTTTAACTGATAAAATTATTCATTCCCAGCCCTACAATGTGAGCCCTGACATACATTTAACACAGATCACAAGCTACACAAAACAGAAGCTGCATGAGACAGTGAGGCAAAGATAAAATTGTTACCAGGGTGCTGGACATACACTCTTTCATTTCTGCTTGTGAACAGAATGTTGATACAATTTTTCTTGGGGGAGGTGAGGGGAGAAGGGGGGAGTAACATACTAAAGATACCAACTGTACTTCATTGTCAACACAACAACAGGAAAAAAAAAGATTGACCTTGATGGCAGCACAGCTTAGTACATTGTTTTAGGACTGCTTAAAAACAGACCTTGACATTCAACAATTAAAATTTCTGTAATTTAAAAGTCAAGTAATTTAAAATTAGATTTCTCACAGACATTTTTCTTCCCATGCACACAGATGGTCAATACAATCTGTTGGGGGTTGGAGAGGTAATGTTGGTGCTTCAATTTGCATCCATGTGCTGCAAGTAAAAGGATTCAGAAAAAAATAGAGTTGGCTCAAACTCCAGGGCCCAACAGACCAGCAAAGCTGTGGGGCAAGGAATTGGCAGCATTGATGTTGTGTCTCATGGGGACAGTAAGACGATCTCTAGCAAATTAGCCTGATTGGCAGAATATTTTGGTCTGGTTACAATTGGCCCGCCACTACGCAGACATAGACTAAATCCTCACAGGAATCATACCGAAGATGTACTTGCTCTGTAAGTGATAACTCAATGATATATTAAAGTCCACCCTAGAACACTGAATCATTTTCATATTTGAAGCCAAGTTTGTTAGTATTTTGAAAAAAGGGAGTAGCCAGTCAGCTCTCCCATACATACATAAGCAATTATTGTTAAAAGGCAACATACTGAAAAATGATCAAAAAATTCTGATGAGAATTATCAATTATTTCCCTCATCTATTCCAGGACTGAAGAAAAAGACAGAGAGAAGCCACAAGTACAGGGAGAAACATCCCACCAGGAAAGCCAACTCCCACTCAGGAGAATGGTCTAAAAACTTGCAGTGACTCTGACCAAGGGAAGTGGACCTGGAGCAAGAGACCAGGAACTCACAGTAAGGTCAAAGAAGGATCTAATCACCCCATAACAGGAAGCAGGGCCAGGCCATAGCCCAGAAATTTAAATCAGGTACTGAGGTTGGACATATAAGAGAACAGAAGAAGGCACTGAATATTACATAGGGGAGAGCACTTAGGGCTTTCTTCCCTCTGAGGCCATGAGGCACCAAGAAATTGGCCTTGGTCCTTGGACTCTCTATTTCTTCTCTTCCTTTCTAGGTCTCTGACCTTGTGAATTTTTAATGATAGGAGAACAAGCCATAGGAATCCAGGAGCTGGATTCCAGGCTGAGTTTTGCAGGCAGTCTATCATCAAAACCCTTTAGGAGTGACCTTTAGGACTCCAGCCCAGTAGGAGCTGCTATGAAGACTCACTTGGCATTCATGCCATTTCTGGCTGTGAACTTGATGGACTCGAAGCTATATAGAAACAGAGCTAAGTTTTTCATCTACTCTCTCCAGAGACGATGTTATATAAGGGAAAGTATGCACCTGAAGTATTAGGGGAAATATTTATTTATATGTTTGTTTTTGTTGTATTAATCAAATTATTCTATTAATTATATTATTATAATTTTATATCACATATAATAATATCATATACTATGTTATTATATTAACTATATTAAATTGAATGTCCATTTTAAAATGCTAATTTATGGTAAGTGGTTAAATGGATCTGTGGCACTAGTAACCAGCTCCTATTGAGAGAAGGGGAAGGAGCATGAGGCATAGAGCATAGGGCAGAGTTGATCTTAGAAAAGGCAATGTCTTCCCAAACCCTTCTGGCTCCCCCTAGCAACCTGGTTCTGCAAGAAAGAACCATTGCATAAACAACTACAGAGAAATAAAATGAGAGCTTTGGAGGAAAGATTTGAAAGGAGAATAAATGGGTTAGAAAAGGAGGTGGAAAACACAAGCAACATATTCTTCTCCCCCGCCCCGAAAATTAGAATAGATGAAATGAAACACAATAATGCCATGAAACAATAAAAATGTTACAACAAATATTATATTTTATTTTATTTATATATATTTTATTTATTCATATAAATTATATTGTACATATATAAAATATTAGAATAAAAATAGAAGAACATGTAAAGTACCTACCATCAAAAATATTGACCTGTAAAACAGATCAAGAAGAGATAATTGAAAAATAAGCTGGCTCTTTGAAAACTATAACAAAAAACAAGACCTACATATTATATTTCAAGAAATCATAAATGAAAAGTGCCATATTTACTAGACCCAGAGGGCAAATTTGAAGATAGAATATTCACCAGAAATCTGTGAAAGAAATCCTGAAACAAAAACTCTGATGAATGTAACAGCCAAACTCTGTGTGAAAGAAAAAATACTACAAGTAGAGAGAAAGAATTAAAGTACCAAGTAATGAGACAGGATCACATAAGACTTGACAACTACCACTTAAAAGGGGAGAAAATTTTGGAATATAAAACATATAAATACTTACAATTAAAAATAACTTACCTTGTAAGGATTTGCAGAGAGAAAAATGAACTTTTTATGAAATGGAGAATTCTCAAGCATTCTTGATTTTAAAAAAATTCCAGAGTTGAATAGAAACTTTAAACTGAAAAAACAGCAGTGAAAAGAAACAAAGAAAAATAAATACATTGAACGTATGGAAGGGACAAAACTATGATGAAGTATTTACATTCTAACAGAGGGAAAAGAAAGGTGTTTCTTCAAAATCTTCAAGAGTCACGGAGGGAATTAAATAAGGCAAACAGAGGGACTGGGCATACTTTTATTCTTGTCTGACAGTCTTAGTACAGGAAAGGGAAAACAGGGGGAAAGAAATACATTAGAAAAGACACAAGAAAGATGGGAGAGGAACTGACTCTGCGTTATAGCTGTGGTAGGTGGGAATAAGAGCATACAAACATGGAGTAAACAGTGAGGAAAGTCAGCATGATATAAATCTCATTCCTATAAGAACTGGAAACAAAGGTTGAATACACACTCATAAACAAATAAAGATTCTGATATAGCAATACAACTCAATAGGCACACATGGGGTAGGAAGAGAAAGAGAAGGAGGATAGAGTCAGAGAGGGAAAAGTCACAAGTAAGTCAAATTTCATAAAGTTTGGATGGGAAATTTGGATGGATAAAGGGAAGATGAAAGAGGATGAGGAGGAATAAGAACCAGTGAGTTGAGTCAGAGCAAGGGGAAGAGAACAGTGACACTGGAGAAGACACAAATAATTTCAATTATAAATCACTAATATTAATTGCATGCCTTCTCTCTCATCACCCTTTTTTTCTTTATAAAGAAGATGAGGTCAAGGAGAGAAAAAAGTATGAGTGTATGATACCATTAAAACTTATAAATATGAATGTAAATGAGACAAATATATATAAAATTGAAGGGGATAGCAGAATAGATTAGAACAGAGTGTATCAGCAATGCAGTATTCACAATGCCTACAGTAACTATAAATATGCTGATATAGTTATTAATCACAAAATGGAACAGGCTCTCTACATAAGAAATATAGATAGTGCATTCATTTAAATA
>CM053580.1:221761760-221782709 GCA_028627135.1 Pseudochirops cupreus | reverse complement strand
GCTTATAAGAAACATACTTGAAAAATGAATGTTCATAGAGTTAAAGTTAGAGACTGAAGAAAAATTTATAATGCTTTAGGTGAACTCAAAAACTCAGGAATAACAGTCATGATCTAAGATGAAGATACAAAAAATAGTATAGTTTAAAAAGACAAAAAACTACATTATACTTAAAAGCACTGTAGGTAATTAAATTATATAATTACTATATATATATATACATATATATATACATATATATTTTATACACACTTATGAAGTGAATGGAATAGCATTTAAGAAAGGAAAATATAATCAAATTACAAAGATAGCAGCAAGACCTGTCCAGTGTGGTTTAAATGTAACCCTCTCAGACCTAGATAAATTCAACAAAAAGATCAACAGAAATAAGTTAAGGACCTGAATAGAACTTTAGGAAAGTTAGATATGATAAATCAAGTGCAGAGTGGGGTCTCACTTCCAACTTCCAGACAAGTATAAAGCTACAGAAGAATAACTTAGGTAGAAAGACCAAAGGAAAGTCTAATAGCTCTGTCACTCTGAACAAGCTGAGGTTTCAAACTGGCTCATTGTGGCTGAGTCCAACAATAGTCTACTGAAACTCTGAATGACACATTACCACAAGTCCTTTTTTCAGACCTAAATGTAAGTCAAGATCTTGAGGAGTCTGGACCAGCATGTCAGTGATTATACTTTTCCCCAGATCATCTGCCACTTTTGGATCTGTGATTGAAAATTTGGAGGTTTTCAAACTGAGTTGTCCCTGAAAATCTAATAATACAACATTCAATAGCCTAAGAAATCAGCAACAGGTATTCACTTGCGAAGTGCACAGAGCTTGGTCCTAACATGAATTCTGAAGTCAAACAGAAGAAAAAAAATCCTATCATAAAAAGCTATTATGGTAACAGTGTGCTCAAGGCTTGGACTCAGAAGAGTTCCACCTGCTTTGGAGGGGTATTAAGGTATAGTGGAAGGACACATAAATGTGGAATCTGGAGGCCTGGGTTCAAATTCTTACTCTACCCTTTACTCTCCATGTAAATTTGGACAAGTTTCTCTCTAGAAATCAGTTTCTTGGCTCTCAAATGCTACCTAGATGACCTCCAAGAACCCAGCTATAAATCTATGAGGCTATGTCTTATAATCTATAAGCCAAAATCTTTAGCTCCACATCTACCACTCCTTCTACTAAACCACATTGCCTGGAGTAAAGCACTTTTGCCTAACTTAAGAAAGCTCCCATTGAGTCACTAACCCTTCTCACTTAATGGAAAGAAACCAGAAACCCCATTTCATAGAGACCCTGACTTTCTCTCCAAGATCGCCTGTTTTCCTCATCTTTCCAATTCTACATAGCTGAGATTTGCCTATAGAAAATGCCAGGACAATGTTAATGGCAGTGCCACTGTAGCCATACCATCGTAACTACATTGAATAGAAGAATTTCCCGAAATATCCATGCCCACTTGAAAGTGATATAGCATAACGGGCAAAGTTCTTGATGCATGGAGGGAAGAGCTGTATTCAAATTCTGCCTCTGCTATTTACTAGATGGGTGACTGACTCTTTGAGTCAGTTTCCTCATTTATAAATGAAGAGGTTTGGATTAAGTAAACTCTAAGATCCTTTCCAGTGCCATAATTTCCTTTACCTTTTGTCTTGTTAATAAGGCTATTATGTAGCACATTGCTTCCAATCTTTCATTCCAAATGCGTCACTAGAAAAGGCATAGATATGTAGCCTGAAAAGAAACACATGAATAAGAGCTGTTACAGCAAACTCAGGTCCCTTTCCCATGATCCATTGGTTACTTTTAATGGGCACAAAGAAAATATATGTAGCATGGCGAATTATTTTTCTAAAATGAAAAAATATCAGCTTTATGGTGGCAGAGTGAGGGAAAGGATACAGAAAGCTTGTGTCTGGGGCTGGCTGTGAAGGCTGTAGAATAAAAAAGAGATTTATGGAAAATAAGTCATCAATGTGATAGTTTCTGCTGACCCCAAAGACCTGCTTTGTATCATCAACCTGGATCCAGGATCACAGAAAGGAAGGAGCCAGCGTTTGGATATGCTCCTGAGGTCCTCTTTGCGCAGAGGAGATTTTTGGGGGTTGTTCCTGGAAGCCAGGGCTTATCAATGTTGTAACTATAGACATTTTTTTTTCAAATGAGGAGGAATTCATAAACTTCCTTGAAGTAAGGAGGCAGAGCATTGCATCAGGAGTAATTGCATCCTGCTTGCCACAATTGCCCCCCTTTTCTCCCCCACTGTGGTTGCAATTGGATATGGTCTTCTCCATTTCCCGTCTTTAAACTGGTGTGTACTGTTGCTGTGTTCTATTAAACAGCTGCCATGCCCCCTTCCAGTGGGCAGCTGCTTCTTGAAGGCATCTGAAGTGAGTTCTTATATTCCAGACACCTCCCTGCTCTGGCACCAGAGGCTAAGAAATGCTTCAGTGTACAAACACACCCCCAGCACTCAGAATCTGCTTTTGGATGCCCCTTGCATCCATATCAGCAATCTGTTTTCTGTGGGTAAAGAGGAAACCTACTGGGAATGAGAAGTCTAAACATCTAGGTGGCTTTTCCTTTTGCCCAGGAACCACAGAACTAATATCAAAGCAGGCAGCAGAAGGGAGTCGAGGCCAGACTCCAAGGTCACTTCCAAATGTAAATGAAGATTCTCAGTCTGGACATAAATATGCCCTTGTCGCTGGAGCTGCTCAGGTTCCCAAAAAGCAGAAAAAGGGATAAGGTCCTATGAAGAATTTCTCCTTCTGAAATTATGTGTTTAAGCTGTAACCCTTGAAATGTTAAATCGAGGAGGAAGAGTTTTTAAGGGAGGCAAAATGAATACAGGAAAATCAGCTAGAGAAACAATGCCTATGAGACAAGAGACAGACTGACAGTCTGGCTGTGGGTGGGGGCTCTTCCTCTCCTAGCTTTTATTTCTTTAGGTTAGGATGTCAAAAGGGAGCTTTTCAGTTGCTTCAAGATTAGTACACTACTTAAGCCCATTTAATTATTGTGATGAATTACAGGCTTGCCACTGATCTCCCTGTTCTCACTTGCCCCAGTTCTAATGGGCTGTAAATATGGGCTTTTAAAGAAAGAACCAGGTATGGTGTGGATTTGCATTCACCTATGCTAATGACATGCCAGAGAGATAGATTAGCCTGACTCCCTGATCCGTCGATTTTACCACCCTGCCTGGTGAGGCCAGGGCAGAGGGGATCTTACCCACGTTATGCAAATCCAAGCCGTTATCATCAAAAGAGCCATCTCCTGGAGGAAGGGCATTTTATTGCTGAAGCAGAAAGAGCTGCACTTACTGTTGGGCAAGCAGTTTGGTCCTAGGGGACTCCTCCAGACGATGAACAGCCTTTAGCTGGAAATAACTGAACAGTTTAAAGGAGAGAAGGGAAGAGGGGGAGGGGAATTAATGAGCTCCAAACAGCAAAAGAGTTACAGCATAATTAACTCCCCGAAGATCTCATTGATGGTTCAGTGGGGCTGCTCAGCCTGCCCAGTGCTTCCTCCTCAGCCTGAATTAAAGTTTAATTTGGTGTCAAAAGGGCAATGGAAAAAGCCCTGGATTATTCGGAAGAGAAATCAATGAACTTCATTGGGAAAAAAAGGATCACAGCTCTGATACACCTTCCCACAAGGGACACCAAGAGGAGAGATTTTATAGCCTAGACATTGGACTGTCTAAAAGGGCGATGGGCGAGACAGACTGAAGGAAGTCTGAGTCTGAGTCTGGTCCATCTGGAGAGAGAGAATGATGGAAATAACTGGATGGTTCCTGGAGTGGTATTTCTTATGGCTGCTGCTGTCAATATTTTCCTTAAGGCGAACATACTTCCTTCAAATCTGGGAATCTTCTGAGGGCTGACTATCATGGGCTGCTGAATGCCACTCATCCGTCCAAAGCATAGCCCGGAGGCAGGCGGTTCCTAGCAAAAGAGCGCTGAACGTGGTTTGAGTCCTGATTCTATGACGGATGCTGTGTGACCATGAGCTAGTCCTTAAACCTTTCTAACCTTAACATTCCTCTTCTGGAGAATGGGACCAATAATATTAACATCACGAAGCTCATGAAGCTGTGGCAAGAAACAAATGACCAATAAACACAAAGCACTTTGTAACCGAATGAAGCATTAAAGAAATGTCCAGTAAGGCAACTGGTGGTGAAGTGGTTAGAGCACTGATCCTGGAGTCAGGAAAACCAGAATTCATATTCAGACTCGGACACTTACAAGTTTGTGACCCTGAGCTAGTCACTTAACCTCGGTTTGCCTGGCTTTCCTCAATTATGAAAAGTGCATAATAATAGCACCTACCTCCCAGGGCTGTTGTGAGGATCAAAAGAGATAATCTTTGTAAAGGGTGTAGCACAATGCCTGGCACCCAACAGGCAGATGTTTCTCCCCTTCCCTCTTCATTTCCCTTCCTCCATGTCTTTCCTTCTCCCTTTCCTCCCCCTTTCCTTCTCCTTTCCTTTCCCTCTCCTTCTCCCTTCCTTCCCCCTTCCCTTCCATTCCTTCCCTTTCCTTCCCTTCCCTTCCCTTCCATTACCTTCCTTTCCCTTCTCCAATTGCTATGATTATAAGAACCCAAGGATTAAAGAGTCTGGGCAACACTGATCCAGTGAATGAGGCCCCCCATCGACAGTTGCCTCTGCCTTAGGCCAGACAGGTGGCTGAGAATGCAGCAAGATGCCCTGAGCATCCACAGAAAGAGTTCTTCACCTTTTCTGTGTCGTGGACCCCTCTGGCAGTCTGGAGAAGTCTGTGGACTCTTCTCAGAATAATGTTTTTAAATGCATAAAATAAGATGACAAAGGAAACCAAATATATTGAAATAAAAGTTATGAAAATATTTTTAGTGGATTTGTATATCCCTGGTCTTGACCCTTTGTTCAACAGGAAACCATTCCATACTTCCTTGTTTCATATTCTGGAGATTCCTGCTAAGGATTGATGCCAAGACCTAGGTTCAAATTTTACTTCTGATTCTTACTACTTATGTGTCCATGGTCAAGTTAAATAACCTCTGAAAGCCTCAGTTTCCTCACAAATCATAAAAAATAGCACCTACCTCAAAGATCTGTTATGAGGCTCGAATGCCTCCAATGTATACCAACCACTTTGCACATTGTAAAAGACTATGGAAAATGTCACTTTTTGTTAATATTAACTCAGCCCCAGTCCTTGATGAGTTCCCCTTGGTCAATACATGCTGCCCTGAGACAAAGTCAGGCCTTCCATCCAACTTCTGAGTGTAATAGAATTCACTCCACAAATTCTATACTGTCTTAGGCGACACTGAGGAAGCAAAGGGTTTCCATCTCATTTAATTTATACAACAGCCTTGACAACATCTGCATCTTGGGTGAAATTACAGGAATCTATCACATTATAGTGCCAAGTTCCAGAGAATTTCTCACTGGGGACTTTCCATGTTATACGTGCCGCCTATGAGCTTATGGGTATTTTTAATGGTCTCTTTATAACCCAGACTTATGGGAATCATCTTGTGTCTCTCTCCACCCTTCTCCATTACAGAAATAGTAATATAGCTCTCCATATGGTCATATTTTGGCCGAGGTCCTGCTTTATTGATTAGTGTTCATTTATAAACAGAATAATCTTTTCCCTACAAGGGGCATGTGACAATTTGTAGCATATGGAACAGAAAAGCTACAGATCATACAATAGTGATACAAAGTGAAACTATTTCAGCCTTTATTCAGGGAATAAAAAATTACATATTGCACCCAATTCTCCCTCCTCCAGTCCTGTTCCCAGGGAACTAAATGTAGATGGGGGAAGTCTTTTCTGCCTCCCTCCTATATTGTCCCTTTGAGTTGAGAGAAGACATGAAATGATTACCTCCAGAAATTTCATTCTTAGATCCGCGCAGCCTCTGGTCAAAAGAAGGTCTGTTAGGGGACACAGTGCCTGTAGGCATAGAGCGTAAGCAAGACCTTGCCTTCACCTCACCCCCAAGCATTCTGCCATTCAAACCCCTGCTGATGTGCATGAGAAGTAATTAATTCCTGGCTATTCTCTCCTTTCTCCCTCCTTAAATGTGTTCTGTCTATACAAGTGCCAGCATGTACAAACCCATTCCCTTTCCCACAGGGAGGAGGAAGAAGGAGGCTCTGTATCACAGCCACTTATTTCCTCCTCCGATCTCAAAAGAGGCTTTGCTAGCCTCTCACTCATATTCATGGCACCTCAAGAAATAGATATAGACAAATGGCACCCGTCCCAACTGTAACAATGACAAACCTGAGATGGAGAAGCTCTGGGGCTTAACACCAGGAATCCCTTAAGGAGTCTATAAAGCAAAATGTATGAATCACAGACTCTCAGGGCTGGAAAAGTCCTCAGGAGCCATCAAGCCCAACTGGCCCTCCCTCCCCTAAATCCCTTTTTCAACATGCCAGACATGCTTGAAGACCTCGGCTGAGGGAGGAGGATGGCCCACTCTCTCTTAAGGTTTCCCATTCCATCTTGAGGTATCTCTAACTGGAGGACAAAGCTGGCCTCTGAAATAGGGTACCAACATCATTGATATGGAGCTCCAAGGGACCTCAGGAAGACATGTAATCCCACCTCCTCTTTTCATATATAAAGAAACTGAGGCCCAAAGTGGTTATTTACTACCCGTATGACAGTACCTCAGCCCAAATGTGACTTGAATACGGATATTGGATATGATATGGAGAGCTATATTCCTATTTCTGGAGAGAGAGAGACCCAAGTGCTTCCCATAAGTCTGGGTTATGAAGAGAGCATTAAAAATACCCATAAGCTCATAGGAGCTACATATAACATGGAAGGTCCCCAGTAAGAAAGTCACTTAACCCCTGCCCCAGGACTCAATTTTCTCATTTCTAAAATGGAGAAGTTGTATTAAATGGCCCCTATGGTCTCTTCCAGCTCTAGATACGAAATTACTTGCCCAAAGTCATATAGATATTAAGAAACAGGGGCAGGATTCAAATCCATGTCTCTTGATTCCAAGATGGTACCATGCTACTATCCCATAGCTATCATGCCTTCCATGCCCCACCCCTACCCCCAGTCATCTCTCCTCCAGACTAAACATCACTAGTTCTTTTAACCTGGGCTAAAACGTAACAATTTTGAATCCACAAACCACACACACACCCATCATTGGAGTGTTTCTCCTCACAATAAAATCCAGTTTGTCAATACCCCTCCTACAAGGGGTTAGTGAGAATTGGGTACAATGTTCTCTTTGTAGCCTGACTCATGTAGTACTAGGGGACCATTTGCTTTCATGTCCTAGACGTCACACTCCTAACAAAGTAGACTGGAATCCAGTTAGCAATTTGGGTAGCCATATTGCATTGTGACTCATACTAAGCTTAAAAAAAAATCTCCCAGGTTTTTTTTTTTCAAAACTTTCCTCATCCTGGACTTGAGTCATGGACTTGGGGAACCCAAGTACAAAATAGTCTATTTTTTTCCTCCTAAATGTCTTGTTATATTCAGCCCACGATTCCACCCTCTCAAGATCTTTTTAGAGCCTGATTCTGTCATACCCCATATGAGGTATTCCTTCCATTTTCATGTTTCAGACTCAACATGTACAAAAAAGAATACATTATCTTCCCCCAGCCCCCCAAACCCACCTCTCTTCTGAACTTCTGAACTATTGAGGACATCACCATCACTTTAGTCACCTAGATCTACAACTTTGTTATCAATCTCAGCTTCTCCATCTTCCCAGCCCACCTAAACAAAGAGTTGTTAAGTCTTACTGTTTCTATCTCTACATCTCCCATATAGGTTCTCCCCTTTTCATTTGCACAGCCACCACCCTAGTTCAAGACCCTATCACCACCCACTTCAACTATTGTGATATCCTTCTAATTAGTCTTCTTTCCAGAAGTCTCTTCCCTCCTCCTTCCTCCCCAGAACCACCAAAGCGATTTTTGGAAAGCACAAGCCTGACCAAGCCTCACCCCACTGCTCATTACACTCTAAAGGTCTCCCATGACCTAAGATTAAATATAAACTTTTCCCTTTGACACCTAAGATTCACCACACCTTGTCTCCCCCTTATCTTTCCAGTCTTATTGTACATTATTCCCCCACAAGGACGATATAATAAAGTCATACTGGCTTTCTGTTACACGTGTTCCCATTGCCTTTCCAATAATCCTCAGCAAGTGCCAAAGGCTCTCCCTAGTTTCTTTCCAAACTCAGCTCAAGTAACACTTTCTGCATAAGACCTTTCATGGTCTCCACCAACTACTGATGCTTCTCCCCTCCCCCACCCTGCCCAAGTCGCTTTGTATGGCATTCTTCTGTATTTCGTAGATATCCATAGATGTGTATGTTGCCTCCCCCATTAGAGTATGAGGTACATGAATATATTTTGCACATTTTCACATGTAGAATTGATATTACATTTCTTGCCTTCTTAATGGGGGGGGGAAGGGGACGTAGGGAAAATTTGAAATTCAGAAATTTTTGTTAAATGTTATAAATAAATAAGATTTTTAAATATAAATTCCATGAAGACAAGGACCGCACAGCACCAGGCACACAGTAAGTAATCAGTACATTCTCACTGACTGATTTATTTAAAACTTTGGTAGGCGTGTTATCTATGCCTTTGCCTAAATTGTGATAAAAATTTTGAGAAGAACAGAGCTGTGGATACGGGCTCACGGCACCGCCCTGGAAACATCATACCAGGTAGGACTGCCTACCTACCCCAGCCCCCTCTCTTCATCTTGTCCACAAGGATAGCATGTTTGCCCTTTGTTTCAAAGAGGACCAACGACATCACAAGGTGAAGTCTCAACTTCTGTGTGAATCGGATTTAAGGGAGACAGAGCCGCACAAAGTCATCAGTCTCACTCTCTTCCAGACTCATCGATAGCATGGGAAGCCTTGCTGAAATCCAAATATATTTTATCTCTGGCATTCCCCTGATCTACTGGTCTAGCAACCCTGTTAACATTTTCTTAAAAGAGAGAAATCTACTTGGTCTGGCTCCACAGAGACAGAAGAGTGAATGCGTACAGCCATGGCATGTACCCAAGTACTGCAGCCATGCTATTTCTGGGTTATTTTATGGAATTGCTGAGATAAGTACTGTGTGAATGGATCAGATTGTGGTTGTAGACACTTAGGGATAATGGGATTACATGTCTTTGGGAGATAGTACTCCCGATAAAGGCTAGAACCATAGAAATGGAAGGGATCTCAAAAGTCATCTGTTCCGATCCTGTGATTTTTACAGATGTGGGCAAGTGAGTCCAAGAACACTTAGTGGCTCGCTCAAAGTCACAAAGGTCAGGAAATGTCAAAGGGCCAGCCCGAATCTCTTTATACTTCTTTCTCCCAGAAAGTCGTCCTCTACCACTGAACTAACTGCTCAGTTCTCCATGACAGCCTAGGAAGTCCCCTCTGATCTGAAGGAACCCTTCTCCCCTACCACATAACTACTGCCAAGCATAGAGGAAGTGAAGTATTGGTCTGCCTCCACTCAGGCTTCTGGGAGCTCTCTCAAGCCATAAACTCACCAGAGGGGCTATAGCCTATAGATAGCTACACTGATGTCTCTTAGGTCAGCAAGGTGGTGCAGTGCATAGAATGTCCAGACTAGAGTCAGGAAGGCTCATCTTCCTGGGTTGAAATCTGGTCTCAGACACTAGCTGTGTGACCCTGAGCAAGTCACTTAACCCTGTTTGTCTCAGTTTCCTCATCTCTAAAATGAGCTGGAGAAGGAAATGGTAGATCACTCCAGGATCTTTGCCAAGAAAACCCCAAATGGGGTCACAAAGACTTGGACAAGATGACCCAGCAACAACAGCCTCTTCATTTTCTCCCATTCATTACAACATCAGAATTTCTTGAAAGTGTTTCCTTAGACACTCACCCACCGTAGCTTATGGACAGAATTGCCAACAGCCCATCTGTCTCTCTGAAGGAAGGTTCCGGATTCTCTGAATCAGATAATGATTTATATCTCTAAGTTGGGATTCTAAAGTTGGCATCTAGCACTTGAGAGTTCAAACCTGGGGAGGCCACATTCTGGGAAAAATCACTTTCTATCTTGCCATGGTGAACACTCACAATCTCCAGATGTCCCTGAGGTGATGGTAAAGTCACTTTCCAGGCACAAATCTCAGTGCCTGGCGGGCCTCTTTGACATTCCCCCCATTCATGAAATTCCATCTCCCTTCTGCAATGTCTTTCTACAAACTGTTGTTCCCACTTCCTGGAATGTCCTCTCTCCTCATCCCTCCCTCATAGAATCCCTGCTTTCCTTCAAAGCAGAACTCCAACGCTGCTTCTTTCAGGAGTCCCCTCCTGATCCCTCCAATGCTGAGCGCTTCTTCCACCAAGATTATTTTTTAAATCTACTTTGGGTATATTTCGTATTTAATTATCTGGGCACACCATTGACTTCCCACCCCCACCCTTCAGTAGAACGTAATTTCCTCCTTGAGGATAAGGGCTATTCAGTTTTGTCTTGGCATTCCCCACCCACACCCACATCCACAAACACACCTGGCACATTTGCAGGCACTCAGTAAATCACAGATTCTTACACTTTTATGTCACAGGTGCCTTTGGCAAGCTGGCCTATAAGCCCCTTCTCAGAATCATGTTTATAAATAATTGAAGGAAATAGGGGCAGTTAGGTGGTGCAGTGAATAGAGCACCAGCCCTGGAGTCAGGAAGACCTGAGTTTAAATCCAGCCTCAGACACTTAACACTTATTAGCTGTGTGACCTTGGGTAAGTCACTTTACCCCAATTGCCCTGGCTTCCTCCCTTCAAAAAGACAAAAAAATAATAATAATAATTGGAGGAAATAATAGCGAAACTATAGATGTAATTTTTTCCCATCCAAGTTCACGTGCCCCTTGAGAACCTATACCTGGGGGTCCCCAAGTAAAGAACCTTTAGAAGAAAAGCCTTTTTATTTAGATTGAATTAGATAAGGAGATCTTTTGGTCTGGGGTCCCTTTCCTGAAGCAAGCCAGTATGAACTTCTTGCAGCTGCAAAGAAACAAAAAGGTGAGGTTCAACGCTGTGACCATGATATTGGTGGGGAAAGGCCTCTCCCCATCTGCCTTAGTAAACTTGACTGACATTGTAGGGGTGTGGAGACTGGTGAGGGGCAGACTCTATGACTGCTCCCACCCAAGCTGCTCCCTGATGTCACCCCCCAGCCCCCAATCCAAATCAGAAGGTCAGGACTGTGATCACTTCGTCCTAGCTGGGTGCCGACAGCAGGTGTTAGAAGGCAGGTGACAGCCTGCCTACACAAAAGCTGTTGTTGCTCTGAAGATCAACGTGCTCCTTCATCCCCACCAAGACACAAAAGAGACCTGATCTGAACATAAGGAAACAGTTTGCCTGCAAAAGGAGCAGCCACTGCGTCACGTCAAGCTTCTGTAGGGAAGGTTCGGGGGAGGGAGGTGGGTGCAAAACACACACCAGGCAAGAGATCCTTTCAGCAGGTGTTTTGGCAGCAGGTGACTCCTTCCCCTGAATGAAAAGCAGCAGCTTTTTAGACTAGACAAATCTTGTCTTTCCGGTTCTGATGACCCTATGAGCTGGTAGGCTTGTCTAAGAGTCGGGATAAGTGAACTTAAGCACAAGTGAACATTCTGAATTCTGTAAGTGTATCCTCACTTGGAAAAAATACATCTGTTTTTCAAAGTCAGGAAAACCTAAGGAAATTCCTGATAGACTGCTCTCTCAGTATTGGCTGTAATTACAATTATTTATCAGATTAGACTGAATCCAAAGAGAAAAGTTGTCCAAAATTTAAATCCAAGGGTACCTGGCATAGTGGATAGAGTCCAAAAATTGAGTTAGGAAGACTCAATCCTATCGCAGACACTTACTGGCTATGTGACCCCGGGAAAAGTCACTTAAATTTCCCAGCCTCAGTTTCCTCATTTGTAAAATGGAGGTAATAATAGCACCTGTTTCATGATTGTTGTAAGGGTCAAATGAGATAATGTATGTAAAGTGTTTTGTGAGTCATAAAGTAGAATCCCAGCTATTAGCATTAAAGGCAACTTTTTTCTCCCCCATATCAGATCTGAAAAGGCTACTACATTTCTTGTTCAATATAGATCTCACTTGAAATGGAGAGAATACTTTTTAAAAAGGAAAGCTAAAAGCGGAAGAATTAAGAGACATCCATTCTTGGGGTATAAAAAGCAGAGAAGATTAAGGCTCAGGAAAACACACCTCCCATATACACTTACTGGACCCTTGTAGTAATAGTATCTTTGGAGACCAGATCATGCAATGATATTCTATGTGAGACTGTCACATAAAGGTCAAATCTTAAGATCATAAGTTTAAAGCTTAAAGGCAGGTTAGAAGTCCTCTGATCCAAAGTCCTCACTTTACAGGTAAGGAAACTGGAACCCAAAAAATTTATGTGAATTTCCCAAGGTCACATAGATAGTGACTGACAGAATTAGATCACCTGACTTTAAATCCAGGATTCTTTTCACTGGTTCTTTTTTTTTTTTCTTTTTGATTCTTTCAGTAATAAGTCATCTCAGGAAGAGTCCTAAGATGACTTATTCCCAAAAAGTTTAGGCAAGCCTCCCCGTGATGTCATATGGTTGTGTCTTGGAATACCACAGTCTCCAAAGTATTAAAACTGTAAGTCACTCAGAAGGTAATGGTTAGAATGCAAAGGTACCTTTAACCTCCAGATTCCATGACCCTGCGGATGTAAGTTCACTCATCTTTGGAACTCCATCTTCTTCAGCCCACCTCTCCTCCCTTCCAAAGGATCAGCCATCTAATTTTATGGTAGAGCTCACCAAATCTAGCTGGACCCAGACCCAGACCAGACCATGCTTTACCTTCACATTCCAATCCAGACATCCATTTAAGCCAGCTGGTCATTTTTCTATAGCCACCATAGATATACCATCTTCCGGGCACAGTATGTAAATCCACCATCCTAAGGAATAGCTCACCACACCTCTGACTCAGGAGACAGACCATAATTGGCATTTCCCTGTAAATGTTGGCTTCTGCTGTTTGAATGTAAATTCCTTGAAGACTAGAAGTGTCTCATTTTTTTGTAAGCTCCAGTACTTAGTGCTTCAAATGTACTAAGTACTTAATAAATGCTTTTTTTAAAAAAATCTACACTAACTACTCCAGGATATTTCCAAGAAAACTCCAAATGGAGGCAAAAAAGGGTCAGTCATGACTGAAACGACTCAACAACATCCATTCATTCATTTATGGAGGGTGTCTGGGTATGCTTCAACATATTATTAGTGCAGATTTATACAAGAAAGGTGGCATAAATGATATTCTCAAAGAAACCTATGATTGGAAAAGGAGGGCGAGGGACAAGCAATCTAGAGCAAGGCCCCAGAACATTGTGAGGACAGACCCTTGATGGAGAATTTATGGGAAGAAATAGACATGAGTAATCCAGGAAGTCCAGGGAAGGCACAGATGGGTTGTAGTCTGTTGAGCTTTATATAACAAGGCTCTGGTGTTTCTCTTCATGAATTTTCATTACTCTTTCTGCTGTTTCTCCACCAGCATGACTTGTCTGTCTTGGCCATCATGATGGAGTTGGCGGTAGCTTCTTGTGATTTTATTTAATGATGAAGGTCTTTAATGACCAAAGATCTTTCTTCAACGTTAAATCTAGCCTCAGGCTACATCACAGACTTATACATGTTCCTCCTAGAATGGGATCACAGTCTTGGGAATCACAGGATTTATCGTGGGAAGGGATCATAGAAATCATGATCTAGTGTAACATCTTTGTACCGCAGATGAGGAAACCAAGGCCCAGAAGGATAAAGTGATTTTTTTAGCATCACAGCAGGAGGTAAGAAGCAGAGGTAAGATTTAAGCTGATGCCTTCTGATTCTAGGTTGAATGATCTCTCCACAAGACCAGTATGCCAACGTCACTCAGCACCTGGGGATCTGCACATAGTTTGTACACAAGGTAGGAAGTCCCTGGTATTCAGAGAGAGGAGACTCTAGCAGTAGCCTCTGATGGTACCTGGAGGTCATTTCAGGTGTTCTTGACCTTCACCCCTCAGTCTCACAACCCTAGAGCATCAGAGAAAGGACAGAAGACAAGGAAGGAAGGAGGTAGCAGCCAGAGCCCAGAGCAAGAAGAACCATGCGGTAGGTAGCAAGGTGTATGCTGTTTTCAGTTCCACATGCCAGTAGCACCCCTTGTCCTGCCCTCCCAATGACACTGCCATTAATAGGACCACCAGCCAGACCTGAAGGTTTAATACGACTTCTAATCAACCAGCCTACAGTTTTCTTGACTGGGCTTACCTCAGATGGAGAAATCCTTTACCCTTCTCTACAATCTCCTCTACTTTAGAGAATCCTTCCCATCTTTCAGGGCTTAGTTAAAGTCCTACCTTCTCCACAAACCCTTCCTGAAGCTTCTCTCCATCCCACGTTACTCCAATGCCCACTAGTCTCCCCTGACATGACTTCTTACACTACTGAATGCCTCCATTACAGAATTTAACACATGAGAGTATCTACTCTTAGACTGTGTTTTCTTTGGTCTCTGATCATTAATTATAAAAATCTGTCCTTGTCCCTCCTCAAGATTCTAAGTTTCTTGAAGACAGGAGTCCTGTATTTCTTTTGTAGTAAGCTCAATCTCCCCTTCCCACTGAACTAAATGGAATGGAATTGAACCGAATGAGTCAAGATCTAGTCAGGAATATGTCAGGTGAAGACTTAGGGCCAGGCAGCTTGGGGATGGAGGATGCATATGTTAACAGTACATGAAATGCATATTGGAGCTGGAGCATCATTTTTTTCTTATTCTGTTTAGCATTTATATGACATCTATCACCACCAAGAAACTAGTAAGTGCAACCAGAAGTGGCTGCTACATTTGCTCACCCTTCAGCCTTACTTGGGCCACGCATATGGTCTCCACCTGCCCACAAGTCCTTCCTCTTCTGAGATCAGGCTGGGTGCAGGCACCCCTGCTCTAGCTTTCAGCAAAATGCTTTCCAAAGAGCCACACACTGTTGAAAGAATGTATTGTCCTTGTTAAAGGGAAAACACAGGTAACACATTACAAGGCCAATCTGGTCAGTGATAAATGAACAAAGGAACCCTTTCTGACATCATTATAAGTGCTCCCCTAACACATTCTCTGCTTTGGCCTTGCCACACAGCAATGTAGAAAATGCAAAATATATTCTATGATTCATAATTTAGGCCATGGGCCACTCTGATGGGCCACTCCAAACACAAGAGACTATGCATTGCTTCCACAGGTGAGAGAAGGCAACTTCTGCCTACTTTGACCTTAGCTTTCTTACAGAAAACACTACCCACAGAAACCTAAAGGATTAGGAACACTCTAAAAGATGTGAAATCTATTAGTCTCTTATCTGTTTAAAGTCATTCAGACATAGTGTCAAAATAACATGAATATAAAGTGAGGAGGGACCTTAGAGGTTCTCAAGTCAACCCTCTCATTTCACAGATGAGGGAGCTGAGGCCTAGAAATATGAAGTGACTTGCCCAGACTCTAGCTAGTAAGTGTCTGAGGTAGGGGTTGAAGTCAGATCTTGACTCCACTTGCCATGCTATATCTACTAACAGGCTGTCTCTTGGTCTGAACCAATCCCCTCACCACCATCTTCTCCCTCCAGCCTCCACCAGCTTCTAAGGACCCAAATCTGCAAGGTCATTCTAGAAGCAACATAAGTTCCTGTGTTGGTTCCAGAGTCAAGATCAAGTTGAACCTCCAAGATCATGTTGGATAGGAGATACTTACTGGAGCTAGAAAGTTACCTTTCAATATCCCTAAAGTGGAATCTCATCTTCAAGGATAAAGCCCAGGGGCTAATTTTTGAATATGTTATGGTCCAAAGGATATGTCTCTTCTGCTTGGACTCCAAAAATCCCTTAGTATTTCTAGATAAGAGTAAAGACAGTTAATGTAGACAATTCTTTTCAGAAGATTGGCAGTGAAGTGGAGGGCAGAGAGGGTACAATAACTCTCAACCAAAGAATAGATGACCAGCATCACTGGTAAAACAGCAAGTCATAATACACATCTCACTTGGATAATGTAATAGAATGAGGCATTCACAGCACAGATGGAAGATCAGAAATCCCTGCAGTAGGTCCACGGAAACTACCCAAATCCTGTATTCGGCACACTCCAGGTGATGAATGGGGAGAGAAAGGTAGAAACAGAAGTCCTTGAGACTCTGCTCCTCTGTTAATCCCTAAGAGGTAGTCCTGGCATCAGGAAACAAGCCAACATACAGTAGCAACAGAAGCAGCAACTTACTCTTCACATTTGGCAGATGGCATGGTTCAAGTGAATCCTAGGGCTCACGGGCTTCTTTCCTTTTCTTCCTCCCTTTCTTTCTTCTTTTTACCTTCTTTCCTTCCTTCCTTATGCCCTTCCTTTCATCTTTCCTTTCTTCCTTCTTTCCCTTCCTTCTTTCTTTCTCTTCCTCCCTTTCTCTTTTCTTCCCTTTCTTTTCCTTTCTCCCTTTCTCTATTTTTCATTCCTTTATACCTCTTTTTCTTCTTTTCCGTATCTTTTTTCTTTTATTTCTTTTTCTTCCTTCCTTTATCTCTTCCTTCCTTTCTTTTTTCTTCCTTCCCTTTCTCTTTCCCCTTCTCTCTGTCTATTTTTCTCTTTTATTATCTCTCTGTCCCTGTCTTTCTTACTTTCTTGCTTTTTATCTCCAGTCATACTATATTACGGGCTTTGATTCATTTTCCTTGAAAGGGCAAAAAGCTAGAATGATCTTGTTGTTTTCCTAAGAGAAATGGTCTCTTGTCAATTGCTGTTCCCAGGTGCAATTTTACCTTGAAAAATTGTCCTGCATTGGACACTCCCTAACAGAAATGCTTTCTCCATTAGTTAGACAGGAGATGAAATTTAAGGACAAACTGTCTGTCTCCCAACACTAAGAAATTGAGTACAGAAGTGTGTCATTTATCCTCAAGTTGCTATATTGGACCTAATGATTAATGGGAGAGATTTAAACTGAGTGTATATTTAAAAGAAAAAAAAGGATTTGAGAGGGGAAGCTGATGAAAACTTTAGCTTTATATTCCATGAATAAAAGAAAATGCAGATAATAAAAAAAAACATAAGAATCTTCTCTTGTTAATTCTCCTTTTTTGTGTTGACTTGCCTTCTATCAGAATTAAGATGATTCTGTGGTCCTTGCCTGGATCAGGTTAGATCTTTTTTCTCTCCTGTCCCCTCAGAAAGATCATCCCAATTGACATGGTTAGTTTGATTCCTTCCCAAGAACAACTGTCATTGATTGTAGGACACTAGGCATATCATTACCCATAAGCCAGTTATATATGGAGCTAATGGGCCATTTTTGTATTTATCCAAAGCTCTAAATCTTGCTCTGTGAGAGATGCCTAACAGCAGAAAATCTAATCAATAGCAGAATTCTAAGGTAGAATATCGAATTCAAGCATCCAATAGCTCAGTTTTTTTCATGCTTATGAATCTAGGCCTTGTCCCCATTACCTGCCAATGAGGGGATGGAGCAGGACTAGTAGGAAGGAGACTCATCCAGAGAGGCTAAGTACTGCTTTATCCTTATTACAGAGCCTTGCTATGTTAGGGTAAAATAAACCTCTTTTTGTTAATTGTTCAAAGACTTTCTTCTGTTGTTGTTCTTTTTTAAACATTTTTTAATTTTCTGTTTCCAATTCTCCATCATTCTCCAGTCCCTCCCCTGCCCATTGAGAAGGCCAGAAATACAATACTTATATATATGAAGTCACGCAAAACATATTTCCAAATGAGTCATGTTGTAAAGAGAAAAAAAGCCAGAAAATTTTAAAAGGTAAAAGAAAATATGCTTCAATCTTCACTCAGAGTTCTGTGAAATGGCTTTCGATGCCTCATTTTGTCCCAACACTGAACCTAAAGAGAGTGCTGATGCTAGAGGCACCTCTAACAATACCAGTACCTCCAGTAATGGGGAACCCCACCCCCGAAGTATCCCATTAACATTTTGGATAGTTTTAATTGATAAAAAGGTATTTTTCTTTCTATGGAATCAAAAATCTTCCTCTGTGCAACTTTTAATCCCTGTTCCTACCTCTGTCTTGTGGGACCAAATGCAAATCTAAGCTTTCTTCCACACAAAAGAACAATATTCACTCTCCTCTTCCGCAGGTGAAATCTCTCCTCTCACCTTACCAGACTAACTCCTGCTAGCATGGACCACGTTGTCAATGTCCTTCCAAGAAGGACAAGAACAGAAAATGGCCCCGTGACTTCATTGACGCAGGGAAATCCTGGGTGAGGAAACCATCTATGGATGTAGGTCAGCATCTTCTCTGCAATTCTGAGTCTTCAAGAATTAAGCAGAGCGCTGAACGTGAAAGCTACAAGCCTATCTCTTCCATTCTCCGGGTTTTTTGAAAGAAGGTAAATAACAGTGACATCCTCAGTTTTCTTCCAAAGACAGTTGGACGTGGTCTGCTGGGGCCTGGTGCCCTAAACTCACTAAGGCCACCTCAGTGCTCTCCTGCCATCTCTTCACTTACTTTTGGTTTCCATTCCCTATGAAACGGTTTGTTTGCTTTACAACCTGAAGATCATTCTGGTGAGTTAGCACACTCCTGCTTTCCTCTGACTTCCTTTGACTATGAGATCCAGTCACTTTTCCCAGTCCTAAACGTGCACCCCACTTCGTATCTACTTCAACTCTACTTTCCAAAATACAGCTCTGGATCTATGTGACTGTGCTCTCTGGAAAACCTGTTGTATAATTAACACATTTTCTTTCATTTTAAGGAATTCTCTTTTGTCTCTCCTTCCATCTTCTGGCATTCCCTGAAACCTGGCTCCCTCTTGACAACACTCCTTCTCTGGCCATACTTTTCCATAACTGGCTACTCTTTCTCTCATCTACCCCTGAGTCACTGGTCATAGTAGAGGAGTCAGAATACTCCTTAAAGCTTCAATAAGGTCCTTACCATGTTAATCTCCAGATGCTGCTTCAAAATTGTCCCTCTACCTCCTTCACCAAGCATCCTCTCCTCCTTTGAGATTCATTCAATCCAAATTCATTCCCCAGTCCAGATTCTAGTGGCTGTTATTTATCTTGCAAGTGGCTCTCCATCCTTCTTTCTCTCCACTACAACTCCAGTCCTCATACTTGAGGACTTCAACCTACATATTGATGTTATCTCAAATATCCTAACTTCCTAATTACTTAATCTATGAAAATCCTATAACCTACTCTTCTCCTCTACATCAGTGATATGCAGAGATTAGCATACCTTGATCTTGCCATACTCCACAAATGTTCCTTTCCCATGTTCATGAACTCTTGCTTTAGGACCAGGATTTCCCCTATTTCCCTCCACAGGGATTAGTTTTCCCTAAAAGGTGATAAAGCTGCCTCCAGGAATTTATTGGTCCCCATCTCCCTTGATGCAGCTTCCCAGTCACCTAAGGGCATAAAAATTCCTGCCTACGTGAAGTTGGGGCCACTATGACAAAAAATTAGGCCATCCTCTCTGAGATCCCTCTTCTCTCCTTCACATCTCATTTTCCCCTGACATCATCCCCCACTATAATCTCAAGCCTCTGACGAAGAGGTAGCACTTCTTATTACCAAGGCTAATATTTCTACATGTCCCCTTGATCTCATCCCATCTGTTCTTCTTCAGTAGACTGCCTCCACAATCATCTTCCATCTGCTTCTCTAATCTTCAGTCTCTCCCCATTTATTGGCTCCTTCTCTGCTGCCTACAAACACATTCACAATATTATATCAATGATTATTTCTAAATCTTCATCCTTTTTTACCTCTTTGCAGCATTTGACAATGTTGGTTACCTCCTCCTTCTGAAGACTCTCTTCTCTCTGGATTGCCATGACTTTGCTCTTTCTCGGCTCTCCTGCTTGTCCAACCATTTCTTCTCTGTACCATTTGATGGATCTTCATTTTTGCCCCACTCCAACAGATTATTTCCACGATCTTCTCTTTTCTTTCTATACTTTCTTACTTGGAGATCTCATGAGCTCCCATATGTTTAATTATAAATATATACATTTTCCATCCTGCCCTACTGGAAAGTCAGAGGGGAGATGAGGGAGGACATAGGAGAGAATAGACTGGGGGAGGGGTTATGCAAGGGGATGGCTATTCTGGGGTGGTGGGTGGGAGAAAGATGGGGAGAAAATTTGTAACTCAAGATCTCGTGGAAATGGACGATGTAAACGAAAATTAACTAAAAATAAATAAATATTACATTTGTAAAAATATATGTGGTATACACCCATATGACATGTGTATATATGTGTGTATATATGTGTGTGTATATGTGTGTATATATGTGTGTGTCTATGTGCATGTATATATGTGTGTATATGTGTGTATGTGTGTATATGTGCATGTATATGTGTATGTATATATTTGTGTATATATATGTGTGTGTATGTGTGTATATGTGCATGTATATGTGTGTATATGTGTGTGTATATATGTGTGTATGTGTGTGTATATATGTGTGTGTATATGTGTGTATATATGTGTGTGTATATGTGTGTATATACGTGTGTATATATACATGTGTATATATCTGTGTGTATATGTGTGTATGTATGTGTGTATATGTGTGTATATATGTGTGTGTATATGTGTGTATATGTGTGTGTATGTGTGTATATGTGTGTATATGTGTGTGTATATGTGTGTATATGTGTGTATATATGTGTGTATATGTGTGTATGTGTGTGTATATATATGTGTGTATATATGTGTGTATATGTGTGTATACGTGTGTATATGTGTGTATATGTGTGTATATATGTGTGTATACGTGTGTATGTGTGTATATGTGTGTATATGTGTGTATATGTGTGTGTATATGTGTGT
>CM053580.1:221737848-221761260 GCA_028627135.1 Pseudochirops cupreus | reverse complement strand
TGTGTGCATATACATCTGTATATGTGTGTGTATATGTGTGTATATGTGTATATATGTGTGTATATATGTGTGTATATGTGTATATGTGTATGTATATGTGTGTATATAAGTGTGTATATGTGTGTGTATATGTGGGTATATATGTGTGTATATATGTGTGTATATGTGTGTGTATATATGTGTGTATATGTGTGTATATGTGTGTATATATGTGTGTGTATATGTGTGTGTATATATGTGTGTGTATGTGTGTATATATGTGTATATATATTGTGTATATATTTGTATGTATATGTGTATATATATGTGTGTGTGTATATGTGTGTATATGTGTGTATATATGTGTGTATGTATATGCGTGTATATATGCGTGTATATGTGTGTGCATATATGTGTGTATATGTGTGTATATATGTGTGTATATGTGTGTATATATGTGTATATATGTGTGTATATGTGTGTATATATGTGTGTATATGTGTGTATATGTGTGTGTATATGTGTGTATATATACGTGTGTATATATGTGTGTGTATATACACATACGTATATCTGTGTGTGTGTGTATGCTGACTATTGGATTTTCAAACTGGATTTCCCAGAGATGTCACAAACACAATATGTCAAAAACCTCCCCTATTTCAATTTTCATAAATACTGTTAAGGACACCACCATCCTTTCCAGTTGCTCAGATTTGCAACTTTAGAGTCATTCTTGACCACTCACTCTAACTCAACCCACATGCCCAATCATCTGGGAGAGGGAGAGGGAGAGAGAAAAGGAGAGGGAAAGGAGAGCAGAGGAGAGAAGAGGAGAGGAGAGGACAGGAGAGCTCTGTTATCAGCCCTGATCAGGCACCATACATTAAGCATCCTTATTCCCATAAGTTGTGTTGGTCACAGACTTTCCAGAATCTACTAAAAGAAAACCTTTCAAATTGCCATAATAAAATCTTATTTATGTAACACTTTAGAGCCTACAAAGCATTTTCCTCAAGTCAACTCTGTGAGTCAGATAATTCAGGTATTATTTTCTACCTTTTTCAATATGAAGAAACAGGCTCAGGGGAGTTAAGCTCCTTGCCCAGGGTCACACAATGTGAAGGGGGGTTAAATCCAGATCTTCTGACTCCAAGAGCAATTCTCTGTCTACTCACTATGTCATGTGGCAAAAAGGTTACTGGCTTATGCTTATGTCACTTCTGTGTAGTGGAATTTTCAGAGCAGTAATGTATAATGTATAATAAACCTGGTGCTGAAAATCAATGCTTGTACAAAACAAGGAGAGCCTATGCAGCAAGTCTCAAAGATAGATCGTACTAAACAAAGAGGCACAGTTCATGCACTTGGGGAAAAAAATCCTTTGATGCAAGAATAAAGATGAAGGAAATGATGCTTCATTTCTTCTCATTGGTAGAAATCAACAGAAATTCTGGGAAGCGATGGAAAAAGTCGAAAACAGTTTATATTTGTGCATGTTGGTAAATGACCATTTATTCATTTAACAGGCTTTTGAGCACATCATACAAATATAACCATGTTATTCTATCCAGAGGATGAAACGTAGAATACTTGTTCCCAAGTCTTTTTACTCTTTACAGTCCTAGTCTGGCCTGCTCTCCCTGCTCCCCATGCATACACTTACTCTCAGGTCAGGCTGATTCATGAACTGATTATGTCTCATAACTACTGTTAACAGTCTCATCTCTGTGAACTCCTCGTCTCTCTGTCTCCAGATTCCTTGCGCTCCACTAATCAATCTATCCTATGTGCTGTTATGAGATTAATTTCCTGAAATGCCAATTGCATCATGGCATTCCCTTGTTTAAAATTCCCAATCATTCCCTAGTGTCTATCGGGTAAAATTCAAACTAAACTCGGCAACCTGCCATTCAAAGCTTTCTGTAATCTGGTCCCATGCTGCCTACTTTTCATGCTGGACAAGCAGCTATCCTCCCCGTTCCCTGAAAATGCCAAGTCTGATCAAGGCCCTGACCTTTACTCATGCTGTTCTCCCTACCCATAATGCCCTTCTCTCTATCCAATCAAATCCTACTTCTCCATCAATGCTCAATTCCAGTCCACAGTCCATCCTTTCCTTTTATAAAATTCATTCTGGTCCCTCAGGGATCAAACGCTTCCCCTATATTGTTACCTAACTATTTCACAGGTATCTATCTTGTCTCCCTAATTAGGCTGCTGTGAAGTAAATGCTCTGTAAACCCTGCAGTGTTATATAAGTGTGGAATTGTTGTTATTACTGCTGCTGCTTATAAGCTCTTAGAGGGAGGAAATTACTCTTAATGCTTCTTCACTCTATGCACAAAGGAGAGGATGCTGTGATGCTAGGAGGCATTTGATTACTCATTTGTAAGAATTAATAAACGAATAAACAAATGAATATCTCACAAAGCAAAAGAAGAGAGAAAAGGACTTTTCTGAATAGAGAAAAATCTCCTCACTGCGTTCATGAACCCATCAAAGCTTAGGGCAGGGGGTCTTAGCCTCGGGGCTATAAAATTGGCTTAAAAACAATTTTGATAACTCAGTTGGCTTTCTTTGTAATTTTATGTGCTTTGTTTTTGTTTTATGCATTCAAAAACACTATTCTGAGAAGGGGTCCATTGACTTTTATAGTAATGCCCAAGGGGTTCATGACACACCAGAGGTTAAGGACCTCTAGTCTAGGGAAAGAGGAAATGGACAGAAGCCAAGAGACAAGGGGCAACTTTGGAAGCTGCTGGGCCATGGTAGTTTTGGGAGAGTTCAGAGAGATGAGGGCAACATTCAGGAATTCTCTGCCCCGAAGGATGAGTGGTCATTGTCTGGTCCCTGGCTAGTTCCTGGCAATGTAAGCCCTCCTGGATTGCTCAACTCTCTGCTCAATGAAAACCAACAAGCTAAAAAAAATAAATAAATAAAGCCAACAACCTTATGCTGTCTGTGAAAAGCCTCAAAAAATGTCAACAAGTGCTGAGTCAGGAAATTCTCCTCTAATAGCTTTTGTTGGAAACATTTAACATTTCAACTTTATCTGTTCTTTTCTTTCAGACAGCTCCTCCTAGGTATTCCAAAGCAACAATACCATCATTCAGGACTGCTGGCTCTCAGGGACTTTCTCTGAGCCCTTGCCAGGCACTGCAGGCCCACACCCTTGTCGATTCAGAGTAACTTCACCATCTTAAAGGATTTATTTCCTCTCCTCCACTCCATCTCCCAAGCTAAGAACAAGGGGTCTGATAGAGCCCATGGAAAGAACCAGTGACCCTGGTGCCACTGGCTACTCCCAAATAGTACTTGAGTGACCATCCCTTCCTCATGAACATTGCTGGAGGCCCCAGAAGGTCAGGTTTATGTAGAAGGAGGACGATGTAGCCTTGGAAGGCCCTGAGGGACAGAAGCCTGAAAAAGGTGCCTCCCTTATGGAACTGCCCTGATAGAATAAACTGAGCAAAGCCCTCCTGCTAGAAATCAGGGCAGCTCAAGGAGATTTCTACCAGGTTCAAGGCACTTTCAACAAACTTTCCCACAGTCCCAGCCCGCTACTGAAATCTCCCAAACTTGGCTTCAGTAACATCAGACATAACGTCCCTGAAATGACAGCTAAGGCAGAAGAGTCTGCCCCTCTCCATCAGATAAGAGCAGCTCTGCTGGTTCTCGCCATTTCCCAGCCAAAGGATCTAGGGATGTGGTGAGGCTGTTCTGGGGCCAGAACCATAAGCAGGAGAATGGGAATAGGGAGGGAATGTGGGAAAGGGGTGGGGGCAGAGGAATGCAAATAGCTTTTTTCTTTCTTTTAAAGGAGAGAAGGGAGTTTGAAAGCCTGTTTTGAAAATTCATGGCTAGCTTAGTCTGTCACCATAATAATAATGAGTCAGTCTTTCAGTAAGCAATTATTAAGCGACTACTTACTGTATGCTTGGCTCATAGAATCAATGGAGAGCTGGAAGGTTCTCTACAAGCCATTGAGTCTAATCCTCCCACTTTACATATGAGAAAATTATCTCCCAGAGACATTAAATAATTAATTCCATGTCATGCAGCTAGTAAGTGTCCGAGGTAGGATTTGAACCTAGGTCTCCCTGATTCCACATCCAGTAGTCTGCCCACTCTCAGGGAGAGAAATTGCAATGTAATAGGAGAATAATGCAGGAGCACCGATAATTGTGATACAAAGTAACATAAGAGTACAAAAGACGAACCGAGTAGTATACAGGATCTGATAGGAAAAAATCGTTCCCATCTGGGGAAAACAGAGAAAGCTTCAGAGGGCAGAGTGTGGAGGGTCATTGTCCTTCAGAAAATCAGTGTGAGAATTCTTTCTGCCAAAGGAAATCGAACTCCCTCCACACTTTAGGAGACGGTTTCTTGAGTTGCTGTGGTTTAAAAAAGAAAGAAGAAACAGCATCACCTGGCAGCCTTCTGGGGACGAGCCTCTTAGAGAACAATTAGGCTGGTCCTTGGCCTCCAGCCAATTGCTGACCTTTCCCCTGAAGCCTTTTCCGCTCAGACAGACCTGACAAAGCTTGTGTTCCCTTGGGAGAACCTTGGAAACCCAGGGTTGCCTCCAAGCATCAGAACAGGACACTGGTGGAGAAATAATTAGGAGGAAACAAATTATAGTAAGTTATTTAATTGAGAAGTAACAGTGTAACAGACAAGAAGTTGGCCTCAGAATCAGGAAGGCCCAAGTTTAGAGTTCAAGTCTTCCCTCTGAATCATACTGATTGTGTGACTGGGCAAGTCAACTAACCTCTCAGTGCTGTAGATAATTCTCCCAAACTAGGAGTTACAGAAAAGGTGGTGATCTACATTGGTAAAATGATTTCCCTCACCAGGAAGTTACTTATACCAATGAAATCTCAGATCCAAGTTTAAAAAAGGTTATGTCATTGAACATGATGATTTGCATATCTGTTACCATCAACAGTTTACAAGGCATTTTTGTCAGAGCAACCCTCTGAGAGAGGGAAGGTGGGTAAAGAGACAGGTGCTCACGCAGGCTAAACAACTTGCCAGGGTTACACAGTTAATGTCAGAGATGCCCTTGTGGTATTTTCCTATAAGATATGTCCCTTATTAAAAATATTACTTTATTAATTATTAAATTATTAATCATTAAATTAAATTGTTAATATTATTAATTTATTTTTGTTCCAAACTTAACAAACACCTAATAGAATGGTTGCTGCTGTGCAGTCGTGTCTAACACTTTGTGACCCCATTTAGGGTTTTTTTGGCAAAGATACTGGAGTGGTTTGCTATTTCCATCTCCAACTCATTTTACAGATGGGGAAACTGAGGCACAGGGTTAAGTGACTTGCTCAGGGTCACACAGTTATTAAGTGTCTGAGGTCAGATCTGAACTTGGGAAGATAAGTCTTCCTGACTCTAGGCCTGGTGCCCTACCCACTGCACCACCTGGCTGCCTAATAGAATGAGTATTTGCATATAATTAATAGAAGAGAAAAAGAGGATTGTACAAAGAACAGTCTCTGTTATGGACCACTGGATTTTCTTTTCAGGTATATAATAGTTTCAAAGCTGCCCTGATTAACTGGATTCCTTTCTGGTTTTCCTTCTGTTCTGTTCTCTCCATTTTAGGAAAGTGCTCACAGATCCTCTTTTCATTCTTTCCTACCCTATTCTATCCCTTTCTGTCCTTACCACCCCACCCCCACCTCCATCGATTCGGGGTGGGGAAGAAAGAAAAGCAAAGCTCTTGTAACAAATGCACACCCACAAACAAAATGAATTCCCACATAGGCTGGACCCAATGCCACATTCTACATCTCAAGTCCATCATTTCTCGGTCAAGAGATGGGTTTTATCATCAGAACTCTGGAATCTCAGGTAGTGATTGTTCTCAAGTTTATCTCAAAATTGGTTTTCTTTATAATGTTGGTGTTGTATCCATCATTCCCCTGCCTCTGCTCCCCTTGCTCTACATCAGTTCATACAGACCTTCCTAAGTTTCTCTGAAATTCCCTTTCATCATTTCTTCTGGTGAAATAATATTCCATTACACTTATATTCCACGATTTCTTTAGTCATTCCTTAATAGTTTCCACAACGCCCCTCTCCCATCTCCAGTTCTTTGCTGTTTCAAAAATAATAGAAAAAGATGTAGATGTAGATGTAGATGTAGATGTAGATATAGGTATGGGTATAGGTATAGATATAGATATAGGTATAGGTATAGATATAGATAGATATACTATAGATATTTTTAATATATGGCACCTTTTCCTCTTTCTTTCTTCTCTTTGGGTTTAAGCCTAGGAGTGGTATTATTCCTGGGTGGATGTATGCACAGCATGGTGACTTTGGGAGCATAGTTCAAAATTGCTTTCCGGAATGTTTGGACCAATTCACAGTTCTACCAACAATGCATGAGTGTGCAGGGGTTTCCCACAGCCCCTCCAACAACTTTTCTTTTCTTTTTTTATCAACTTTCCCAATCTGAAACGTAGGAAGTTAAACCTCAGAGATCCTTTAATTTACATTTCTCTGATTACTAGAGATTTGAAGAGTGTTTTCATATGCTGATACTTTAGATTTCTTCTTTTGAAATCTTTTGCAATTTTTGAAATTTTTTTGAATTTAAAACTTTTGAAATATTTTGAAATTTTCTTGATCCTTTGACCATTTATTTATTGGAGAATGGTTCTTAATTCTTAAAATTTTGAATCAGTTCCTTCTACATCTTCACTATGAGACCTTTATCAAAATTTGTTACAAACATTGTATGTTTTTCCCCAGTTACCTGTTTCCCTTATAATTTCAGCTGCATTGTTTTTTGAGATCCATCCTCTTGGATCAGAGAACAAAAGCGTCGTCTCTTAATGGCAAGAAGCAGAAAGCAGAGGATTCTCCTGGACTCATGGCAAGATGAGCACCCAGAGTTTGGCTGCCCAGATCTTTCAGGCTGGCCTCCAGGGAGCCCTAGGCAGGAAAGCATAATCCCTCCAAAAACTTGAGAGGAATCAATAAGCTTATTGTTCTATAGCTTTTCCTGAGAAAGAAGATGGAAGAAACAAAAGAAGAAAGTATGCCAGCACTAATCTCTGTTTACCTAATAACCACTGATAGAATAAATAATGCGTCAATACACATTGATTGGAACACAGCTTATAAATTGCACACTCAACACCCCCGCCCCCACCACAGTGAGCTTAAGGTCATTATCCCTTACATAAATCTTGAAGAGAGGCGAAGGTGTGGCCACCAAATAGACATACAGGCGCAGCTGGAATTAAAAAGGCTCAGTGACCAACTCGGCCAAAGGGATCAAGGAACCAGCCAAGGCACAGAAGAAAGTAACCAAAAAGGCTGTTGGCAGAGTCGTCAGCTGACAACTCTTTGTGCCTGGAGCAGGGGCACAAGATGTGCTGGAACGAGTGGCAGGAACAGCCCCTTAAATCAGTCTTCTAAGATCTTTTCAGTTGGCCCCTATGAGTAGAAAACCCAAAAAAGTGAAGTAGAAACTGTGCTTTACAGTGTATGTGTGGGGGACAGTGTCACAGTGTCCTGCGGGTCAAATGGATATACAATCTTCCCCCAACACACACACACACACACACACACACACACACACACACACACACACACACACACACACACCTACTATATCATAAACTCACAGAATACTAGCACTGAATGGAGCATAGAATCACAGGTTTAGATCTTGAAGGAACTTCAGGATATATCTAGTCACACTCCTTTATTTTTACAGATGAAGAAACTGAGGCTCAAAGGAGTTAAATTCCCAAGGTCATGTAGATAACTAGCAGCAGAAGAGGGGTTCAGGGCTCTTTGTTCTATGTGATGGATGGATAGGTAGATAGATAGATAGATAGATAGATAGATAGATAGATAGATAGATAGATGGATGGATGGATGGATAGATAGGTAGGGAAAGAGAGAGAGATACATGGATAGATAGATACATGGATAGATAGATACATAGATAAATAAATAGATGTGGATATATGGAGAGGGACAGAGACAGAGACAGAGGCAGAGAGAAAGACAGAAAGACACACAGAGAGAGAACATAAAAATAAAGAAAAGGGTAAAAATAAAAATTTAGCAATACTAACCAACACATTGGCTGATTGTTACAGCAATTTTCTCACAACGAGATATCCTATAGACATTCTAAACTTTGTCCAAAACAGAAATCGTTCTCTCTCCCAAAACCCAAACTTCTTCCAAACTATTCTATCACTGACTTTTAAAAAAATTTTATTTGTTGTTTTTAATTTATGGAATAAAATAAGCATTTCCACAACATGGTCTAATTTTTTTTAAAGATCCAGCAAGCAAGTCATTCACTGAGCTTGGCATGTACAACAGTCCTCTGTGCTCACTCTCTGGAGGAACAGTGCTGTAACTAAATCATTGAACTGATGGTCTATGAGCTCGGGCAAGCACCAAGAGGCCCAGACATGAAGTCCTGCTATGAACAACCTTTTCGTCACTAGACAATCTTGCCTCATTGTGGCTGTTGTGCTCCACCACTTACAAATTCAACTTCTGTCAGACTCCTGACTCTTGTCTCTAGCATGCTCTGTTCAGCTCCAACTGTCCACAGGTTAGGGGCTGGTTCAGTCCCGCTGGCAGGAGGTCAGGTGTTAGCTTTACTCTGCTGACCCTCCCCCCCCCCCCATGATTCCACTGCATAAAAAGATATGTTCCAGTTTACCTTTTCTTTCCCACATTACAATTTCTCCCCAAACGCTGCCTTTTAAGCCTTATTTTCCTACGCTGACTGCTAGCCTCACAGGAATTGGCCCTCTTGTCTGCTTTTCAACTGATCTCCAAATCTCTCAACTGCTCCCCCAGGACTTTAGATTGACCTAATCAGGAAATCGAGCCAAAAGAATTAATTAAGTGTCTACTATATGCCAGGATTGTATTAGGAATATGAAGACAAAAATGAACCCATCCCTGCCCTCTGGGAGCTTCCATTCTATAAGGGGCATTAGTTTGTATGCACAAGTATAAATAAACCAAGTACATAACATGCAAATACATATATGTGAGTATGTACACATACACACACACGCACACATACATACAAAAGTATTTGGGACGACTCAGGGCATCGGGAAAGTCTCATGTAAAAAGTGGCATTTGAATTGACTTTTGAAGGGAATTAAGGATTTTAGGAATCAGAAGTAAGGAAGAAACGCATTCCAGGCATGCGGGACAGCCTTTGCAAGGTCATTGAGATGGGAAATATAATGTCATGTATGAAGAACAGTAAGAAGACCGATTTGTCTGGATTGAAAAGCATGTAAAAGGATCAGTCAGGAAATAAACATTCGTTAAGCATCAATTATGTACCAGGAAGAAAATAAAGTAAAACTGGAAAGTCAGATTCAGGTTGTGAAGACTTTTAAATGCCAGAGGTCTTTGTATAGAATCCTAGATGTAACAGGGAGCCATTGGAGTTTATGAAACAAGGGAATGGCATGATTATCCCTTTGCCTTAGGAAAATCCCAAAGTGTAATTTTTAGGCCCTGGACAACAATCCTCTATTTTTTTCCCTTTTAATGGCTTTTTAAAATATCTGGGTGGGCATCCAGCATTCCTTATTCTCTCTTTTTTTTTTTTTTGCTCTTTGCAGGAGGGAAGGCAGGGCAATTGGGGTCAAGTGACTTGCCCAAGGTCACACAGCTAGTGTTAAGTGTCTGAGGTTGGATTTGAACTGAGGTCCTCCTGACTCCAGGGCCGGTGCTCTATCCACTGTACCACCTAGTGACCCCTAGCATTACTTATGCTTTAAACTAGTTCCCATCTCCATCCCTATGCCTTTTTCATTAACGAGTTCTAGACCCTATTCTTTAAATTCCATCTCTACTGATGAAACTGGAATGCGTATCCGTGAGTCTGTAAACCAACCTCTGCTTTGAAGGGATCCTGCTCACTAGAAATGTTGAAGGTAGGGTCCAGGGCTTCTGAATTCCTAAAGTGAATGGTCTGGTAGATGTCCTACAGACCTCTCTCTGCTACTGACTAAAACTTTGGATAAATTATAGTCCGACAGCAGTTATCCCACCTGTCTGTCCCTTCCCTCCCTCCTCTAATATTGGTAACCATAATCCATGTTAGCAGTTATCTCTCTCCCTCCAAGTATTCCCAGGTGGAAACATGCCTACAAGGAACAGGAAACCCCCATCAGACCGAAGGCTATTGAACTCATGTGATGCTACCACCACCCTCTGCTCACCCTATGACACTGGATAGGAAACTTGGCCTCACCCAACAGCTCTTATTATTGGTAATGGAAAGTTTAGCATGTAAGTAAGGTGTTTATTGCTTAACTCTGTTCCCCAATGTCTAGTGGGAATGGACTCTGAACAAAAACTAACCCCCCCAAAGCTTTTTCTTCACAATCATTGCATGGGTTACATTTTAATTGGGCAAAATATAAAACACAAGCACTCGACTGGCTACCCCTAGTATTCTTGAGCCTGGCTAATTCTTATTACCCTCTTATGTCCACTTCCCTATGTATTCCCATAAAAATCGTTATTCATACATTGCCTACTAGAATACCTCTGGTCTTGGAGGGCGGAGCCAAGATGGCAGAGTAAAGCCCAGACTTGGTGTGCACTCCAGTTCCAACCACTTCCAATACCTATAAAAAAATGACTCTAAACAAATTTTAAGGCTACAGAACCCACAAAGTGACGGAGAGAAACAAATCTACCACTGAAGGCAGCCTGGCAGGCCGACAGGAAAGGTGTATTGCAGCACAATAGGAGCCAAGCACAGTCCCACATGAGCCATGGTTTCTGCCTCAGGGCAGTCCAGACCATCCAGAGCAGACTTCAGGAGAGTGAATCCCTAGCAGCTGTGGCGGTTTCCAGAGTTCTCAACCCATAAACGCCAAAGAGAAGGTCAATGGGAAACTCTGTTGGAAGGGTGAAGGAGGAGGACAGTCCAGCACCTGCCCCCAGGGTGAGAAGTGGTGAAAGCTCAGCAGCTGCAGCTGCTGCTACATGGCTGCTTCCAGAGCTCCTGGCCTGCAGACTGTAGGGGGACCAAGCAACCATTCAGATGGTAATTGCTCTTGCTTTGGCCTGCTTGGATCTGGATCACAGTCTTGGGTGGTGGTCCTGGGGTGTGTGGGCAGCGTGCCAGAGTTTGTGGGGGTTGCAGAAAGGGTGCCCAACTAATAGCTCTGGCAGCTGCAAAAACCCAAGGATTTTGGGACAAATCTCTCTCCATTCTGGAAGCAAAGTTCTACCATGGCAAAGAACTCAAAAGTCAAGTAATTGGCAAGATGAGCAAGCAGAGGAAGCACAATCAGACCATACAATCTTGTTTTGGGGACAAAAAGGACCAAAGCATGGAGGACAATGAAGTCAGAACTCCTGAATCAAAAGCTTCCAAGAAAAATATGAGCTGGCTATAGGCTATGGAAGAGCTCAAGAAGGATTTTGAAAATCAAGTAAGAGAAGTGGAGGAAAAATTGGGAAGAGAAATGAGAATGATGCAAGAAAATCATGAAGAGCAAGTTAACAGCCTGCTAAAGGGGACCCAGAAAAATACTGAAGAAAATAACACCTTAAAAAATGGACTAACTCTAATGTTAAAAGAGGCCCAAAAAGCCAAAGAGAAGAAGAATGCCTTAAAAAGCCAAATTTGCCAGATGGAAAAGAAATTTCAAAAACTCACTGAAGAGAATAATTCCTTCAAAATTAGATTGGAGCAATTGGAAACTAATGACTATGAGAAATCAAGATACTATAAAACAGATCCAAACAAATGAAAAAATAGAAGGCAATGTGAAATATCTCTTTGGAAAAATCACTGACCTGGAAAATAGATACAGGAGAGATCATTTCAAAATTTTTGGACTACCTGAAAGCCATGATCAAAAAAAAAAAAAGAGCCTAGACACCATCTTTCAAGAAATTATCAAGGAAAATTGCCCTGATATTCTAGAACCAGAGGGCAAAATAGAACTTGAAAGAATTCACCAAATCACCTTTTGAAGAAGATCCCCCAAAGAAAACTCCTAGAAATGTTATAGCCAGGTTCCGGAGTCCCCAGATCAAGGAGAAAATACAGCAAGCCATCAGAAAGAAACAATTTGAGTATCATGGAAACACAATCAGGATGACACAGGATCTGGCAGCTTCTACATTAAGGGACCGAAGGGCTTGGAATATGATATTCCAGAGGTCAGAGGAGCTGGGACTAAAACCAAGAACCACCTACCCAGCGAAATTGAGTATAATGCTTCAGGGGAAAATACGGTCATTCAATGAAATAGAGGATTTTCAAGCATTCTTGATGAAAAAACCAGAGCTGAACAGAAAATTTGACCTTCAAATACAAGAAGCAAGAGAAGCATGAGAAGGTAAACAGGAAAAAGAAATCATAAGGAACTTATTGAAGTTGAACTATTTACATTCCTACATAGAAAAATGATCATTGTAATTCATGAAACTTTTCTCAATATAAGGATAGCTGAAGGGAATATATATGTACATATGTATATATAGGAGGGTATATGTGTGTATAAATATATATGTGAGCGTGTGCATATGTGTGTACATGTATACATAGATAGAGGGCACAGGACAAGTTGAATATAAAGGGAGGATATCTAAAAAATAAAATTAAGAGGTGAGAGAGGAATATATTGGGAGAAGGAGAAAGGGAGGGATAGACTATGGTAAATTATCTCATATAAAAAAGGCAAGAGAAAATTGTTACAATAGAGGGGAAGAGCAGGAAGGTGAAAGAGAATGGGTCCACCTTACTCTCATTGAATTTGGCTTAAGGAGGGAATAACATACATACTCAATTGGGTGTCTTACCCTACAGGAAAGTAGGGGGGGAAGGGGCTAAGAGGGGGGATGATAGAAGGGAGGGCAGATTGGGGGAGAGGGTAGTTAGGAGCAAACAATTTTGAAAAGGGATAGGGTCAAGGTAGAAAATAGAATAAGTGGGGGCAGGATAGGATGGAAGGAAATATAGTTAGTCTTTCACAATATAACTGCTATGGAAATGTGTTGCATAACTACACATGTACAACCTATGTTGAATTGCTTGTCTTCCTAGTGGGGGTGGGTGAGGAGGGAAGAAGGGAAAGACTCTGGAACTCAAAGTTTCAAAAACAAATGTTTAAAAAAAATTGTTTTTTACATGCAAATGGGAAATAAGATATATAGGCACTGGGATACAGAAATCCATCTTGCCCTACTAGAAAGTTGGGGGTGGGGTGGGGAGGATATAAGAGAGAACAGATTGGGGAAAGGGGTATTCAGTAGGCTTGCTATTTTGGGGTGGGGGTAGGGGAGAGAGGGGGAGAAAAAGTTGTAACTCAAAATCTTGTGGAAATGAATGTTGAAAACTGACAGTAAATAAATAAATAAATTGGGGGAAAAAAGGAAAAATACCTCTGGTCTTTATCCTTTGTTCAGATGAAACAGGGATCCCCTTCTTTCCTGGAATTTAAGCCCCTCCTAATTCTTTTTCCCTGGCTTACAAGACCTTGAGAACCAGGTGCCCTTGCTTACTATCTACGTTGAGCCCAGGATCCTCCCTTCCTCATCTACTAATTTCCCCAACCGCCCTCTTCCACCAGCTGTCACCCTAAGGTCGGCAGCTCTGTTCACTCAAATACTAAAACGGTCTCCAACACCCCTCCTACCATATCAAACCAAGTTTACAAACCATTCTGACTATGGACATCTCGAAGCTGCCTTTAGAGTTACCTGGCCAATTCTAGATCAAAATCAAAATGACTTTAAGGGCCCTGGGAAGCAGTTTCAGGGAATAGAGCTTTTCTATTCACTTACTATCCATTTCTGTCCAAGGTCATTGATGTATTAGGGGTAGGATACTGGTAGGAACTGGTATAGGAGATTCCAGTTAGGAGATAAGAACTGGGCCTGTGATTTCAGAGGCATAGGGAGCCCTGGGTGAGGAAACTCTGCTTAAATGAAAATTAGCACTTTCTCTACAATTTGTAATCTTAGAAAGGTAACTAGAATACCAAAGGTTAAGTGACTTACCCAGTATGTGTCAGAGGAGAAACTTTACCCAGGTCACCCTGGCTTTGAGGCCAACTACTCACTGTGCCATGCCAATGCTAATATATTACCAGAATAGATTCCCCCATGTGCTTTGTTTCCTGTTTAAGTAGGCAGAGCTTTATTTGAACGAAGAGAAAGGAATTTGCAAAGTATAGGTCAATGAACTTGATTCCAATTCCTGGTGAAATTCTAGAACATATTATTAAAGGAATGGTTCCTGAGTTAGCATGGCTTCATCAAGAACCAGTTATGCCTGACTAACCTCATTCTTTTTTTGAGGGAGTTACTAGACTGGAAGATCAGGGGAATGGCCTAGTATGGTTTACCTCACTTCTTGTGAAGCATTTGGTAAAGTCTCTCATGCTATCCCTGTGGACAAGACAGAGAAATGTTCATAGGTAGTAAGACAGTCAAATGAATTTGGAACTAGTTTAATGACCCAAAAACCAATCACTAATGATTTGATGTTTATGTGGAAGAAGGTCTCTTTTGGAATACCTTTGGGATCTTTGTTTGGCCCTATTTTAAAATTTTTAGCCATGACTTGGATAAAAGTATATAAAAGATGCTGATCAGATTTGAAAAGGAAGACGAGCTCAGAGAGATAGTTAATGTACTAAATGGCAGCATCAGGATCCAAAGAGATCTCAACAGGCAAGCCAGGTATGGGGAAGCTGCAGCCTTGAGGCCACTTGTGGCCTTCTAGGTCCTCAACTGCAACCTTCGACAGAATTCAAGTTTTAATTCAAAGGGTACACTTGAGGACCTAGAAGGTCACATGTGACCTTAAGGCCACAGTTTCCCCATCCCTGGGCTAGACTGTTAAATCAAATCTAATCAGGTCAAATTCAACAAGGATAATTATAAGGTCTTACAAAAATCAGCTTCACAAATGCAAGATGGTAGAGGCATGTTCAGATAGCAATCTACCTGGAAAAAGATCTGGGAGTGTTAGTAGACTGCAAACCCATTATAAGTCAACTGTATTATATGATGACCCAAAGACCTACTGTAATGTTACGTTGAATGAAGACAGACTTGACTTACAGGGACAAGGAAGTGATCATCTACTTAGCTCTGCCCTATTTAAACTAGGGGGCCATGCCTTAGGAATAATGCTGATATACTGAGGAGCATCCAAGGAAAGTCAACCAGCATGATGATGACCAAAAGACCATGCCACATAACTATTAGCTGAAGATGTCTAACTTGGAAAAAATAATTCAAGGCAAGTCAACAAACATTTACTGTGCCTACTCTTTGCCAGATGGTCTTCTAAGTTCTGGGGATTAAAAGAAAAAAGAAAAAAAGAGGGGGCACATAACTGAGTATCTGAGAGACCATTGTGTAAAAGGAGGACATTGTCTTCCCATTAGACTGTAAGCTTCTTGAGGGAGAGGAACGTTTTTGCCATTCATTGCATCCCCCCACTTAGCACAGCGTCCAACATGTAGTAAGCACTTAAAGACATTATGTGATCCTGGAAAGCAGAACTGGGAACAGTAGAGAAAAACATCAAAGGTCTAAATTTTGGTTTGATATAAGGAAAACAATTTCTAACAATTAGAGATATCCAGATATGTCTGGAGGCAGTAGCTTCCCTATCAGTGAAGCTGTGGACTGAATAATCACTTTCTCATTATATTGTAAGGAGTAGGGAAGGGAGTGGTTCTTGTTTTAGGAACACTTTGAAAGACTGAGTTATTTGGACTATTGTAAATGCACAAATTAAAAATAAAGGACATGGGGGGACACTATCTGCATTCAGATAAAGAACTGACAAACGTATTACAGAATAATTATATATTATATCCATTGTATGCATTTATATGTATATATGTTTATATGTGTATAAGCATATACACATACATGTATACACACACACACACATAGACATACACACACATATATACACATATACATAAAGTGTCTAATGATAGCCATCTCTAGAGCAGGTGCGAGGAGAAAAAAGAAAAAGGAATGTGTATGATAACTTTATTGTGTTTTTAAAAGGCATAGCCAGGAGATTTACAGTTTCATGTGCGATCATCTCTTTTTATTATGTTATGGAAATGCTTGTTTTATTCCATAAATTACAAATAAAATGCATTTTTTAAAAATATGGCTGCCTCTGAGCTCCCTTCCAACTCTAAGATTCCATGATTCTCTCACACTTTTTGGTCATTCTTATTTGGTGCCTTTGTGCTCTGGGTTCAAGATGCCTCTATTATCTACCACACACAAGAAAGTGAATATGGGGTTGGTATTCTCAGCTCAGCTCAAACTGGCCCTTTCGGGGTGCTGTTCTGCAAAGCAGCTTATCCCAGACCCCATAAATGCCAATGGTCCTAGGGAGGACAGAAGGAAAAGATTTATGAAAGACTTTTATGTTTTTCTCAAACCCATAGAGTAGAAATTATCAGAAGTTTAAAATGGACAGATTTCTACCAAGGACAGGGTAAAAGAAAAGAAATTTGTGGAACAAAATGTTTCCAATATGGTTTCCTTCCAGTTCCTCTATGAATTAAGATTCTTAAGGCTTTGATCTTTGCTTTAAAAGGAATTGATGTTTTGAGCCCTAAAATATTCCTCTCTGTCTTCAGAAACTCATCTGTGCCAAGTAATGGTTCATAAAGAGTAACCAGAAGAGCAGGAAATAGCCAAGACTTGGTAATGGAGAAGCACATTGGGAATATTGTAAGCAATGTGGTCACTTGGGTGTGGTAGATCATAAGAGGGAAGTAGGAGGAGGTGATGGCATGGGAGAAGATGGCAGCCTGATTTGGAATGAAAAAGAGGAAATGTGTCCAATAGAAATGGTTCAAGAGTGTGAAGAGAGGTAAAATGGAGAATGAGAAGGTATAAAGTTTGGAGAGAAAGAAGAATCGAGAAACCAAATGGGAAGGAAGGAAGGAAGAATAGAGAATGAGAGACATAGACACACACAGAGAAAGAGAGTGACACGGAATCAGAGACAGAGAAATGAGAGACAGACAGAGCAATGGACAGAAACAGAGACAGAAAAGACAAGCGAGATGGAAAACATGATTGTTAGTAACACAAGAGGACAGACTATGGGCAAAGTGTATGCTTTGATAACCAGAAAGGAGGTGGGGGCATGGTGGCGGGGAAACAAAAAACAAAAAAGAAAGTCTCCCCACTAATAAATAAAATATATTGAGTTCCAAAAGTTTGTATTCAAGTTGGTTGTATGGAAGTCAGAATACATTTTCTCATGGAGATATAACAAATGTAATAAACTATGTGATAAATGGGGGCTGGGTTCCCTATCTGGTGAACAAAAGCCTATTTAACTCATACTGGATGTCTGTAATATCATGACTAAAACGGTCTTTTGTGGGTTGACCTAGGAACCCAAGCACTATTAGTAACTTTGCTTCTATGCTAAGAAATATGTTCCAAGTCCCAACTTGGAAAGCCAGAAAGACATTGCCACCTTCACCATTACCTTCACCCCCTAAACACATTGTCACAGTCAAGGACAATAATGATAATCCTTACCAACATGCAGGCTGCCTTGTCATTCACATGGGGCATTCATAAGTAGAGTATGATTTGAAGAGTGGCTATATAAGACTGCTAAAATCTGGAGAAAAAATGTAAAGGGGTAAGAAAAAGAGAGAAAGGTAAGACAGAGACAGATAGAAAGTTAAGACAGAAAAGACAGACATACATATTTAGATCTAAATATAGATATATACATATGCATCTACATATATGTATACATACACATACATACATACATATGCATTTATTTGTATATAAAACGAAAACAAAGAAAAAATAATGTGGTATTGGTTCTAGAAGAACCACAGCTGAAAGGCACCTTAGAGGGCAACTAGGTGGTGCCATAGATTGAGTACCAGGATTGAAGTCAGGAAGACTCATGTTTCTGAGTTCAAATCTGACCTCCAACACTTCCTAGCTGTGTGAACCTGGGCCAGTCACTTAACCTTGTTTGCCCCAGTTTCCTCTTCTGTAAAATGAGTTGTAGAAGAAAATGGTAAACCACTCCAGTATCTCCATCAAGGAAAGCCCAAATGAGGTCACAAAGAGCTGGACATGACTAAAACGACTGAAGACGACCACAATCCAAAAACAGAATGCTATAAAAGAAGAAAGTGAGAACCACAGAAGCAGAGCACTTTGCCCAAGGTCCCACAGTTAATAGGTACAGAGATGAGATTTGAATCCAGGTCCTATCACTCAAAGTCTGGAGCTCTTTGTGGCATGTTTTGTCTCCATAAATAGTAGACTCTCAGAATTGTAGAGTCAAGAAATAAAGGAAACATATGACAGCGAACAAAGTTGACATTCTGGCTTAAAAGATCCAGCTCAGAGAAATCTATATGTTCCAGGATTGCAGGGAGGATAATTTTTTCAGTTACATTGATTTGTGTGATGCCAACCATCATTCAATTATTCCAAAACCAACAAATGTATCCCTTTCTGTTGGAGTCAAAACTCCTTACTGTATAAGTTTGAGAATCTCTAAGAAGTTTGATGCAAATGATGGCATTTCACCCAAACTTCACAGGTTTCCCACTCTTTGCAACCCACCCACATGCCAATGACTGTGGGATTGTGTCTCCTGGCCAACTTCCTACAGATCCCTTGCATCTTAGCACATGGAAAGCAGGATGCTGCTTGCACAAAACACCCGAGGAGGCAATTGGCAACATTACAAAGCTTCGTGAACTTCTTAAAGCCAACAAGACAGAACAGAATAGGCTAGAGGGTGCAGCCAAAAACCTGCTATTTCTTCACCTCTTCCAGAATCCCACAATAAAAAGTCAATCAAAGAAGTTAAATTATACAATCAAGAGAGGAGGGAGGGTTACGTCAGTGGAACTCTTGCCTCTCCATTGGTACAGTGGGTTGCCATGGGGTTTCTCTACAAAAAGAAACAGAAGGTCAAGCAAGGTAGTTGATGGGAAATAGGACAGGGCAGTGAGTAGTGATACGTAGAGACTAAAGTTTCTAGCCTGGGTCAATAGTGCCTGAATTAGGGATTTGAATTTAAGACAAAAAAAAAAGTCAGGAGTTCTCCTGGTCACCTTCAGCATTAGACAGGATTGTCTTGAAGTTCCTACAAAATATTGGTGGGTACCTCATAAAGGCTAAGCGCTGCTGGTTGACAGAGGCAGCTAGGTGTTATAGGGGATAGAACACTGGGCTTGAAGTCAGGAAATCCTGAGTTCAAATCCCACCTCAGACACTCATTAGTTGTGTGACTCTGGGCAAGTCACATAAACTTTGTCTGCCTCAGTTTCTGTAGCTGTAAAAATAGTAATACTTATGGAATCTACCTCCCAAGGTTGTTCTGAAGGTCAAATTAGATGATATTTGCAAAGGGCTTAACACAATGCCCGACACATAGTAGGGGCTTAATAAATAAGCGCGTGTTTACTTTCTCCCTTCCTAATAGTTGCTGTGGCCTAAAAATCCAATCATTTTTCTTCTGATCACATTAATCATCTATAGAAAATTGCATTGTTATTCATGCATCTCCAGTAATCTCTCAGTTAAGCATGCTTGGCTCATGCATTTTTTGTGAATTGTCAGCTTCCAATTTTTAATCCCAGGTCACCCTTCCCCTACTGACTAGTACCTACTTCTTTGTCGTCCTGTGGTGTGTTCTCTGAGGATGCAAGTTACATTGTGCATCACACTTAATATTACATTTAATATCAATTCAAGCAGAAAAGAATGTTTATTGTTTTGAAATGTTTTGTTTGAAGTATTGATCCTGGCACCAAATAAAAATGCTTCTGGACTCACCGGTGTTTGGAAATACTCCCTTCCAGGAGAGCAAATAATGAAGAGTTGACTGTATGTTTTCGCCCGCCATCAACACTCTTACTAAATGAAATTCATGACATTATTACAATCAAATCCACTCTGATTTTGGGAAAATGTTAGAGCTGTTAGAGATCAAGGGCTCTTAGGAACTCTCTGGTCCAATCCCTCAATTTTACAGGTGAGAGAGTGGAGAGTGAGAGGAGTTAAATGAGTTTCCCAAAGTCACACAACTAGTCAAAAGGCTTCAGGCAGGATGAAAATCCACATCTCCCCCCTCTGACTCTCTCCATTACCCGCTGCTGTCTCTCAGGAGGGAGCGAGACAATAGAGTGAGGAGACCTTGATAATTTCATGTTACCGTCCGCCTTTCCCCCTCACACTGGGGAAGACCTTCTACAATGTTTCTGGGCATTAGGAGAATGCTATTCATGTAGCTCTCCAAGTCACTGAACTTAATGATTACTCCCAAAATCAGGACTGATCATCTTGGTCCATTTTGGACCCTAGATACTCACCAGAAGAAAAGCAGAAAGAGAAGAAGCAGTGAATACAGAGAGCCAAAAAGCTATCAAGGGGACAACTTTGGGGACTTGGCCTAGATTACACTAGAAATTTTTCTTCCAGAAAGGGTTACATGAGAAGAAACTTGATAAGTGTGCTTTAAAGGATATGCATGAGACGGTACTTACCAAGACTGAAGAAAGTCCTAAGCTTTATGGAGTGACTGCTGCCCCACTCCTAACAAGGTCCTACAGCAATCCTCTCATTTCCAAACAGACCCCAGGGAATACCCCACACTCCCATAGTGGGGCTGGTGGGTCTTGGGCCTGTGGTTTGAAACATCTGGCCCCACTAGCATCTATCCTCTCCTTGCAGTCCCTGGCCACTTTTCAAGCTTTCCCCCTTACCCTTCCCAAGAAGCTGCCATTGGGATGTGATGGATGTGTTTCTGGAGATTCAGCCTGACTTGTTTGTTCACATTCTCCAGCTGTTCAGAGCCTGCACTGTGCACTAATGGTTGCTACACTTGATGGTTCCCTCTTCGCCCCTAAACTTCCTGGCAGAGCTCTAGTGAAATGGAGAATGTGACTGGAACCAGCGATTTCAGCAAGGTTTGGAAGGGAGTTGCTTCTTACATTGCGCACCAAGCTTGGGGCAAAGATAGGCAGCTAGAATAACCATTCAGGTATTAATTCCTTCCTTCCTTTGACCAAAAGGTACTGAGGCCCAAGGAAGACCAGGTGAGAGGGCAGTTAGGCTAGCAAGGGGAGCAAGGGTGGGAAGCTAGGCAACAAGTCTGCCCCCCCACCCTCACCCCAGGCAGACACACCCCAGGGCTACCCTCTTGCCATTATGCTGTTTCTCATACCAGTCCTCCATAACTCCTATCTCCATGCCTATGTTCTGGCTGTGCCTCAAGCCTGAAATGACCTTCCTCCTCACCTCCCCCTCCTAGACTCTCTAATTTCCTCCAAGATTCGGCTAAAGAGACACCTGCATAAGGCCTTTCCTGATTCTCTTCCCCCAAGCCAACATACCCTTTTTTTTTTTGAGGGGGGAAAGCAAGGCAGTTAGGATTAAGTGACTTGCCCAACATCACACAGTTAGTTAAGCATCAAGTGTCTGAGACTGGGTTTGAAGCCAGGTCCTCCTGACTTCAGGGCTGGTACTCTACTCACTGCCCCACCTAGCTGCCTGGACATACTCTTAATAATAATAACGATGACTTGTAGGACGGAGCCATTACACACTGCAGCAGCAGCAGTCCGAGCGAGCGCTGTGCACCGCCAAGATGTGCAACTTCACAGAGCATCAGACCACAGAGTTCAAGGAGGCCTTCCAGCTGTTTGACTGAACAGGGGATGGAAAGATGTTATACAGCCAGTGTGAGGATGTGATGCGAGCCCTGGGCCTGAACCCTACCAATGCTGAGGTGCTCAAGGTCTTAGGGAATCCCAAGAGGGATGAGATGAATGTGAAGGTGCTGGACTTTGAACACTTTCTGCCAATGCTGCAGACCGTAGCAAAGAATAAGGACCAGGGCACATATGAAGACTATGTAGAAGGGCTTCAAGTGTTTGATAAGGAAGGGAACGGCACAGTCATGGGGGCAGAAATACGACATGTCCTCATCACCCTGGGTGAGAAGATGACAGAGAAAGAAGTGGAAATGTTGGTGGCAGGGCATGAAGACAGCAATGGTTGTATCAACTATGAAGCATTTGTGGGGCATATCCTGTCGGGGTGAAGGGCCCCATGGGACGGAGCTAGTCCGGATGGTGCTGAATGGCTGAGAACAAGTCCCCTTTCCACAAAGAACCCCCCAACTTTCTCATTGTGAAAATCATCCTCTTGCCCCTGAAGCAGCTAACTACATTTTCAGGGTTACCAACATCCTTACTTCCAGCCCCCACCACGTGTCCTCTTTGCTCTCTGCTTTCACCAATTAAACTTGTTATCAGCTCCTGAAAAAAAAAAACCAAACAAACCAATGACTTGTAGATGTTTTACACGTAGCTAGATGCATACACATTATTACCTCTGATAGAATGTAAGCTCCTTGAATACAAGGACCGTTGAACTTTTGTCTTTGTACCCCTACAGCCTGGCATAGGAGAGGTGATCCAGAAGTGCTCGCTGATTGATCGGTTGGTGGCAGAGTGACTTGCCCTAGGTCATGCAGCTAACAAGCGTCTGAGGCCAGATTGGGACTCCAATCTTTCTGACTCCAGGCCGAGTGGTCTCTCCACTGCACCACCAGCTGTGCCAAATGTGATACAGTTCACCAGAAAAATATACGTTTGGCACCTACTACATAAGTGGCACCAAGGCAGCCATTTTAAGGAATACAAAGATGAAAAAGACATGATCCCTGCCTTCAGGAGCTTCCTAGGAATGATGAGAACTATTATAGCATTAAGAATATACTAGAAGTTTCAGCACAGATACAAGCAAAGCGCTATGGGAGTATAGAGTCAGAGATTCTGGCTGGAGAGTGAGGATCAGGGAAGGCTTTCCAGTGGAGGTGGCATTGGGGCTGTGCCTTGAAGGACAGACAGGAAGGGCTCTGCCGACTAGTGTAAGTGAGGACATGGGGGTGTATCGGCAAGCACCCTAGCATACCTAGGGCGGCTACTAGCACAGGTTCTTAGATCTGCTTTTCTAAAGGAAAGCAACTCAAAATGGGTTAACAATCTTACTTTAATCAATCAAATATCATTTACCTAGTTCAGGGGGAAAAGTCGGCACCCTGAACTTCAGAGAATACATACAGAAGTTACAAACAAACAGAAGAACAGATCAGCAAACGGCTTCCAGCGTCTGACCATTACATCAGTTACCTACTCAGTTACCAGAGAGGGAAGCACCAACATCTGGGTTTTTCACAGCCGGGGGGCTCAACGGCTGCCCAGAGTCTCGTCTGGCCAAATCACACAACTCTTCTCAAAGTGAGCCCCAAACCAAAACCTCACATCAGGGCGTATATATAGCCTTCTCCTGGCTTGGAGAATGTCACAGCCCTCT
>CM053580.1:221709941-221737348 GCA_028627135.1 Pseudochirops cupreus | reverse complement strand
GCCTGGCGCCACAGGCTCCACATGACCACATTCAGCCTATTAGGGAACAGAGTATACTTTCAAATATCCAAGGGTCCTCAGAGTCACATAGCCACTTTAGCGGAGGGCCTAGGGGCAGGGAAGATCTTCAGATTCCCATAACAGGGGGTCAAGGGAGGGGTGGAACAGATATGTTCAAAGAAGCAAGTAGTTTAACAAGAACAGGACCTGCTGACCAGCACAGTCACTATGTGCCCGGTCAGCACCTCGAAGGCACTATGTCCAAAATGGAGATCCCTCTCTCTGCGTCCACCTCAAACCTGCTTCTCCTTCAGATGTTCAGTTTCTCAGGTTTGCTAGAAGGTTCAGCTCAAATATCACCTTCTACAGGAGATTTTTCTCAATGCTAGCCTCTATTCTGTAGGAATCTCATTGTTGTTCAGTCCTTTTTCAGTCCTGTCCGACTCTCTGTGACCCCATTTGGGGTTTTCTTGGCAAAGATACTGGAGTGGTTTGTCATTTCCTTCTCCAGCCCATTTTACAGATGAGGAAACTGAGGCAAGCAGGGCTCAGTGACTTGCAAGTGTTATATCTTCTATGTGCCCATTCATTTATATGCTGTTTCCTTCATTGGAGTATGAACTTCTTGAGGACCCAAATTACTTTCATCCTCTTCCTTTGCCTCACTGCTGCCTAGTATGGCACCATTTGGCACATAGTTAACAAGTATTTGATAAATTTTTGTGCACTGACTGACTTCCCCATTTGTCCTGAGGGCACTATATACTTTCTGTCATTTCACAACTCTTGAATCATCCTCGACTCCTCCCTCTCCTAAAATCCCTCTTCCCATGTGGAGTCTCATTGATTCTGCTTTTGCAGCAGCTCTTATATCTGCCCCCTTCTCTCAACTTGTGCAATCACTATCATAGTTCAGACGCCTCTCCCTTGGACTATTGAAACATCTTCCTAGTTGGGACCCCTACTTGCAGTCTCTCCCCTAAGGAATCCTACCAAAATAAACTTCCAAAGGCAAAGATTTTGTGTATCATGTTATTCCCTTGCTCAAAAACCTTCAGTAATTCCCTTGAGGACAAAATACAAGCTCTTCAGCCTGTTCTTTAAGGTCCTCCCCAATCATTTATTCTACCTTTCCAGCCTTATTTCCTATCTTCCTTTTTTGTTCCAGTCAAACCTATATGCTGTTTCCCAACCTTGTCGTGTTACCTCCCATGAACATGCATGTGCACAAGCCTGGAATGCACTTACTCTTCAGCTCCATCTGACTCTATCATATGGTGCTGAGACTCGGTTCTGGAGTCACCTCTTCAGGAAGCCTCCCCCATTCTTCTGACTTGTTAGTAAGCTTGTTTCCTCTTCAAGTTACCTTGTATTTCCTTATTTGTGCACACATTGCTTCTCCCCAGCAGGCTGTTGTTGTTTTGAATCACCACCTAGCACAGTGTATTCATGATAGATGCCAAATAACCTTTGAATTTAGCTGAATTGACTTTAAATTCCTTAATCTACCTTAGTTTTGATTTCCCTATATATAAAATAGAGAAGAATAATGCTTGTACTCCTAACCTCACACCTCACAGGGCTGTCATGAGTATCAATAAGATTATGTATGTATCTGTGTACATATATGTGCATATAGATCTATATACGCACAGGAATTTGTGTGTATACATATGTGTACATGTAAATGTATGTGTGTCTATACATACATCCAGTGTGCACATATATGTATATGTGTGTGCATGTGTTTATTTTATGGTGGGGTAGAGTATTGGACTTGGAATCAGAAAGATGAGAGTTAGATCTTGCCTCAGACACTAGCTGTGTGACCTTGGGCAAGTCACTTAACCACTTACCTCTATGTCTCGATTTCCTCATCTGTACAATGGGGGTAATAGTAGCAATTACCCTGCAGGGTTGTTGTGAATACTAAGTAAAATAACATATGTGAAGCATTTTGGAAACTGTAAGGCAGCATAGGAATGTTAGCTGCGATTATGTCACACATATGTGACCCACACATAGATCATATATATATATATATATATATATATATATATATATATATATATATATATAAAATCAATTATGCAAGATCACGTATGTGTGTCAAGCACCATGCAATCAATAAAGTAGTATCTAATCGTGGCTGATTACTACCAACTGCTCTTCGCCTAGGGTCTGTCATGCTCGTTGCTATCCTGCTGTTGTCAACAACGAGATCAAATTCTTCATTCAAGTTAAGCTGGATGCAGTTTCTGAGATTTCATATCAATCCAGAATCTAATAAAGATTTCTGGGCTACCGTTTTTAATTAGATGTGGAAATTACAGAGAACCAAACTTGGAGTCAAAGGATTAGAGGGCAAGCCCAGCTCCAACTCCCACTAGCCTGGGGATGGTGGGCTAGTCCCCTCTGCAAATAAGAATAATGGTGCTGACATCACCTGCCTCCCAACAAAGGGAAGATTGGGTGTGGGGAGGGAGTGGGAAGAATTTCTTCTGGTTGTTGTTGCCTTTGTTTAAATCCACTTAGCAAATCAATGACAAATCAGGAGTTTCCAGTCTCCTGGTTGGGTGGGCTCAGCTCCATTCATGGCTAGACACACCTATGGAATTTTCCCCCTTACAGATATCCAGGTGCATATCAGGCTTACTTCAGCCACAAGGAAGAAAAACACTGGATTCTCCTAATTGTTGTCAATTACGGGTTGCAACTTGGTTATTAGAGAGATTCAAAGAAAATTTAGGAGAGTTAATTGGAGGCCTACAAGGCATATGGCATGGGCAGCCCCAGAACCCTTCTCTAACAGCAGTTTACATACCTAGCTGATTGCTGCTCAGGCATCTCAGTGCTTCCAAACAGCAGGAATGTGATTCCCCAACTTCTTTTCTAGTCGGAGACTTCATAAAGCAGAGAGTCTTTGTTTTCATACTTCCTGCATCTTGTTGTCTCCTGTCATTCTGACAGAGCATCCCAGCTGGCAGCTGCCTGGGGTGGGGTCACTTTCTCTATTTTCTGTGTTCTATATGTATGAAATTGAGGGCTTTGTGGAATGTAGTGGTCAATAGGCAACCCTCGCCCTATTTATCCCAGGATGTTTGAGTCGTTTTTCAAATTAGCAATGATCAAAGGATCACCAGCTTCCAAAGACCTGGAAGGAGATTAAAGGCAGCAAGTTCAGCTTAATAAATAGGAAAATGAGAGATGAGAAGTGAAACTAACACAGGCACTCAATAAATGGTTTTGAATTGATCCATAGAGGTCAGGTAGGTCTGGATGACAAAGTTGGGGCTTCTCAAAAGGCACCCATCTGCATATACATACACACACCACCAATGAAACAACTGTATCTCCTCCATCAGCCTTCTATAGGCATCGTTAGGTTAAGGCATCATGGATCATAGGCTCTCAGATCTAGAGCCAGAAGCCTCCTCAAGAACCATCTAGTCCAACAATCTCATTTTACAGATGAATAAACTGTGACCTATGGAGGGGAAGTGACTTACCCTGGGTCACAGAGATAAAAAGTAGCAAACCAGGGCTTCCTATTCCAGAGCCAAAGCTCGGTCCACTATGCCCTATAGAATCATGTTCCCCTAAAGGCCCTGTTCCAATACTCTGTGGGATAATGGATCTGTGACTTTATAATACTAGATGTGTTCCCTGAGAAATTGAGAGGCAAGGGTCCTGCCTCCAAGCACTTACACTCAAATTGAGAAGCTAGAACTCTAAACAACCCAAGAACAGTACAAAACAATGCACAATCCCAGAGGTAGCTCCCATTCACCAAGTGGGTGAGGAACTAAGTCTGACATCATTTGGTTCAGACTGCAGGGCAACGCTATGGGAGTACTAAGAAAGAAGAGATCACCTCGAGGGTCTTCAGAGAAGAGCAGATGTTACGATAACCCTGAAAAAAAGGTGCTGAAATCGGGCAAAAGGAAAAGAATCCCAGACCACTTTACAGAACTGTCAAAGCTCTATAGGCTGTCTATGGAGCCTGAAGTACACACAACCAAAGCCAAAAGCCGCCCACTTAATTCTCCTACCTGGTCAACAATTCTAGTGAGTCTCCCCTCAACAAAGAAATCTGAAAAACAACAACTTAGAAGTCTACTATGTCCTTTGGATAATTTGCAAATTATCCAGGAGATAGCCTACAGGAAGCACCAACCCATGAGCCAAAGCTGGAGGTCTGGAAAGCACTGGCAGGACTTACCATGGGGACAAGGGAGTGGAACAAGTATTTATTACATACCTACTATGCTCCAGGCACCATGCTGAGCACTTTACAGCTCTTTACTCCTTTGATCCTCACAACATGGAGAGTTAGGTGTTGTTGTTATTATTCCCATTTTACAGGTAAAAAAATGACAGAGACAATGGTTAAGTGACTTACCCAGGATCATATAGCTAACAAGTATCTTAATCTAAAAACCGAACCCAGTGCTCCATCTGCTGTGCCGCCTGTCCACCTGCCATGGGTCAGGAGATACGGATTCTTATTCTACTGGATGATAAATTTCCTGATCCCCTTATTGCTAATGCCTTCCCTACGCTGATGACCTCTAGTCTATCTTGTATGTTTCTTGTATGCATTTAGCTGTTTGCACGCAGACGATGAGCTTCTTGAGGGCAGGGATTGGGTTTGGGGGGTTGGGGGTGGAGGTAAGGTGCCTTTCTTTGTGTCCCAGGCACTTATTATAGCTCTTGGCCCTGGACAGACACTTAATAAATGCTTACTGACTTGACTTGAAGACTTCCACTAATGAGGAACTCACGTATACCATTCCACTTTTGGAGAGGTCTGATGGGTAGGCAGCTAGGAGGCACCACAGTGTGTAGAGTGCCAGGCCTGGAGTCAAGAAGACTCATGTTTCCATGTTCAAATCTGACCTCAGACACTTACTAGCCTTGTGACCTTGGGCAAGTCACTTAAACCTGTTTGCCTCAGTTTCTTCATCAGTAAAATGAACTAGTGAAGGAAATGGCAAATCACTCTAGTATCTTTGCCAAGAAAATCCAAAATGGGGTCACAAAGCATCAGACATGACTGTAAATTAATGAACAACAACAAAATGGCTAGACAGTTTTCCCGTACATTTGACTCTTTGTAATTTCTACCCATTCCTCCTGAATATATCCTCTTTAGCCAAACAGAACAAGTCTGATCCCTCTTCCAAAAGGTAGCAACACTTACAGACAAAAATCGTGTACACCTAACTCTTCTCTCCATGTTAAATATTCCTAGTTCCTTCATCCCATTGTTAGGTCCCAGTCTCAAATCAAAGAGTAGTCATAGATTTTCTGGGTGTACCAAGTGAGAAAAATCACAGTCATACTTGAGTCTTTTCAGGCTTCAGGGCATGTATCCTGAAGGTGATAGAACCTTCATAAAAGACTAGAGGAGATTTCATGCATCATCTGGGGCTGCTGCCTTCTGCTCCAAAGCAACTGTTTGTATACATTTTTAAGATTCTCATCAACCAAATCAAAGACAGGCTCTTAACATAAACCAAGACCAAATTAAATCTTCAAATGCTCATAGAGGAAAAGCAGGAATCCTTAGTAAGATTTCCAGTCTGAGAAAATAGCTTTATTTGATTTGTCTTCTAAACAATGTTTATTATCTTGAAAAGAACCCACCAATTAGCCTTCAAAACAAGTATAATTATTACTGGAAAACTCAGGCAATCCAGATGGAAAGTACTAATCTCTGTGTACACCTTTTCACCCCTACACCCAAAGGAAAGGAAAATGGGTGAGAAGATACAATGACTAGCAAGAGAGGAGATGCTTAGAAACAGCCCTGATTCTCAGCAGCCACTTTCCCAAAGTGCCTCTTGAGACTGGCCTGTAGTAGAGTAGGAGGTCCAAACATGGAATACATTTTAAAGAGACAGAGCTCTCTATGCTGGTAATCTGTCTCTTCTTTGCCCGTTCCAAAGCCCTACAATCAGGTAGTAAAAACTAGGTTGGGAATATCTATGCCTCAGGAGCCCCTCCAAATAACTATCCATGTGTGGTGGCAATGAACTGGAAACTAAGGGGGTGCTACCACAAAGGAGTGGTTAAACAAGCTGTGATAGAGGAATGTAACGGAGAATTATTGTGCTGTGAGAAATAAAGAGACAATTTCAGGCAAACGAGAGAAGACATATATGGACTGAGGTGGAATGAAGTGAATAGAACCAGAGGAACAAACACAATCAATAACATCAGCAGTTTTGAAAGGCCCAGGAAGTCTGAGCAATGGGATCGATCATCAGTCATGTCCCTAGAGAACTGATGCAGAGAGTCCTCCCCACATCCTGACGGCGGGGGCACTGGACTGATGTGCAGAATGAGACGCGTTTTCGAACGTAGCCAATAATGGAGTTTGCTTTGCTTGACCATTTATGTTTCAAGGGTTTTGTCTTTCTTCTTTTTTTTCCCCCAATGAGTAGAGGAAGTAAAAGGGAGAAAAAGAACAATGTTTGGCAATTTTAAAATGTTTCAATATAAAAAAGCAAAATGTTCTTAAAATGCACGTGGTGATAGTATATGGATAGCACATGTTTGCAGATACCAAGCAGAGAGGAGAAGGATAAGTTACACAGCATTTTTTTAAAGGAAATATGTGCTGTGCACCTGCAATGACCACAGTCTCCAAGGCCTGTTTTTGTTGGTGCAGTTTATGGTGGGTCCAGATCACTCAGACTTTGGCCTCAGACGTGGGTTTTTTTTTTCCTAGATGATGTCTCAGTCTCTAAAATCCATCTCTAAGAACGGAAATTGTGTCACATAACCCTGTCCTGCATTGGGCTATGGAAACCTGAGACTCACTTATATCATTTTTCAAGAGACTAAAAAAAGAAAACGGTATATGCGAAGAAACTTTGTAAATGGAAAATATCGCCTGTAAGGAGCCAGGACATTTCAAACCAGAAAGGAGAAGGAATAGGAACAATCTAAGTGATTTTTAAGTTTCTTTTGCCAAATCCAAAGTGATTGCAACTATAAACAGAACTCCTTTTCCAGTTTTCTGGTTACGTATATATTTTTTAATTAGACTGGGTACAGTTTGGTTGGATGTCTGTAAAAGTTTATTCCTTAGGATGGCCAGACAGCAGACAGTGTACAAGCCAAGAGATCTCAGCTTTAGAAAGGCATGGGGTCTGGCTTCATGATTTCTAAAGACTTTTCTAGCTCTAAATCCAATATCTGATCCATCAACAAGTATGTACTAGTGGCAAAAAACTGGAAATTAAGGGGTTGCCCTTCAATTGGAGAATGGCTAAACAAGTTGTGGTATATGAATGTAATGGAATACTATTGTGCTATAAGAAATGGGGAGGAGATGGACTTCATATTCACCTGGAGAGGCTTATATGGACTGATGCTAAGTGAGAAGAGCAGAACCAGGAGAAATGTGTACACAATCACAGACACATCACATGTGTGATGACCAACCTTGATAAACTGGACTCTTCTCAGCAGCGCAAGGTTATAAGACAACTCTACAAGCCTCAGGATGGAAGGAGATACCTACATTCAGAGAAAGATCTAGAAAGAACAGAGTTTAAATGGAGACTGAAGCAATCTACATGTTCTCGTTCTTTTTCAAGTTTGGTTCTCTTTCTTCTTTCCCAGTGTTCACTCCATTGGTTACAACCCTTCTGTACAACCAGACTATTGTATAATGTGAAAGTATTTGCAGATCCTATACATGATTACATGTCACCACAGAGGGAGGGAAGGGAGGGGAGAAAATTTGAAACGCAAGGGATTGTGGAACTGAATCTTGTAAAATAAAAGTAAATAAACAAGTCAATTAAAAAAAAAACCAAGTATGTGCTGAGTACTGCTATGTGCCAGGCAGTCATAGGTACACAAACACTAAAATGAGACAGACCTTGCCCTCAAGGAGCTTATACTTTTCTAGCAAGATACAACGTGATCAATGATAAGTAAACATAAGATATATCCAAAATAAATTAAAAGTGATGGTGTAGGAATAATGGCAATTAAGGAGTGAAAGTCCTTCATTTCACTGAATATTCATTTTTTCCCAGAAAAAATTGTATTCAGTTTTGCTGGATAAGTGATTCTTGGTGGTAATCCTACCTCCTTTGTCCTCTGAAATACCATATTCCAAGCCTTCTGATTGTTCATCTAGAAGCTGCTAAATCCTGTGCTATCCTGACTGTGGCTCTACGATGTTTGAATTGTTTCTTTCTGGGTGCTTGCAATATTTACTTCTTGACCTAGAATGGGGTGGAGAACCCAGGGCCTTCTAGGTCTTTGGGTATGACTTTTTGACTGAGTTCAAGTTTTACAGAAAAAAATCCTTTCATTAAGGTGATTTGTTCTGTGAATTTGTTCTGTACTCTGGAATTAAGCTATAATATTCCTGGGAGCTTTCATTTTGGAATTGATCTCAGGAGGCAATTGGTGGTTTCTTTGGATTTCTGTCTTACACTCTGATTCTAGGTATCAGGGCAGTTTCCCTTGACAATTTCTTGAAAGATTAGTTTCAGTTCTTTTTTTTATTTTAATCATAGCTTTCTTACCTGAAATAATTCTTAAATTATATCTCTGATCTATTTTCCAGGTCAGTTCTTTTTCCAATGAGATGTTTCACATTTTTCTTCTATTTTTTCAAATTTTGTTTTATTATTTCTTGACGTCTCCTAAAATCCACTTTCCCAGTTTTAACTTTTTAAGGAATTATTTTCTTTAGTGAGTTTTAATACATCTTTTCTACTTGTCCAATTCCACTTTTTAACAAGTTTTTTTCTTCAGTGAATTTTTGTACATTTTGGCCAATTTGGCCAATTCTGGTTCTCTTCAATGGATTTGTGCCTCTTTTACTGTTCTGCCTATTTTGTTTTTTGAGGCATTATTTTCTTTAGTATTTTTTGTTCCTTCTTTACCAACTGTTGGCTTTTTTCCATGATTTTCTGGCACCACTATAATTTATTTTCTCAATTTTTTCTGCAAAACTCATATTGGAGTTTTAGAATTCCTTTTTATTTCTTCCAGGATTCTTTTATTTTTTTGGCCTGAGGCCAATTTGCAAATTTTTTTGAGATTTTGTATGTTACTGTTTTGACTTTGTTTTCTTCTTCTGAGTTTGCATATTTCCTGTCGCCATTGTAACTTTCTATAGCTAGCTTCATTTTTGGTTTGCTCATTTTTCCAACTGGTTTCTTGAATTTGAACTTGAAATTTGAACTCTGTTGCCAGGGTGGAAGGGGCACTACCCCAAGCTTCATGTTCTTTGTGCTGCTGTTTTCAGAACTAGTTCTAAGGGTCTATAAGTTTTAAGTTATTCCAAGGTAGTATGACCTAAGGAGAGGTATGGTCACTGCTCTCCCAGCCTGTGCTCTGGTCTATAAGTGACCACAAGTACTCTTTTTTGCCTTGGAGCTATGACCAAGGTCCCTGCTTTTGCTAGTGTTCTTCCTTGCCCCAAGACTGTGACTCAGAAGCACATATGGGCAATGCAACAGTACCCAGAGCCCACAAAGGGTCCCCTGTAATCTACTTCTGACCTATTGTCTGACCCTCTTACTATCTGCAGGCTAAGAGCTCTGGAAGCCACCACTACCTGTTCAGTTGCCCCTAAGGCCAGCTGGTAGCTTGCCCAGCGCAGTGTGTGCTGCATTGGACTCTACTCTCAACCCACTGAGAGAGACCTTTCTTGCCAACCTTTTAAGTTGTTTGGGGCTTCATTTTGAGGCATTATTTTAAAGACATTTAGAGGGGAATTTGGGAGGGCTCAGAAAAAGTCTCTGTATTTACTCCACCATCTTGGCTTCATCCTTACCTAGTAGTGAGTAAGGGAATCAGGAAAGGTTTCTTGAAGAAGGTAGCATTTAAATTGATCCTATCAGCATAAATGTAAATTATTTGCATTGATAAAAATCAGCTAGGCAGGCTGGAGTTGTAGATAGAACAGTGGTTTAGAAATCAGAATCTGGAAGACCTGGGCTTTAATCTTGCCTAATACTATCTGTGAGAGTTTAGGCAAGTCATTTGATTTCTTGGGAGTTATCTTCTAAGTCATAGATTGGCTGAGAATTGAGTTGGTGGAGGGGCTTCTCAAACCTGGGGTTCTACAGGCTGAAGAAAAATCACAAATTCTTCTAGCAAAGAAAAGTTTTGTGTTTACATAAAGCTATTAATAAAAAAGATAGCCTAAGTCAAGGCTCTTGGTGGAAAGAGCCTCAGCTTTGGAGTTAGAAGTCCTGAGTTCAAATCCTACCTCTAGCATTTACTACTTGTGTGACTTTGAGTCACTTAGACTCCCTCAGGACTCAGTTTCTTCCTCTGTAAAATGAGAGGGCTAGACCAGATGATTTCTGGGACCCCTTGTGGATATAAATCTAAATTCCTGCTGAACTTACTCACAGATTAAACTCCATTTGAAATATTTATTTACTAAGTACTACTTTGTGTCAGTCATCTTGTCAGTGCTACAACTAGCTAGGCAAAAAGGAAATAGTACCTCAAGGAACAGATATACTGCTGGGAATGAACAAGAAAACAAATATAAAATGTTTATAAAGTAAATTCAGTGGAGTGGGGGGAAGAAAGCGCTAATACTTGGGCAGATAAGGGAAAGTCTTCAAGGGCGTTAATGACACCAAGAATCAGAAGGGAGAAGGGAGAACATTAGTCGTGGGAGACGGTGTGGGCAAAGCCATGGAGGCAAAGGCAGCACGTGGCTGTGGAAGGAGGCCTTCAGGCAGGACGTCCGTGGCTGGAATTCTGAGTGTGAGAGAGACGGGTTGAGACCATTCTGGAAACGAAGGTTGGATGTGAACAAGCACAACAACACTCTGAAGAACGACAGCTTTGGGAGGCGTAAGAACTCTGACCAGGGTGGTGACCAAGCGTGATTCCAGAGAACAGGTGATGACGTATTTTACCCATCCCACTGAAGAATAAGTGATATGGAGAGGGTACTAAGGAAAGAAAGAAAGAAACAAATAAAGGAAGGAAGGAAGGGGAGAGAGGGAAGAAGGAAGGAAGGAAGAGAAAGAAGGAAGGAAGGAAGAGAAAGAAGGAAGGAAGGAAGGAAGGAAGGGGAGAGAGGGAAGAAGGAAGGAAGGAAGAGAAAGAAGGAAGGAAGGAAGGAAGAAAGAAAGAAAGAGAGAGAGAGAGAAGAAAGAGAGAGAAAGGAGAGAAAAAAGAGAAGGAAAGAAACAACAAAAGATGGAAGGAGTGAAGGAAGGAAATGGTCATTGAAGCATTAAAAAAAACCATGCACATAAGAAAACAGAAGGCCAGAAAATATCACAAACAGGACAGCTTTGAAAGTTGTATGTTGACTTTATTATTATATATTCAAACAGATTGCAAGCTGTACTTAATAGATTCAGTTTTAAGAACAATCTTCTTTTCCTAAGCTACTATGTATAACTCTACTTCTACTCAAGCTCAGAGCATGTAGAAATGTTCATTTTGATTAGTGTTAAGTTTGGAATACAAATAAATAAATAAATTTATTTTTTTTAAAGTGGAGACAGAGAGAGAGAGAGAAACAGAGAGAGAGGGAGAGGCAGAGACAGAGAGACAGAGCAGGTAGGAGCAAGGGGGAAGGAGAGGTTGAATCAGCTTATAAATGACTTTACATTTCAACTAGAGAAGACTCCATTTGATGCTATTGGCTGTAGCTCCCACTGAAACTTCCTGAGCAGAGAGGAGTGGCAAACACTATCAAGATGAAATCTCCATTTCTCCACAGCAAAAGGCAGCCTTACCTCTTGACCTTCCCCTATTTGCCAATCTCTTCGTTCCACTCCCATGAATCAGAGCAGGCCAGGATGTAACCTCTCACACAAAACAGAAAGTCACTGCATTTTGTCAGAACAGTATTTACACAGCCTTGTGACTCCCTTGGCTTTCTGAAGCTTGTCCTCCTCCACTTTTCCCATATGCCACTTGAAATCGGACAAGGTGCCAGCTGTAGCTCAGGACCACCTGGCCACTCTACCTAAATCTTCCATCTTCAAGATTCCGTGGACTCCTATGCATATATTGATAAAATGGGCCAACTGCTACCTCAGTTCAAGAAGCTCAGAAGTAAATTGCTCTGTAGTCAGAAATATTTCAGGTGTGTAGAATTCTAGCATGATTGGGTGAGGGTGGGAAATAGAGGCTTCTGCTAAGAACCGTAGGACATGTCCTATGCCTCACCAGAACTGTGAGGAGAGACATGAGGGGATGAGCAAGCAGACAGGGACAGGCATAGACCAGTGACTTGATATCTCTGACATTCTCTGAATAGAGACTAGAAAATGGCAGGTGAGCATCAAAGGGAAAAGGTGAGGTGACAAAACCAGGAGCTAAGTGGGGTTAGTAAACCTCATTAATCCCTGTAACACTAAAATTACCCGAGGCATCAGCAATACTAGGACATCACTAATATGTGCTCTTCTCTATGTAGGGAAGCAGATAGGTGGGAGGCGGCTGGTACAGTGGAATGAATGTTGGCTCTGGAGAGGCTCTGGGTTCAAATCCCACTTCTGATTCTTCCTGTGTGACCTTGAGCAAGTCACAACTCCCATGGACTTCAGTTTCCTGATCTACAAAATAAAGGAGTTGGCTCAGACAGCCTCTGAAATACCTTGCAGGGGAAATCTGAAGTGACTGTACCAGGATCACTCAGCTAGTGTGTGCATGGTGGAATGTACAAAGCTGTCTCTGTTGTCTCATCACCACCATAGAGAAGTGGTCCTACAGCGTACACCTAACAAGACCAAAAAACCCTTGTGCTCACTCTTGAATGGTTCAATAATGTGAATTCATCTCAACACTTGCATCAGGGGGAAATATGCATATATATAGTGGGATGATATTTTTCTTTTTGCCTTCATTGTATCATTTAAAGTTTTTTTCAAGTCACAAAGATTTTTTAACTAAGTTCTAGCTCACACTAACTCCCACCCAAATTGAGCAAATTTAAAAATAAAAATAAAATCCCTTAATGCATATCTGCCGAGTCCAGCAAAACAAAGTTAGTGGAAGAAATTCTAAATCATGTCTTACAAGTCCTAAACTCTATCTCTTTGTACTACAAAAGGAAAAAAACCCTTTGACTAAGAGCTGGGAATGGGGGTACAAAGTCCAGTTCTGACCCAAAGCTGATTTACTTTATAACCTTGGGTCCATTGCTTGAAACTTTCTGAGCACCAGTTTTCTCATGGGTGGGATGTTTGAGTCCCTAGAGAAGGCACAGAGAACCTGCAGCCTTGAGGCCACATGTGACCCTCTCAGTCCTCAAGTGCAACCCTTTGACTGAATCCAAACTTCATAGAACAAACTCCCATAATAAATAAAGGGTTTTGTTCAGTAAAACTTGGACTCAGTCAAGGCCACACCCAAGGACCTAGAAGGCCAAATGTATCCTCAAGGCCACAGGTTTGCCATCCCTGGACTAGAGGATATCTTGACTGAATATTCCAATGAGATAGTGGGAGGGGCTTAATGGATATGGCAAGGAACCCCTGCATTCTAATTTAGTAAGGTATAAGTGTATGGTGGGGGTTAGGGGGTGAGCTGTGGATAAAACGCAGGTAACTCCAATACAAAAGATAGAGACTGGACCTATGATTTGACTGGCATAGGGAACTCCCTTTACCCCCACAGGCTGGCACATGCTCTGCAATTTATAGTCTTAGAGAGTTGTCTAGAGGATTAAGAGGTGAAGGGACTTGCTCAGGTCATTCAGAGGTATGTGAGAGGTGGGATCTAAACCAGGTCTTCTTGAATTTGTAGCTAACTTTCTCTGTACTACCTCCCCATGATGATGTAAGGTATAGTATAAGTACATGGGGGCAGCTAGGTGGTACAGTGGGTAGAGCACCAGCCCTGAAGTCAGGAGGACTTGAGTTCAAATCTGGCCTCAGTCATTTGACACTTACTAGCTGTGTGACCCTGGGCAAGTCACTTAACAACAAATGCCTTATTAAAAAAAAATGTATGTGAGAAAAAGAGGGGCCCAAACAGGGTGTCAGGAGAGATTTAAGCAGGGCAAGATCACTTTTAGCTGGGGGCTTACGGAATATTCCATGGGGAGGTGACCTCAAAGGAATAGGAGGATGGAAACATTTTGTAGGCTGATTGATGCAGTAGGAGAGGCTCTGGCTCTCAAATAAGAAGAGATAGGTTCAAATCCTGTCTCTGACATGTACCACAAGCCACTCTTTTGGCCTCAGTTTCCTCATGACCAAAATGAATGGGTTGGATTAGCAGTTGGTCCCTTCTAGCTCTAAATATATGATGATATCAAGAAGAGACTTGGAGAGAAACCATTTCAACCATGAAGGTGAAATATGTGTAAATGCAGAAAAAGGACAGAGACAATGAAGGGACATGATAGCTAGCCCAGTTTAGATGGAAAGCTTTTGTGTTATTCAGCCATTTCAGTCACATCTGACTTTGTGACCCCCCCTTGGGGCTTTCTTGGCAAAGACACTGCAATGGTTTGCCACATCCTTCTCCAGCTCATTTTACAGGTGAGGAAACTGAGGCAAATAAGGTTAAGTACCTCAATTCACACAGCTAGTAAGCGTCTGAGGCTGGATTTGAAGTCAGAAAGATGATCTTCCTGCCTCCGGGCCCCCTACTCTCTATCTACTGCACCACATGAAAAGAAGGAATGTGTATAATGATGAAAAGATAGATTGGAGATGGATCACAGAGGGCCTTAACTGCCAAGCAAAGAAGTCTGAGTTTTATTAGTAAGCAATCAGAAGTCACCAAAGGATTTTGAGCAAGATCCAGCCCATGTATTAGGGAGAGTATAAAGTGAGAGATGAATTGAAGAACAGACAGATGAAAGCAAAGACTACTAGTTAAGAGACCACTATAATAGTTGAGGTTATGGGTACTGAGTGCTTGAAGCAGAAAGACAGTAGTTGTTATGGAAAGGAGCTGACATATTGAGGAGACAAATGATTGAATTGGGTGGGGAGGGGAGGAAGAGGGAAGAGTCAAACAATGAATAATAAAGTCAAAGAACATTTATTAACATAAATTAATTTAATAAATTATTATTAACATTTATTAATGTAAATTAATGTTTAACTATGTGTTAGGCATTGGTAGATGACTACAAGGCATGCCAAAAGTGTCATGTCGTCAACAGAAGGAAAGTTAAGAAGGACAAATTTGGGCAAATGGGGCTTAGGGAAAAATGGGGCATAGCAAGTAACAGAGAAATAGGATTTAAATGTACAACTCTTGGGCATCTAGGCTGGACTTATGGGAGAACACAGACAAGAGCGGCAGAGGGATGGGCTCCATAGTGGTGTATAGGTGAGATCTCAGATCCACTGGAGTATTGGAGCTATAGAATCAAGGTAGTGGATGGGAAGAGGGGCAGAAAGAAGAGAAGTGAGTTGCAAACTACTACTCCTGGGAATGACTATCCAGCTAACATTACTAGCAAAGATATCAGGGAGGTAACCAAGGGACTAATACCTGGGGCTGTAAATTTGAATCCTCTCTCTGTTGCTCTTTCCTCCAGCCCAGTTTTTCTGCATTTGCAAAAAGAAAAGAACATAACAATATTAACTTACCTTAGAGGAGGGCGGTGAGAGACGACTAATAAAATTGATTGCAAAACTCTTTGCACATATAAAGTGCCTGATAATAAACACTAATGCTTTAATCCCACATTGCCTGTTTCTCAGGCTGGAAGATTAAGGAGAAGTTGAACTGGAGAAGTAAGGGGAGCAGACCTTGTATTCTGTCATTTTCTAGTTAAAAAAAAACAAAAGACAAGCGTGAAATACCAAGAAGACTGTTTTAAAATTGCTCCTTATGTAACAGGAGCCTGTGAAGTGCACCAGGATTTAATTGAAGGAAAAGTAACTGTAGGGGAATTGCTTGGAGAACTGCCAGAAGGGTTTTAACAGCTGGAAGTTGAAAAGTGATTAATTTTGACAGCAATAAAAGCCTCATGTTCATACATAATTACGCTTAGATTTGTGAGCTGCTGGAATTTTTTTTCCCTATGTACTATTAACCTTTTGCTTTCCAAAGAGGAATTCAGATGCTTTTAATGAAGACAATTTTACAATTAAATAAATATTTGTTCCCAATGACTCATCCCAATGAAAGGAAGAACAAGGAGAAAATGGAGAGGGGGGAGGATATAGGGGAAAGTGGGTGCAAATACTGTACTTGGGATTCATTATGCACAACTTAATGGAGATAAATCAAGTTCTCTTTTCCTTAGAGAGGATCGGGAAAGCAAGGGAAGACTCAGAGGCAGGGAGAACATTTAGCACCACTTGGAAGAAAGGCTGATCTATTGGTGCTAAAGTTCCTTTTTCAGTCACAGTTCACTGACACAGGAAATAGGTCAAATAATATAACTGGATTTCTTATCAAGTTATAGTCACTAATCCTAGGCAGGTTAAGAAAACGATGATATATTTTCCAAAGTATCTTCCTAACAACTGCCCTGTTAGGGAGGCATTGCAAGTTTCATCATCTCCATTTTACAGATGAAGACCTCAAGTCTCTGAGAGGCTTCTCAAGCTGGATAAGCTTGAGTTCAGACTCAGATATCCTAACTTCAAGGTGATTAACTCTAGTGTCTGCACTCTGCTGCCTTCCAAAAGCTCTGGGTTCTGATACTAGCCAGTGGTCCCACGTTGACTAAGTGATTTAATGTCTCTGTGCCTCAGTTTTCTCATCTGTAAAATGGGAGGCTAGAGCTGGATGATTTAGGAGGTCCCTTCTAGCTCCCCGAGTCTATGCCTAAGACTCTATGCCAGCTTGTTTGGTTCCGTTCCGTTGCACCTCTAATTGACAAAGTTTTACTATGTTTAACTTCTTGCCTGACTCATCAGGTCACAGAGCTTTGTTGCCAGAGAAAAGGATACCACGGCTGGTTAGCTAATGGTTTGGGGCAGAAGGGCTGTTCCTTTCTTTAGTCAACATAAAGGTGGAGAGGAGTGGAATGAATCCAAGCAAGTTTTTAGCCTTAAGAATTTTTTTTAACCACTGGCAAAATTACAAAATTCAATCACATGATCAGATACTGAAAATGATTTAAATTCCTAGAGCTAGGGCTACAAAGTAGGTGAAGGGAGCTCAATAAATACTTATTGATTCCTCAGATGGACAATGTAGAGTAAAATAGAGAGTCCAGAAGAACTGGTATGTGAATGAAATTCACATCCATCCTCTATCTAGAAAGGTGGGGGATTACAGGTTCAGAATATAGCATACACTATCTAACTATCACTTTTTCAGCCAGTTTTGCTTTAAGATTTTTCTTCATTTTGAGAGAGTTTTGGGGGGAAAATATTATATTGGGAAAGGACTATAATGTGAAAACATTATCAGTGTAAATATGCATACTTTTTTTTAAAAAGAGGCAATTTGTTAATTCCTCCATTTGCTTATCCATCATGGAATTTGATCCTATTTCCAGTAACTCAGGAGGGAAGTAGCCAGAAAGAATGTGTGTGTATACATGTATACATATATTATATAGGAGATATGGGCAGCTAGTTGGCACAGTGGAGAGAGCACTAGGTTTGGAATCAGGAATTCATGTTCATGTGTTCAAGTCTTGCTTCAGATACTTACTAGTTGTGTGACCCTGGGCAAGTCACTTAACCCTGTTTGCCTCAGTTTCCTCATCTGTAAAATGAGCTGGAGAAGGAAATGCAAACTACTTCAGTATCTTTGCCAAGAAAGCCCCAGACTGGATTACAAAGAGCCAGTCACAACCAAACAACACAACATCATATATAAGATATAGATAGATAGGTAGATAGATAGGTAGATAGATGGATGGATAGATATACATACATATATATATAATATATATGTATATGCATATATATATATATATATACATATATACATATATTTAAGTACTTATTAAGCACTCCCATTACCCTTGGGCCTTTAAGTACACAAACAGAAATAGAACTCAACACAACAACTACTTTGATATCAATATCATTGATTCCCAATGATAAGGCCAGTTCAAGGGCACTTCCTCTGCAAACCCCAATTAAAAGGGTTCTTAATGCATCATTCCTTCTAAGTCACCAAATCTTCCCAACAGAATTAATAAATTAGGAACTTTGGTTTACAAGGATCTACTATTAAAAAGACTGAACCTCCAGTGCTGTCCCAAGCAATGGGACAACGAAAGAATCTACCCAGCAGACTCCTAATATCATATTCCCAAGAGCCAGCTTTTCCATTTCTGTCTCCCAGAGCATCCCGCAGACTGCTTCCTGGGCACTGAGTCAGGACCGAGCAAATACTGGCTGATCATATGATGGACTGAGCACTAAGTAGATTGATGGGTCTTATTTATATTGGCTTGGTCATTGGAAAGAAAGGAACAACACTTTTTCCCCCCAAAGGATGTAAACAGACTGAGCCAAGGAGCAAATATGAAGGATTGAGGCAGTTAGTCAAAAGACCAACAAAAGATCTGAAACCAACAGCCCTGAGTTCCAAAGGAGCTAGATGGTGCAATGGGTACATTGCCAGGATTCGAGTCTGTCTTGTTTACTTACTAGCTGTCACAAGGGTAAGAGTCACTTGACCTCTCTCAGTTTCGTTCTCCTCATCTGTAAAATGCAGATGATAATAGGACCTGCCTCACAGTATTACCGTGAGGAACAAATGAGACACCAAATGTGAAGCACTTTGCAGATCTGAAAACACTCCATGAATGCTACCTATTGACGATTGGTTATCATTCCAGATCTGTTATTGACTAGCAATGAGAGTTTAGGCAAGGTGCTCAATTTCCCCAGCCTTCAGTTCCTTTATTTGTAAAATTAAGGGAGGGTACACAGTAACCTTCTTTGTACAGAGAAATGTTCGTTTTTGTTGATAACTGTCAAGCCCATGAGTTTAAAAATTATCTTAAAAATAAAATAAGGAGAGGGGTTGAACAAGCCAATCATTTAGATCATTTCTAGGTCTCACTCCTAACATTCTAAAATAGGATAATAGAAGAAAAGAACTAGTTACCCAAAAAAGAGAGACCTGATGGGATTGGTTGGTTTGTTGAGGGGCTGAGAAAGAGGGAAAAGGGGCTCTGTAACACAAGAACAAAGGAGATTGGGACACATGGAACTATTCTCTGCTCTTCTATGTTAGTGAGTGGGAAATCATAATTTTTTCCAAGACCATAGCAGACACTGATAGTTTTGTAATATTTGCCCTGAATAAACATAAGGAAAACTCTGAGAATGTTTTAAGCCCTTTCACCAAATTGTTTTATGTCAAAATGATAACGTTGTCCTGATATGAAAAATATAGACTCTCTCTGCAAGGTGAACCAAGCACAATGTTCCAGGCCCAGAAATTTTTAAACCTGTGAATAATGAAGACCCAGGAATAGGTAGAAGAAAAAAAAAAAGAATAGGTTGAAGATTGCAGTTCTCTCACCTCCTCTAGACCAAGGTTCATGAGTGCCACAAATAGCCTTTCATCTAACACTGTTATGTGAGAACCAGCTAAATTGAGGGTGAAAAATACTATTATGGGATTGTCTGGAGGGTCAGTGCTTCTCAAACAGCATCTCTGGAGCCCTGAAGAAGACACATGACGCATGGGGAGAGGAAGAGGACCTGTACTGGGGAAATCACAGACCTTATGGAATTAAAACAAGTGGATAGGACTCTCCTGAGATAAGAAACAGGCACCTACATGTTTTTTGTTTATTTTAAATCTGACTCTAGAATAGACAACTGCTCCCTCACTTCACACAGTGCAGCATAATGTAAGCAGTAGTAGCAGTAGCAGTAGTAGTAGTAACAGTAGTAGCAGCAGCAGTAGTAGTAGTAGTAGTAGTAACAGTATTAGCAGTAGCAGTAGTAGTAGTAACAGTAGTAGCAGTAGTAGTAGTAATAGTAGTAGTAGTAGTAGTAGCAGTAGCAGTAGTTAATAAAGCTCCTTAAGGTGAGCAAAAAGAGAATAGCAAAATGCCCTAGAAAGCAGAGACACTTGGAATGATATGCCCTGCTAATTATAACTAGAAATATATGGCCTTCATTTTTCATTCAGAGTTCAAAAATTTCTGCACAGTGCAAACTTAAAACATTCCTCATCATCCTTTCAATCATCTTGCTTTGTGGACAAAATCCTTGAGAGCTACAGAGCCAATCCTCTAATACTGAATGTATATGTGTGTGTATGTGCATGCATACATACATACATACACATACATATCTATAACCTGATGAGCTAAGTGCTATTATCCCTATTTTATGGATAAGTAAACTGAAGCTGAGTGAGGTTGGGTAGCTTTCCCAGAGTGATGCAGTCAGTAAGAGTTTGAGATAGGATTTGAACACAGGACTCTCTGACTCTAATTTCAGCATTCTATTTTAACCCTAAAGTATTATCTTGTTTAATTACCTGTAAGATAAGTGCTACTTTTTTGCCCCATTTGACCAATGAGGAAACTGCGACTGAGGGATTAAGAGACTTGTCCAGGATCATAATGCTAATAAGTATCTGAGCCAGGATTTGCATCCTGACTCTAACTCCAACACTCTCTGTATTGTGACACCGATTTGCCTCTATCTAATAGCATTAAGTATAAGGAAGGTCAGATAACTTCCTGAAGATCTTGGATAATACTGATTTTTAAGAAGAACATGAAATAACAAGAACAACCACAATAGCTATGTCTGTGAGAAATCCCTGGAAACTGGCTAGTGGTGATAACGTATGAACCTTTATTAATCACTCACTGAAAATGGGTGTTTTTATTTTTTTAATATAGACCCAAAGGCAGGGGAGACTTATGCAAGAAAAGGGCTTAGTTGGTCTCTTCTCGTATCATTCTTTGATTGTCTACTCATGTACTGAATTATATAAAGTCTTGGATTGATTTCTTCTGAGTTAACTTGTTTGAAAACTTTATGGAAAGATCATGTAACTCACTGATCTGCTTCTACCAAAGGCCCCTCTATGTGGAAACACGCAATTTTTTCCATAGACCCACAGCATCAATAAGTCACTCACTCACTCATTCATTAGAGTATTTATTATAAACCTGAGATGTGCAAATGACCCTTCTCCCCCCTCAACATCTCCACCACTCAAACCATTCATTAATATGGACCAATAGATAGCTTTTTTTACCTAAGGACTTCCTGGGTGAACAACATGTAAAATCTATAGAACATTTAAAGACAATCAGTGAGAATGACTTTCGCCTATAATTCATCCAATGGTCTAATGGTGTTAATAATTTTCCTTTATGTCAAAACTAATTCCCTTCTCCAGAAATTTGAAATAAGTCCCTCACTTCATTCATTTACGATGAATTCATAGAATCTTATAATTATAAGGGACATCAGAGACCATCAAGGTCTCATTGTCATTGTCCAGTCTTTGCTATTGAAGGGAAATTCATTGCGGTATATCATTGTAATGGAACACTATTGTGCTATAAGAATTGACGAGCAGGATGATTTCAGAAAAACCTTGAAAGACTTAACACGAACTAACACAAAGTGAAGTGAACAGAACCAAGAGAGCATTGTACACGGTAACAGCAACATTGTATGATGATCAGCTGTAAATGTTGTTTACAAAGATTTTTTTTACAAAAAAGCTGTTCTCAGCAATACAATGATCCAAAACAATTCCAAAGGACTCACGGTGGAAAATGCTGTCCATATCCAAAGGAAAGAGCTAATGGAGTCTGAATGCAGACAAAAGGATATTGTTTCTCACTTTATTTTTTTTATGGGTTTTTGGTTTGATTTTTTTTTTTGGTCTGTGTTGTCTTTCACAATATGACTAATGTGGAAATAAATTTTGCATGATTACATGTATATAACCTATGTCAAATTGCTTACGATCTGGAGTGGAAAAAATTTGGAACTCAAAATTTTTTTAAATGAACATTAAAAATTGTCTTTACATGTAATTGGGAAAAAATAAAATATTAATTTAAAAATGAAAGGGATCCCACTACCTCCTGAGGCATCCCATTCCACTTTTGGATGGGAAGGGATTTTTCCATTCTACAATGAGTCTAACTTTGCCTTTCTGTAGCTTTGACCCACTCTTACTAATTTGGTCCTCTAGAAACAATCAGAACAAATCTAATCCTTCGGCTTAACAGCCCTTTGAATACTTAATGAGAGCACTCATGTTCTCCCAAATCCCCAGTTCCTTCAGCCAATCCTCATGTCCTTTTTATGGCCCCACTTACCATCTTTGTACATTTCTGAACCAAAGTGCCTCTCCTTGGTCACCACTCCTCTTGACACAGTTTCCCTCCTTAGAATGTAAGCTCATTAAGGTCTTTGCTTTGTATTTGTGTCTCCACCACTTAGAATATAATTTTAAAATGAATTTTTTAAATGTTTAAAATAATTTTACAATATTTTTTCATTCATTCATATGATCTAGTATCCTTGGATCTGGAATTACATAAACTAAGTCCAATATTAAGAGCTAATCACTCCCTACTCCCCCACAAAACCCAACTCTTTGTCCCCACCAAGAGCTGTCTCTGGGAAATAACAAAATATAGCAGGAATGCCAAGGTCTCCACAGACGAGCTCAAAACAGTACTTAGTTCACATATAAACATTCAAACTAACAATGCATATATTAGGAACAAAAGAAGTTTTATTTTGATCTTCAGAAAATTTAGAAAACACATAAAGGCCTCCCAGCAGCCCATAAGCAATATAATGCTCCATCACCTCCAGTGAGTATCAGCTTTTGTCAGGATTATACAGCCCTCTGGATCCATAGCCACACTGTGAGATTTGGACTCCCCCAGAGGGAAAATGAGCTTACGGTCACCAGTTAGTCAACCCAGTCACATTCAGTGAGTTCCACTTTTATCCCAGAAACTCATATGAGTATCTAATCTTTTGGCCTACATTGAAGATTTGGACTTCAAAAATGAAACCTTCTTTGAGTTCCTAGCGAGGCAGTCCTCATCCCAATAGGCCTAGACTTCCTGAATAAATCAGTATAATAATGGAAAGCACAGTTTAGGTGTTTGTTCACCTTTAGGGATACATGACTTAGATGACACTGCTTCTTCTTCAGATTTGAGGGCCATAGGTACACCGTCTTCTCTATCCCTATATGAGTTAATGTTTCCTAGGAAATTCCTTATTCTTTCTAGAAATTTACATTCCAAGATAGTGTAACACAGGAATTCAGAAACTCTCAACACTTCTAGAAAGCACAAAGTTCTAGCTAGTGGGAACTTTCTGGATCCTGAATCTGTCAGTCAAAGTGTTAGCTCTCCTTCCCAACTTTGTGTTATCTGAAAAACTGATAAGTGAGCCATCTGGACCTTTATTCCAGTCATCAGTAAGAATGCACAGACCATTTGGCACAGGGCTAATGATGGGCCCCTCGGAGATTTACTAGATCATGGGCTCTTAAGCTCTTTTGTGTCATGGACCCCTTTGGCAATCTGATGAAGGTTATAGTCCCCTTCTTAGAATCAGGTTGGTTTTTTTTCCCTCTTTTTATTTTATTTTTTTATTGTTTACATCATAGAATCAGGTTTTTAAATTGGGCAAATAATGTCATAGATTGGCCTGGAATCAGAAAGACCTAAGTTCAATCCCACCTCAGAAACTTTCTATCTATGTGAGCCTGCACAAGTCACTAAATCTCCATCTGCCTCAGTTTCCACCACTGTAAAATGGAAATAACATGAAATATTTGTTGGTACTTAGCACAGTGGCTGGCACATTATAGATTCTTAATAGATGCTTGTTTTCTTCCCAAAATTGAAGTAAAATATATTATAGCACTCCATTGATCTGCCAATCTAATAACCCAATCAAAAAAAGGAATGCTGGCCAACTGGCCCAAACTGTTCTTGAAGTTTTGCTGTCTCATTGTGATCACTCTTTAAATGTTTTGGGTTTTTTTTTTTAATTCAGAAAACAGTTACCCTTTCCCACCCCTACAGAACCTCTTGCTTTTTGTGTGATCTTCAGAATTCTTTTCCATGGTTCAGCAACGCAGGATGGGGTTCCCTGGGGCCTAATGGTCTGAACTTAGCAAGGCAGCCAGGTGCTCACTTACTCTTACATATTCTGTGTTTCTATTCCTTATTGGCCATTTTTGTGGCTTCTTATTCTCCTTGTCAGAGAAAAGTAAAGCAAGATCAAAGTGGAGTGATTCTGTCTTGTTTTCATCGTCTCCATTTGTCTCATTCATCCGTGTCTCCTTTTGCTTTCCTCTTTCCTGCAACACAGCTAAAAATATTCACAGGTCATTCAGTAAGCATTTATTAATCACTTATGCTTCAGGCACTGTGCCAAGCGCTGAGGATACAAAGAAAGGCAAAAGATGGTCCCTGCCCTCAAGGAGTCCTCAGTCTAATGGGGGGAAGACAACATACATGTAACTATTTATTATCAAGACATAAGCAAGTTAAATTGGAGATAACCTGCAAGGAAAGGCACTAGCATTGAGGGGAATTGGGAAAAGTATCTGACAGAAGGTGGGATTTTAGCTGAGAATTAAAGGAAGCCAGGAAAATCAGGATGTAGAGATGCATGCCCCAACACCATCATTCAGAATTGGACTTCTGAAGTTTCTCATACCCATTGGCCAACTGGGTATTCTAGACTCCCACCCTTCTCTAGATATACTCCAATTTGTCAATCTACAGTCCACAGAACTAGATGCAATATTTTTAATGTTGTCTAGCCAGCATAAAATACAATGGAACTACTACTTCCTTTGGGCTGTAAATTATAAATTAGGGAAGCCTAAGATGGCATTAGCCAGTCTAGCAGCCTCTCCACGCTACGGCCTTCAAAGAAAACTCTCAGATCTTTTTCATGTAAACCACCCTCAAGTCACATTTTTCTCCATCCAACCAAGCAATTGAAATCAAAGTCTGACCAAGGCTCAAGCTGTGGTTGATGTTTCTCCAGTCATGAAGTCACCAAGGATGAGAAGCATTTTTCTCCCTGTGCAAATGGAGAAGGCCATCCAGAGACACCAGGAAAATCTGTCTCTGAATGTCCCCCGGAGGACATCCTTAGACCATCATCACTTCAACCTCCTGTCCCTTAATGTTACCATTACTTTCTTAATGTCATCCTCCCACAGATCTTTCTTATCTATTCACACAGGACTTCCTTACCCAAACAGGAAAGCTTCAATGAAGGATGAATGTGCCTTAGAAGGAAGTCTGGAAGGTGCAGATAACTGTGGACAGAGTTAGTGAATATTGGGGAAGGAAATAAAAGTTTGTGAAGAGATAAAATGTATTTGAGTTAAGAAGATGATTTTTTTTTCAGAATTGTATCTGCAAAGACAGATGTGTAACAATTTTTTAAATTTGAAAGTCAATTCTAAAAAAAAAAAATGCATGGACCAGAATGAAGAGACATAATGACAGCACATAAAGGAAGGAGCCCGGGCTGGCTCTGCTTATCTGGGAGCAGTCTTTAAATTAAGAGGCTTTGGGGAAAATCCAAGAGGATAAAGAGAAGTTGAACCAAAATACTTTAAGAAACTGAAAGGAAGGCTTTGAAAAAGGAAAGTTAAAGTTATTAGGGAGTTTTTAATCTGGTGAAGAGAAAGCTATGGTGGAACTTTTTTTTTTGGACTGGACATGAAATTTCATGCATATAGGGAGCTTCCAATAAAGAAATGCCCTCTCCCAAGGCAGATTAGTGTCTATTCTGCACTTTGGAGGTTCAGGTCCCCTGGTGCATTAAGAGATAAAACAATTCTCCAAAGGTCACACAGTGTTAGAAGTAGGACACAAACTCGGGTCATCATGACTGGAAGGCCAAGTCTCTGTCCATCCTACTGCAATGTCCCTTACCTTGCATAGAGCTGGCTCATAATAAAAGGGGGTGGGGTATTGGATTGGCTCCATTCAAATTCTTCAAAAGCAATCACACAGATGCCTCTGTCTCCATCTCTTACCACCTAAGTTGTTCTGGAATTGACCCAGCCTCTGCTGGTATAAGTAGGCCTTGTACCACTGCACACATGACCTTCCAGCCAAGGAATATACATTCCTGGGTTTGTTTTTGCTGTAGCTGACTGGCCATTGTTCAGCTGAGCTCCCAGAAACCCTGTGGCTAGAATGTGTAATGGAGAATATGGCAAGGAGGCATTGCCGTTCCTGCTGAGCATATTTCCATATCACAGAATCTCCATTAAATCTGGCATTTCTTACCCTGACTATTCAAAAGTGTCAGAACTGAAGGGAAACACTCTCATGAGTCAGTCTAGCCAGACCGCAAACGTACTGGCTGGGAAGAGAGGCAACCTCATTCTCCTTAGTTCCAAGTATATAGAGAAAGAGAGTCAAAGACAGTTGGAACAATAGGACCCCTCCATGGCCACCTGTGATTCCAGTCATTAACATCATCCTCACAATAGCTAGAATTTATAGAGGGCTTTAAAGTTTGCAGAGTGACTTATACGTGTTATCTCTCAGTGCTATTAGTAATCCTATGTCACAAATGAGGAAACTGGGATTGAAAGAAGGGAAGTCAATTGTCCAGGGTCTCACAGCTACTAAATGTTGGAGGCAGGACTTGAACCCAGGTTTTCCTGACACCAGTTTAGTGCACTCCTACGCCTCTTAACCCACAGTAGATGGAATGGGCAGGAGAACCTAGGATGGGGTTCTCCAATTGCCAAGGCAAAGGGAAGTCCAGTATTTGTTCCCCCAGTGGCATCTGGGTCACGAAATGCAATTTTTAGAAATAATCACCCAACTACAGTGGAAGGAGCACTCAGTTAGGAGCTGGAGGAGCTAAGTTTTGACCCCGTGTCTGTTATTTACCACTTGTGTGTCTTTAGATGTATGACTTAATGACAACAGCCAACTTTTATACAGCACCTACTACGGGCCAGGCCCTGGGCTAAGTGCCTTACAATTATCATCTCATTTGATCTTCACAATGATCCTGGGAGGGAGGTGCATTTATTATGCCCATTTTACAGATGAGGAAACTGAGGCAAACAGAGTTAAGTGACTTGCCCAGGGTCACCCAACTAGTGACTGTCTGAGGTCAGATTTAAACTCAGGTCTTCCTATTTCCGGGTCCAGTACTCTAATGACTATGCTCTGGTAGCTGCCCTACCCTCTCTGGGCCTCAGTTTCCTCACATGTAAAAGAAGGTACTTGGGCTAGATAATCTTTATTTTCTTTCTCATTTCTAAGGCTTGTGATTTCTCTACCTTTATTAAGTTTTTAAAAAGATCTCTAATAGGCCTCCTCCTTTCTGTGGTCAAAGTATTTTACCTGAGGACATATTGAACCAGATCCCTACTTGTCCCATACAGTAGGGACACTTTAAGCTAATGATATGGCGTAGCAGAAAGAGGGTTTAATTTAGAGTCAGAGGACATACATTCAAATCCTGCCTATTACCCCCTAC
>CM053580.1:221673982-221709841 GCA_028627135.1 Pseudochirops cupreus | reverse complement strand
GAAGAAGAAGAAGAAGAAGAAGAAGAAGAAGAAGAAGAAGAAGAGGTGGCTAGGTGGTGCACTGAATAGAGCACCAGCCCTGGAGTCAGGAGGACCTGAATTCAAATGCGGCCTCAGACACTTAACACAAAAACTAGCCATGTGACCTTGGGCAAGTCATTTAACCCCAACTGCCCTCAAAAAAAAAGGCAAAAAAAAAGTATATCATGAGAAGAAGAAGAAGAAGTAGAAGGAGGAGGAGGACAAGGAGGAGGAAGAGAAGGAGAAGGAGAAGAAGGAAAAGAAGGAGGAGGAGAAGAAGAAGGAGAAGAAGAAGGAGGAAGAAGGAAGAAGAAGGAGGAGGAGGAGGAGGAGAAGAAAGAAGAAGGAATCATCAGTAGCCAGTCTATGAAAGTATAAGAGTCTGTTTCTCCTTTTTGCGACCCTATTACAACAGATTTTCAGAAGTGTGAGTGTTTATAAGTAGAATTTACATTTTATTTGACTAGTTAGCCAGGAAACACGGAAGAGATGGCATTGGTTAGTGTGGACAGGCATGTACCAAAAAAAAGGAAAAAAACAAAAACGTAGTTCTGGTAATTTCCTTAAGCTCGCATGTGTGAGGAAAGAAGATGAATTCAAATTTAACTCCAGAACAGCTGCATTATCCCTCTATAGATTTTTTTTCCTGTGATGTGAGATTTTGTGGTTTTGTTTATTTGTGTAGATTCATTACCTCAGCTAGTTAGAGGTCATAACTAATGCAACCCACAACACTCTGCATGCATAATACACTAACTAATAAGGCCTAAGAATCACAGGATCTTAGGATCTCAGCATCAGAAGACCATGAATTCTGTCAAAGGTCTCTCGTATGGCAGACCACATGTCTAATTACCTTTTTTTTAACAAGCGTTTGAGACTTCCAGGTCACGTGACCAACAAGATGGTGGGTGAGACTTTTTTCCTGATCTTTATGACGTATCAAACCATTCCAAAATAGGAATTATCCTCAAATGATAAAGCGATTTAATCGCTTCCATGACTTAAGTGTGTGTTGTCAAAGTCAAGTAAAAATGGGGTCCACTAAACATACGTGAGGATGTGTGTGGCCTTCATACTGACTTTTTCATTGTTTAATTGTTTTTAAGTCATGGCTAACTCTTCATGACACCTTCAAGGTTTTCTCGGCAAAGATACTGGAGTGGTCTGCCATTTCCTTCTCCAGCTCATTCTACACAAAAGAAATATGAGGTAAGCAGTGACTTGCCCAGAGCCACAAAGCTAGTAAGTGTCTGAGGTCAGATTTGAATTCAGTTTTTCCTGCCTCCAGGCCCAGTGCTCTATCCACTGTTCCACCTAGCTGCCCTATCACATTGACCTAGAAAACCATATATTCACCTTACCTATGCTCTACTGTATGTTATTTATTTTGTTAGACTATATTTTAGCCCGGATATGGCCGCACACTCAGAGTGTAACAGGCTGCATGTTTGAGGCCATTGATTTAAGACACCAAGAACTCTAATGAGGTAAGAATTCAATGAAATAAAAGCAGAGCTCAGTACTCAGTCAACCCCAACTCCCACCATGCTCCAGTAGCTAGGTTGCAGAAGCCAATCCATGGGCTTGCAACAGAGCTCAACTTTACTCCCTCACTTCCTCCCATGGAAAACCAAAACACAAACCTTTTCCTGGATGAGACAGCAACATGACAGTACTCTGTGCCATAAGAAACCTCAGTCAGAGAATTGAGGAGCAGAGGAAACTGGGGTGGGACATATGTGCTAGGAAGAACCCAGCATGCAGCTGGGGAATGGAAGGAGGAGGAGTGTGAGGTAGCTCTGAGGTCAAACTCTGAGGGAAACCACCATCAAAGGGGAAAAAGTCAGAAAATGAATAACAGAACTATATAAGGAGGGAAAGATTAAAATTACCAAAAATATCAAGAAGTTGAAAACTCAATTAAAGACCTTAAGACTGAGCAGACAAGAGGAAGAAATATGGCTTCCAGAACAGTTAAAAGAATCCAAAATCTATGAATAAATATTGCAAATCAAAGGAAAATAAAGAATTAACCCTAATGAAGCAGAAGACCCTGTGAATTCCTAAGAGAGTGTGGAACTTTGGAAGGATGTTTCTGAGTGGTTTAAACAAGAAATAAGAATTGTAAAGGCAGAATTTATGGCCCACACAGCAGAAATAACTGGCCAAACAGAAAAACCTGAATCCTCAGTGCAAATCTCACCCGAGAGAAAATAACTGATTTAGAATGCACGTACAAAGAAGTGAAAAAATCTGGAAGAAGAGAAACAAAAAGTAATAATGTTAAAAAGAAAACATGGTCTACATTCCAGCCAGACACATTGATCTTATATTTTCTCCATCTTCAAAAACGCTCACATGGTCTGTCCACCCTTGCTAACTATCATCCTTCCCTTTTGTGGCTACACTCCCTGAAAAAGGATGTCTACCCTAGATCATTTCCTTCCTTCTTACTCTTTTTCTTGACTCTTTGAGGTCTGGATTCTGACCTCATCATTCAACAGAAAGTGCTCTCTCCAAAGTTACCAATAATCTCTTAATTGACAAATCTAATAGTTTTTTCCTTAGTCCTTTTTCTTCTTGACCTCTCCACAGCCTTCAACAGCCATCAATCACCCTATTTCATTTGACACTCTTTTTTACTCTAGGTTTTTGTGCCACTGCTTTCTCATGGTTCTCCTCCTACCTCTCTGACCACCCCTCTAATCTCTTTACTTTATCATCATCCAGGTCATGTTTATTTACTGCAGAGCTCCCTCAATGCTCTGTTCTGGGTATTCTTCTTTTCTCCTTCTTTACTACTTTATTTTCTGATCTCATCAGCTTCCATGGTTTCAGTTATCACTACAAATGATTCTCAAATCTACCTATCCTGCTTAACCTTTCTGCTGACTTCTAGTCTTGCATCTTTAGCTGCCTTTCAGTCATCTTAAACTGGATGTACAATAAACATCTTAAACTCAACATGTCCAAAACCAAACCCATTATATATTCTCCCAAATCCTCCTCTCTTCCTAACTTTCCTATTGCTGTCAACTATACATATATTACTGTCAAGTGCACCATCTTTTCAGTCACCCAGGCTCACAACACAAAAGTCATCTTCAATTTCTCTCACTCTCCCTGTCTCTCTGTCTCTGTCTCTGTCTCTCTCTTTCTCTCTCTCTCTCCCACCCAATACAATCGTTAGTCAAGCCCTACCACCTCTACTTTCCTAACATTTCTCATACACATCTCTCTTTCTCCTCTCTCCACTGAAACCACCCTGGCCCAGGCCTTCCTGATCTCACACTTGGACTATCCCAATAGCCTACTGGTTAATCACTCTGCTTCAAGTCACTCCCTTCTTCCCTTCTCCCCTCAGCTATTAAGTTGATCCTAAAATGCATGTGTACACATTCAATAAACTCCATTCATTCCATATAACCTCCAGGATCAAATATAAAATCTTTTGTTAGGTTTTTAAAGTCCTTCACAACTTGATTCCTTTCAACCTGTCCAGTCTTCTTACGCTTTATTCCCTTCTACCTACTCTGTGATCCAATGACACCTACCTCCTTGTTATTCCTCACACATAACCCTCCATCTCCAGATTCCATTCATTTTCACTGGTCATTGCTCATGCTTGGAATGTTCTCCCTCCTCATCTGGACCTCCCGGCATCCCTAGCTTCCTTCAAGCCTCACTTAAAGCCCCCCCTTTCTGTGACAAGCCTTTTCTAGTCCTCCTTAATTTTAACCTTATTGACTTCCCTTTGAGATGACTCCCTGTAATTATTTTGTTTTTACATAGCTGTTGACATGTTGTCTTCCTCATTAGACTGCAGGCTTTTTGAAAGGACGCCCTGGGCTTTTTGCTTGCTCGCTGCTTGTTTCTGCCTCCCTTTGTATCCCCAGCCCTTAGCACCATGCCTGGCACACAGTAGACATTTAATCAATGCTGATTGATTGACCTTAAGGATGGGAGGTACAGACAGCTTAAAGACGATAGGTGTCCCAGAAGAACAAGTCTAAAAAACAAACAAAACAAAAAACCCTCAATTTCAACATGCAAGAAATATTGCCCCCAAAACTGCCCAAAATTTCTGTACACAGAAAAAAATGGCATTTACTCTCTCAGTCTCTCTCTAGTCTCTCTGTCTCTGTCTCTCCATCTCTGTCTCTCTCTCTCTGTCTCTGTCTCTCCGTCTCTGTCTCTCTCCCCCTTCCTCCCTCTGTCCCTCCCTCCTCCATTCCCTCTCCATTGAAAAAAGAATAAATAAATAAATTCTTATAACAAATATGCATAGTCAAGAAAAATAAGTTCCCACATTAACCATGTCCAAAGACATGCATGTTTCCTTCTGCATCCTGAGTCTGTAACTTCTCACCCAGGAGATGCGCAGCAAGGCTAATTATAAAGCCATGATGGGGTGAAACATTTAGAGCCAGCAGGGATCTTAGAGGCCGGGGTCTAACCCAAGGGTGGGGATCCTGCAGCCTCAAGGCCACAAGTGCCCCTCGAGGTCCTCAAGTGCAGCCATTTGACGGAATCCGAACTTCACAGAACAATCCCCTTTAGAAAAAGATTTGTTCTGTAAAATTTGGACTCAGTCAAAAGGCTGCACCCAAAGACCTGGAAGACTGTGTGTGGCCTCAAGGCCGAAGGTTCCCCAACCCTGGACTCTAACCTCTTTATATATGAGAAAATATGTTGCCTTCACTCCACTCACCCCCCAACTCCCACAGAATATAAGCTCTGTAAGGACAGGAACTATTTTGTTTTTTGTTTTTGTCCTGGTATCACTATCCTTTAGAATAGTGCCTAGCACATAACTCATTCTTAATAAGTGCTTATTGAGAAGATAGACAGACAGATAGATAGATAGATAGATAGATAGACAGATGAATGTATGACTGCAAATCTAATGTTTTTTTTTTCTATTATGCCATTAGACAACAAGGGAGTTCTTGGGAGGAATGGAGTCAGAAACAGCAACAGTGACAGTAATTTACTACTGAAGACTTGTACTTCTCACAATCTTATCACCAACACTATTTTCCATTTACCTAAATGCAACAAAACTTTGTCATTAATCCTCACAGCAAATATTGGCATTTAATATTCTATGTCATTGCAAGAAGAAGAGACAGACAGAATGTGAGAGTGACAAAGGCAATATGTGATGCAGAATGTTGGACCAATCATAGATTTATCTTCTCCTAGCTAAACATTCACATTCAACTAAAGTGGTAACCCCAAGACAAGATGACAACCAGAAGATTTAATGTCAACAGATTAGAGCACTTCTCTGGGCATGAGCAGTTTGTTGCTAACTTATAAGGAAAGCTAAGCCAACACACAATTGGCAACAGTGGAGCAAGAGAGCAGTAGCCAGCTTTCAGAGATTTGGTGTACAGTACGACATTTCTTCATCTGGATCAGAGAGCACTTGGAAACATCAGGATTGGTTTGATGAAAATGATGGGGCAATTCAGAAGATGCTAAATGAAAAAAAAGAATTCCATAGGGTTTACCAGCAGGATAGTTCATCCATGTCTAAAAAGTCAGGATTTAATTCCATCAAAAGAAAAGTGTAAGTGAAGCTTAGAGAGACACAGAATTCTTGGCTCAGTAAGAAAGCAGATGAAATTAAGTTTTTACACTGACAGTAACAATCCAAAGTGCTTTTTTGATCCCCTGAAGGCTATTGATAGGTCAAAGATCTATGGTACATCTAAGTACTCAGTGCTTATAAAGCCACATTGATTAGTGCAAAGGACATGATGCTGGAGAGAAGGGCTGAACATTTCCATAGTGCTCTCAACCTACTGTCACCAATCAACACTGAAGCCATTGACCATTTATCTCAAGTTAAAGCCAATCCCTCTCTAGCAGAGTTTTCATCTGAAGAAGAGGTTTTGAATGCCATTAGACTCCTTTCATGTGGCAAAGTGCCTGGTGCTGATTCTAGTCTAGCAGAAATTTACAAGGCAGGGAATCAACTGCTCCTACAAAAGTTGCCTGAAATCTCCCATGTTGTATAGCAAGAGGAGTTATCCCCCAGGAGTTTAAGAATGCCTCCATTTTCCATCTCCATAAAGAAAAAGGAAATAGGTTGTCTTGTAACAGTCAAAGTCGGGGGGAGGGAGATCTATCTTTTAGTCATTGATGGCAAGATTCTTGCTAGAGTCCTCCTTAATAGACTAACCCTTTACCTGGAAGATGATCATCTACCCAAGATCCAGTATGGCTTCAGAAACGGCCAAGGAATAGTTAATATAGTGTTTGCTGCCCAACAGCTTCTAGGCCTTTGATATTGTCAGTCATGATAACTTATGGAAGATTGTGGCAAAATTTGAGTGCCCTGTGAAATGCATTAGTACTTTATGCCAGTTTCACGACAGCATGCTTGGCTGGGAATGATGGAAAATGCTCTCATGGTTTCTTGGTCACCAATGGAGTGAAACAGGATGGTGAGCTTGCTTCCATGCCTTTTAGCATGATTTTTTTTTAGCAGTGTTGCCACATACTTTTAAGGAGGATGAAAACAGCACCAAGGTTAGCTACAGCACTGATAGTAAACTATTTAATTAGAAAAGGCTGCAAGCCAAGACTAAAGTTGAGGGAAAGTTGGTGCAACTTTTTGTTTGCAGATGATTGTGCACTCATTGTAGCCCTTGAGGTTGAAATGCAACAGAGTATGGGTTGATACTCTGTCACTTGTTTTAATTTTGCCCTGACAATTAACATCAAGAAAAGTGAGATTCTCCACAAACCAGTACTGTATCTTCCATACATAGAACCATCAGTTACAGCAAATGAAGAAATTTTGAATGCTGTGGATAAGTTCACTTACCTTGGCAGTATACTTTCTAGGGATGTATACATAGATGATGAAGTTGACACACACATTGCCAGAACTAGCTCAGTGTTTGGAAGGCTCTAAAGGAAAGTGTGGGAGAGAAGAAGTATCAGGCTGCCTAGCAAACTGAAGATCTATAGAGCCATTGTGCTTATCTCATTGTTGTATGCCTGTGAAACCTGGTCAGTATTCCAGTGCCATGCCAGGAAATTGAATTGATTTCATTTGAATTGTCTTAGGAAGATTCTGAAGATGACTTGGCAAGATGAGGTACCAGCCATTGAGGTACTCTTTCATATAAAACTGCCAAGAATTCAAACCCTATTGCAGAGAATTCTATTGTTCAATAGTAGCTATTGTTCAAATGCCAAATATATGTTTTCCTAAAAGACTATTTTATGGAAAATTCACACAAGGCAGAAGTTTATATCATGGTCAGCAAAAGTGATACAAGGTCTCTCTGAAGAACTTTGGAATTGATTGTGAGACACGGGAGATGCTGGCACAAGACTGATCAGCATGGTATGCTCAGATCAAAGAAGGTGCTGTTTTCCAAGAGCAAAGCAGAATTGCAGTAGTCCAAAAGAAACAGGAGCTGTGCAAATTTAGAGACATCTCCACTCCAAATGTTCATGTGGACTATTGTGCCTGAAGAGGCTTGTGGAAGAAGAAGCTTGTGCTTGTGCAAGAGCCTTCAGAGCTCGTATTGGTTTGATAAGCCTTAGTCAGACACCTCTATCTTGACCCCAACATAGTGATGTCATTTTGGTCCTCTTTAAGATCAAAGGACAACACAAAAGACAAGAAGAATAAAAAAAAACATTCAAGGGAAATGGAGAAGAAATATTTCATGAGTAAAGTGGGTATTTGAACCAGATAAGAACAAGCAAGATTTCCACAAGAAAAAATGGCAGAGGTCTAGAGGGAGGCAAAGAAAGGATTCCAAGCCTAGGGAACAGTATGAACAAATGTGTGGAAGAGGGAAATATCAGACATGTTTAGGGAGCAGCAAGTAGTCCAGCTCGGTTATAGCAGAAAATCAGAGCCTTAGGGGTTAGAATGTTAGGTTTGGGAGGGCAGGCTTCAGAAAGTCCTGACCTCACCACTGTTCACTATAATTGACTCCCATCTTACATTATTTCTCAAATCTTTACCCCTCTATTGACCTCCTTCATCACAAAGCAAGAAAGAGAATTTGCATAAAACCTATTTCAGTAAAAATTTAAAGGAGAAATGATGCGGCCTGCTTTCCAGATTTGGCTGGTAGTGCCCTGACTGCCTTTTTATAGTGAGCTCCCTGTCAGAATTATAAATCTTGGAAAAATGAAACTACCTTTAAATGGGGCATATCTGGAAATCACAACTCAGCAAAGTATGGCTTTTTCTTCACATTCCCACATGACTACTAATATTATGTAATTTTAGAGCCTATTCTAACTGTACATTGCACTGGGTCTGTTAGTCTGGGATGAAATGTGATTTGAGACTGCAGTTCCCTGTTAAGAAGATTGTGACAATTGGGTACAGTACTCTCAAGGAGACTATTTGAACCAAATGTGACCTGGTATATCTGAAATCAAACACCCAACTCCTATTTACTGAGGCTTGGTAGATTTGTACTAAAGAAGAAGGAGGAAGAAAAGGAGGAGGAAGAGGAAGAATAGGAGGAGGAGAAGGAGGAGGAAGAACAAGAACAAAGGGAAAGGAAGAAAAGAGGAAAAGGAAAGGCCATGAGAAGCCAACTGACGAATATGTGTTCATTTTTAGTTAGTTAGGATGGTCAAGTGAAGACCTGGGTGGTTTGACAGGACTGACCCTCTCTCCAATCTAGACTGAAGAACCATGAAGAGAAACCGACCTGGAATCCCTGCACATTGTCAGGAAAAGCCCCTGGCTTCTGGGAAATCAGCTGAGAGTGGCAGGAATGTGCTGGAGTTCAGCGCGACATCACTGCTGCTGTACTTAAGGAAAACTGAAGCCAGAATCTGCCATTGAATATTTGTGTCCAACTCACACTCAGCTGTCAATAAAGAGTAGAAGGCAAATGACCTAAGGGCTGGATCGATCCTGGGAGCCTGTGCTGAATAGCAAAGAGTATAAAATGTCCTGCCAACAACAGAACTTTGCAACACTGCATTCCTTAGGCGGTGATTGGCATTCCTTTCCTTGTCAGATTGGGAAGAGGTGGTATTGGGTAATCAGTAGACAGAATGCCAATTCCAAAGGGTTAGTATGGGTCCTTCAACTGGTGAGTGGGGAGGCATTGACTGAGAACAGAGGACTATGCATCAAAACATCAATTTATCTCATTTCTTCCACTTATACAAAGAGTACCCCCATTAACTGGTCCTGTCCTGTCCTAGGGAAGTGATCTGAGTCTATCAGAGTGTCATAGATCCATAAACTGTTAAGAGTTGGGAGGGACTCCCAAAGGGGAGGAGGAGCAAGGGGAGGGAGGACAAAAAGATTCAGACTCATTTCTGATGAGTATCCACTGAAGAAACTGGCTAAATTTACCCCAAAGAAGAAAAAGACATAGCTGGACAGGATTACTCTTTTCGTGTAATTTAAAAAGTAGTCATGTGAAAGAAAGATTAGACTCATTCTACTTGACCCCAGAGGGCAGAACAGGAAGAGGTTACAAAATGGTTAAAAATAAGCAAATTTAGGAAAAAGCTTCCTAACAATGGGAGTTATCTTAAAAAAGTAATCATCATCAAAACAAATTATAAAAACTTTCTGATTTTTTTTTCTCTCACAATAACCCTAGGAGGTGGGTGCTATTACTATCAGAGATGAGAGGTCCATTGTGTATAAGAACAGTAAAAGGTCAATCAGCCTTTATCAGAGAGTTCAGAAAGGGGAGTAGTGTGTAATAAGGATGGAAAAGTAGGTTGGGACCAAGTTGTGAAGGACCTAGATTTTTTAAAAGAAGTTTATTTAATTTTAGAAGCAGTAGGGCACTCCTAAAGTTTGTTGTTACTATAATGGATCATATTGGCAAACTATCTTAGAAGGGACATGATTTCAGAACCATTTTTGGTACCTTCTGCTACTAATCTCTCCTTGGATTGATTCTGAGATGAAGGACCCTTCTTAGCCAGACCATCTTCATATAAATGTTCCACAAAAGAAAGCTCAATTTTGGTACCTCATCATTGTATAATGATGACCCCAGGCTCCTGAAAGGCATGCCTCAGAGCTCAGGCTTTGGTAGGTCCTACCCAGCTAGAAAGTCCTACCCAATGGCCAGACTGTAGGGTGACTGTAGCACGTTAGCCATATGCTCTCCGCTCACCACCAGCCATGAAGACAGCTAAGTGAGGAGAGGTTCAACGCCAGAAGGCTGGCCACCAAAACTCATAAAACTGTCCACTGAAGTATGGAGGGGTTATGGTTGGGACACCCACAGTGATGAAATCGTGGATCTTTTAAAGTCCTGAGACAGACTCTCGTTTAAGCATCAAGATATCGTTTCTAGTACGTGACGTATTCTCGGTACAATTGCAAGATACATTTACGTTTATAATTAATATGCTATTGTTTGGGTTAGGGAAGTTATCCAGTTTGGAACACTGGACCACCCAGATGGAAGTATTTATGTATAAAGGCCAAATTACAATGCAATGACCTGGGAAAGTCTTATTTTGCAGTACCTCGTACAAGAGAAAATGAGAAAAGCAAAAGTTTTATTTTAAGAAGCAAAACCAAGGCCAACTTGGTTTTGCTAAATATCGATTGTCTTATGGGAAATTTCTTTAGAGGTAAGAGATTATTGCCTCCATTCGATATAGTTTTTCTTCTTTATTTAAATAAATTTATTTATTTACTGCACATTCATTTATAATTTGACCTTCATCATTCCTCCAGTTGAACAATAAACATGAATAAATGAAAGGAATCTTCATCATAGATATTCAGTCTAGCAAGATGGCCTTGCCCCAAAATGTACGTCTCTCTCTGTGTTTCAAATTCACTGCCTCACTGGCCAAACATGAGTGGCACGGTTCATCTATAATCCTCTGAACTCCTCTAGCCACTGTCCACGCCATAGGAGATTGCTTCAGAGGAAATAAAAGTGGTGAATTATCACTTGGTCTACCAGTTTCCAAGCTGTACAATGACATTGTACTAATTGTATCAGGCCCCAGAATAGTACAGGGTCTCCTTCATGCGATACACAATCACTCCTGAGGGAAGGGCCTAACATTATGTGCAGGACAACCCAAATGGATGAAGGATGCTTATAGCCCAGATTACAATATTCAATTGAATGGCAGCCCATTAAACTAATGGCAAACTAATTGAATGGCATCCCATTAAACTAGCCCATGAGCATTCATATCTGGTACAAGCACTGTAAATAGGCTTTAAGGGCCCCAGAACTGAACAGGATGAAGACAGGGCAGAATTGCATAGAAGAAATTGCTTAACAATTTCAGTGCTTCCAAACTGCTCCCTGGTACAGAAAAAAAAAAATCCATCTTTTTAGCCCAAATATATTACCACTAATGCTGTGTCACTAGAAATTGCAAGAGGTCCAAAGGGCAAGGGGGAGACATTAAAAGACCGTAAGTAGACTGAGCATATTGGCAGCAATGCAGGGGAAGTAGCACCAGAGGCATAATCCTAAAAATACCTGAGCTGAAAAGGGGTAGGAAGGTCAAGTAACGAGAGTAAGAATTCTGTGCTGGACGCAGTGGTACACACTAAAGGCTGGAAGACCTCAACCATGTCAGATTGTTTCTCTATCAAGGTCTTGTGGTATCACAAAAGGACGAAAAAAATTGGATGGATTGTACTCTGTATGTTGAAAGGAGTGTCTCTATCATGAGATCACCAACCACTGATATGTTGAAATGTATCATTATAAGATCTACATCTTCAGACACAGTTGAGTAAGAAATAAATTCCTGTGCTCTTCTCCCTCTCTCTCCTCCTTGGATTCAGCTCAGGACACATGAGAAAAGCAACCACTACCAGGGTGTCCCAGGATCTTTGCTCAGCTGGTGGAGGCTTTGGGTGAAAAAATGTCAACACTGCTGTTCAGGAGAATTCAGAGGCTTCATCCTAAAATGACATATTGGCTCCTTAGGACATCATGAAAACTTTACCAAAAGGGACCAAGACATCTTATTTGTAGTCATTGCGGGACACAACAGAGACATTATTCATATTATGGTGGTTTCACAAACCCTCCGGATGTCTTGACAATAAGTTACAGATGTTTAATTCCAAATTAAGAAGCTAAATATAGTGTGGACTTGACAAGTGGCAATTTTCTATGATTTGAGGAAAATATTTGGTAGCTCTACTCCCCACTGGAAATAGCTGGCAAGAATTCTTCTTTCTGTTCAGGGTCTGTACCAATGTTTCTGAAGACAGATCACTGCCAGAGGAGAACAGTGACTGGTTAAACAGACTTGGTCAACAGTTATGATTCTATCTTGTTATCTCAATGGGTTCACATTGGCATACTTAGTGCCTAGCAGACTACTGGTAAAGTAAGGGATGATTTTAACCTTAGAGGTTAATTTTTTTGGAGTGCTTTCCTGTATTTTCAGGTTTTACTTCCTTGACTCATATTCCTTTGTTTTTAATGGAAGCTTTATCAATTTTACATGGCATGCTATTTCACCTCCTTACATTATCGTCTTTATTCTGCTTGCAATAAGATATCATTCTGAGATTGGTGAAGTTACTGATGACAATGATTCTTTGTTCTAGAAGAATGCATGAATGGGACATTATTAAGACAGAGAAGGAAGTGTACTTCATTCCATTCCTTATTTACTTAGGGGTATTGCCATGGTACCAGCGGCCTGTACAAAAAATAAACAAAGTAAAGCAATAATACATTGTACTTCGATCTTGCCTCTAACCTGGGGCCCTCAAAGTGCTCCCCAAACACTGACTCACTAATCAGAGCATTACAGGAGCTGGGGAGCCAATGGATCGTTTAAGTTAAGGTCATATCAGGCGATGGGGTATTTTTTTAGAGTACCCCGTATGAGCAGAGCAGTGTGGTACCCACTTCTGCTGTTCAGTCATTTCAGTCGTATCTGACTCTTCATGACCCTATTTGGGTGGTTTTCCATTTCATTTTACAGATGAGGAAATTGAGGCAAATAGGGTTCAGTGACTTACTCAGAGTCACACAGCTAGTAAGTGTCTGAGGCCAGATTTGAACTCAGGAAGAGGAATCTTCCTGACTCCAGGCCCAGCACTCTATCCATTGTGCCACCTAGCTGCCCAGTAGCCACTTTAGGGTGATTCAAAGACATGAAAGATAAAGTCCCTATACCTAGGAGCTCATAACCTAGTTATAGAGCCTGAACGCATACACAAAAAGGACTTGAGAAGATTTACCAAAGTAATTGGAGAGGGAAGAGCTCCTGAGGGTCAGAGGCAGCAGGGACAAAGCACACTGCAGGCAGTGAAGACCATGTCCAGTTAGAAATAAGACAGCTAATAAAATGATCAGGGATAGAGAAGAAGCCAGCAAATGTACAAAGACAGAAGGCCTCCCTCAGCATCACAGCTACTTAAATTTCATGCACTATTTCTCTCTGACCAAATCAATATCCAGCCAATGAAAGATACTGTAAAACTTATAAGAACCTACCCTGCCCCTCGCTCCCACCTTCCTCAAAGAGGTGTTGAACTATGGGCATGGAACACTGCATATAATAGCCTTTTTTCTCCCATATGATGCTTAGTTTAACTGAACTGAGTTTTTTCTTTCTTTTTTTTATTCATTATTATAAGGGATGGCTCTCTGGGGTGGGAAAGGGGAAGAAACACATTCAGGAAATTAGGTAACATAAAAACAAAAGATATCAATAAAAATTTGTTTTAAAAAACTGTGCAGGGGCAGCTAGGTAGTGCAGTGAATAGAGAACCAGCCTTGGAGTCAGGAGGACACTCAGACACTTAACAGTTGCCGTGTGACCTTGGGCAAGTCACTTAACCTCAACTGCCCTGCATTCCCCTCTCCAAAAAGCAACAAAACAAAACAAAACTGTGATGTATATGCATCCTGCATCCAGTAAGTATTGGGTTCTCAGCAAGCCTAGAACTTGAGGGAGCTCCCCCACCCACCGTTGTCTGGGGATTCCCTGTATATTTCTGTGTGCATTGTGTGTATCCCTGGCCATTTTGGCCAGTCGACGTGAGCTGTATGAATCCACAGAGCCAGGTCCTGTGGTGGAGGGCTTCAGCTAGTGATGTGTCCATGGGAAGCAAAGAAGGCAGGCAGCACTCTCCTCGGCTGAACAGATCGCTGGACAGAATGCTGTACTATAAAGCTGACTGCAGATTCAGCTGAGGGGGCTCACCCGCCTGCTCTGGTCACTCAGGGGCTCGGGCTATGCCCGTGCAGTGGAGAATCCACCCCAGGACAGTGAGGAAGCTTCTTCACGGCTACGGGAGCACACGCACAAGAAAACTTCATACCTGGCTGCCTCCTGAGGGCCTGCATTCCAGGGAGTAGAAAAAAATAACCAGATGTGCGTGGGACTGCTTGGGAAAGTCTGTAGGAGATATTTTGGAGGAGAAAAGAGATTCAGAATAGTGAAAAGAGGGGAAAGGAGGAAAGGAAAGCAGTGTACTCCAGTTTCATAGAGTGTAACCACGGGCCCAGGACTCAGAATCCTGAATCACTCAGGAAGTCAAAATATACTGTTACTGAGTGCTTCCTATGTACCACACACACTCTGTTATGCAGGAAGGGAGTGTGGAGGAGGGAGAGAAAGGATAACAAAGACAGGAAAAAAGATGGTCTCTGCTCTCAAGGAGTGTGCATTCTGATGGAAGAGACAACATGTCAGTTCAAGAAATACAGACAGGATGGTGACCAAGGACATGCTCAATAAAGGTGGCACAGCAGATAGAGCACTGGGCCTGGAGTCAGGAAGACCTGAATTCAAATCCAGCCTCAGATACTTACTAGCTGTGTGACCCTGGGTAAGTCACTGAACCCTATTTGCCTCAGTTTCCTCATCTGTAAAATGAACTGGAAAAAGAAATGGCAAACCACCCCAGTATCTTTGCCAAGAAAACCTCCCATAGACACAACTGAAAGAACACAAACCTTCCTGACTCCAGACCTGGTACTCTATCCACGGTGCCACTTGAGTGCCCTCTAAACACATTCATAGTGTAAAGCTATCGGGATGAGGAGGAGGAGGGAGTGGTGAGAGCATCTTAAGTCACGTAGCTATATGAGAGAAAAAGCACGGACGTAGAGTCAGAGGATGGGGGTTTGAATTCCACATTCTCCATCTACCACCTGTGTGGCCTTGGAGAAGACATTACCTCGCCTGGACGTCAGATTCCTCATCTGTTCAATGAATGAGTTGGGCTAAATGGCCTCTAAGGTCTCCTTCCAGCTCTGAATCAAAGATCCTATGAATCAATTGTGTTCAACCACCTAGCAACATCCATTATAATGCAATTAATGCGTTCTTGTTATTCAGTCATTTCAATCATATCTGACTCTGTGATTCCATTTGGGATTTTCATTCCCAGATACTAGGGAAGTTTGCCATTTCCTTCTCCAGCTCATTTCACAGATGAGGAAATTGAGGCCAACAGGGTCAAGTGACTTGCCCAGGGTCACAGAGCCAGTAAGTGTCCGAGACCAAATTTGAGCTCAGTAACACGAGTCTTCCTGGCTCCCGGCTCCCGGCTCCTGGCTCCATACTCTATCCACTGTGCCACCCAGCTGCCCCGATTAGTATGCTAATGACAAACTCATCTTATACATTTAAAACAGAGATCATGGCTTATTCTTTTCTAGTGTCACCCGTAGTATCGATCACAGTACTGAAGACTGAGCAAACATGCAGCAGGTATTTGTCGATTGATAGATTAAAAGAACAGGTTCTCCTGGGCCCTCTATTGGCAGCATTTCAGAGTCATTTTTTGAGTAACTGGATGGATTTGCAAGTAACAGAAGCACCTTCTGAAGAGGACACTGGGACAATCGAAGCTGTCCAGAGGAGGGCTGTCAGGAGCCCTGCCTTGTGAGAATTAGTGGAAGGAACAAGAGATTTTTAGCTAGGAGGTTAGCAGCCTTTGGAGGTACATGATACTTATCTCCCAGTATTTGAAGGACTGTCAAGAGGAAGAAGGATTAGACTAATTCAGCTCAACCCCAGAGGGCAGAACCAGGAGTGAGGAGAAGTTAGCTGTAAGAAAAACCTTTCTGACAATTTGTTGTTCTTCAGTCATGTCTGACTCCTCGCGACCCCATGAACTTGTCCGTGGGGTTTTCTTGGCAAAGTTACTTGACTGCTTTGCCATGTTCTTCTCTAATGTGACCTCATTTTATCAATTAGGAACTGAGGCAAACAGGATTAATTGACTTGGCCAGGGTCACACAGCCAGCCTGAGGCCAGGTTTGAGCTCAGATTTTCCCGACTCCAGAACCCGCACTCTGTCCATGGTACCACATAGCTGCCTCCCTCTAACAATTAAGAGAAACCAAAAGTAAAATAGGTTTCCTCCAGGAACAATGGCTTTCCCCCTCATTGGACATCTTCAAGCAAAAGCTACATGAACACTCACTGGTGGGTCGTAGAAGAGATTCTTGTCCCAGTATGGGCTGGACTGGAAGTGAGGTCACCTATGCCTCTCAGAGTCTGCGGTTCAATGACACATTTCTTTGAATAATTATCTATAACTTAGAAATGTTCCAAATCCAAATAGTTCTTTCTATTATTTGGAAACAAATTTCTATTATTCAGAACAAATCAGTGAAGTGAATGCTGTATGTTGGTTTCATGTGCATCACATTGAGGTAGTTAGGTGGGGCAGTAGATCACTGCTGTTTGTCCTTCATTCTCGAAAAGGACCATGACATCAAGGAGGTGATACCATGACATGCAAGTGAGGGAAGGCTGTGCAAAGGCACCAGCCTCACTTTTTCCTCTAGAGTCATCTAGGTTCAGTGGGAAAGACAGAAGTCAGGATGACTGGAGATGGCCAAGAATGCAAAGGGGAAATCTTGGTCATTCCAAGCTCAGGTCTTTAACAGGTCTTGGTTTGACTGAGGCAGTGCCCATTCAGTGATTAAGGCTTAATAAAATGAGGCAAAGAATGGCCTCTTTTAAATATATATTTTTTTTTCTGTGTTTCTGGCAAAAACAGAAACAATTATTATTGACCTTCATTCTGAGCCAATCAGGGCCCAAACTGTGACCAAGTAGGGCTTGGTCTGGGACCAGAGTGATTCAGGGTTAAGGTTGGTCTTTAAGAGAAAAAAAAAATGAAAACAAGAAAAGAAAAGTTTCAGAGATTAAAATTTATGCTCCCTTTGGGCAAAGCACCCTCAGGTAGGGGTGTGATATCCTATGTGGAGAGGAAAGAAAGAAAGAAAGAAAGAAAGAAAGAAAGAAAGAAAGAAAGGAAGGAAGGAAGGAAGGAAGGAAGGAAGGAAGGAAGAAAGAAAGAAGGAAGGAAGGAAGGAAGGAAGGAAGGAAGGAAGGAAGGAAGGAAGAAAAGAAGATACTGATTTCACATGCATCACATTGAGACAATTTGGTGGGTCAGTGGAGTCAGTTGCACTAAGTACAAATCCTAGCTGGATGACCTGGCACGTCACCTGTATCTTGCAGAGAATTGCTTTCCCTGTCTGTAAAAATAAGGATAAAAATAGCACGTGCCTCCTAAGTTGCTTGGAGAATCAAGTGAGATTACATTTGCAAAGTGTTTTGCCAGCTTTAAAAAGCTATATAAATGCCAGCTATTATTATTATCACAATAATTTCCAAAATGATTCTGTAGCGAAGGGACAAAAGCCTAGGCAAAAGTGGCATTTTGCCAATGTCAGGCCCAGGTTCTAACACAAGATGGCCTCACAGCAGGGTCATACTAGGCTAACAGAGTACTTTTTCTACCTCTCATGAGCAGCATTAAGAAGACCAAAGGAGGTGGTCATCTTCCTTCAGTAACCTGCAAATAAAATTCAAAGGAATTGGATCCAACCCACAGCTAGCAAAATCCCATACAGTTGCACCAGTATTTGGCAAAGTTCTCGATAATGATGTAGAAATTCCTCTCTCAAATCCTATCTATTGCAAAAGGATGACTTTCATTCCCTTTACCACAAAAACCACTTCCATCAATGCTTATACATGACATAAATCCTCTTTCTCTTTTGTTGATTTTACACATATTTTAAAGTAAGCTCTGATTGTGGAAGTGTTTGCCAGCATTTATAGAGTTGTCTGTGCTGGCTTATCCTCTAGTCTGTTTGTTGTGGTTACTGATCATAAGGTTGCATAGGACTGAGAGCTAGAAATGCCCTTTGAGGTCATTTAGTACAATCTCATTTTTAGCTGAAGAAATTGAGATCTGTAGAGGAGAAGTGACTTGCCCAAGGCCACAGAGAAAGTTCATTCACTTCAGTCATGTCCGACTCTTTGTGACCCCATTTGGGGTTTTCTTGGCAAAGGGAGGTTTGCCATTTCCTTCTCCAGCTCATTTTACAGATGAGGAAACTGAGGCAGACAGGGTTCAGTGATTTGCCTAGGGTCACACAACTAGTATGTGAGGCACCTCAGTGCCCCCAGACAATTCTCTAAAACATAGTTTCTTAACCTGGGTTCTAGAACTTGTCTTGTAAATGTTTTGATTGTTCAATTTCAAAATAAGTGGTTGCTGTTGTAATTCTATGTATTTTACTTTATGCATTTAAAACATTATTCTTCGAAGAGGCCAGATGGCCAAAGGGATCCAGACAAACACAAAAGAAGGCGAAGAGCCCTGGCCCTGAGACTGTACATAAGCTGAGGAATCATTGCCCAGCAGCATTGGCAGAGGGTATTTCTGTACTAGGAGTTCTTATTCCCTGGACCAATGAAATCACATATCTGAAATATATATATGTTTCTATAAATATACACATATATACCAATTAGCCGCATACTTCTTATCTGTTTTAATTTCTAATAGAGTTAAGAGAAAAGTCATAATAATTTTCAACAAGAAAAATCACATAATTTATATAAAAGCACTTTTTGAATGGTGAAGGGTCTTATGTGTCACCATTTAAAAATAACGATGCACTATTATTGATACTATTAAAGCTTTGACCTCTTTTTTTCTCAGTTGACTAGACTGTGAGGCCCTGAATTCAGTCCTAAAACTACTTTAACATCATTTCCACTCTTTTCTTTGGGGACAAATGGGATTCCTCTCTTTATGTCAGTCACAAGAAGAGGACCAGGTGAGAGAGGGGCTAGATTACCACCAACCCATCCCACATGCCCTCTTGATGATGGGGTAGCAGGGCATCTTTTCTATGAATGGCAATATATCATTCTTCTCATGGCTTATGAGAGGCCATTCTAGCACCCTTAGACAGATTTATATTGAGTATACGAATACACATTGTGAACAGCAAGGGAACAATAGAGACTGATTCCTATGCTTTCCACAATGCTCAGAATATTCCAACAAGGGGAAAGAATTTCACAAATTGCTTCTTGATTGTAGCAAAGACAACTTCCCAGAAAATCTTACAATCTGTACTAAACACCTCAGAAGCTCTGTGTTTTCTCGATAACAACCTACAGGTTTGCTGGCCAAACAGGGGGTGAGGGGCGGAGAGATAGAGGAGAGTGACATGTTGAAATTACAAAAACAGGAGCGTCCTAGAACACCTGATTGTTATAATTTTGTGGTGAAACACGTTGGGTTCTTTTGTTTTGCTTTGTTTTCTTCAGGGACATCAGTAAACAAGTTTCTCCATTTATAAATTATAGTGTATGTGACATCAAAAATCCTTTCCAGCCCTAAAATTCCTTGATTCTTAGATGGTAAATAGGAACACTGCTCCCATTTTAAAGAGTTTGGCTGCTTCACCTTTTGTTGGGGCCATGTATTCTGATGCATGCCCTGGCCATTTTTTTCTTGAAACACTATCATATGGAAAACAGAGGGCATCTGTATTTTTACTGGCAACCTTAGAGACAGCCTCATCCAGCTCCTCCTTTTCAATATGCTGCCCTTAATAATTCCAAAAACAGTTCACTTTTGAGAAGGGAATCCAATCATTTTGCAAATTAAAGCCTAAGGAAAGTATTCCAATAAAGTATTCCCACAAGATAGATTGGAGATTTCATTAAGGCAGAGGTTAACTCCTCTTGGGAAGAACAACCAGAAGACAATTGTTGGGAGCTCAGATAATTTTATCACTGTCCATCGAATGTGGGTTTCTTTAGTAACCTGAGGGATCAGATTATATCCTTATTATGAACTACTTATAAACATCTTTTGGGAATGATGCGAAAGTAATTTGAAGAATTTTGAGCCTGGTAATGAGCTTCCTTTGAAGTTTGGTGGGGGTGTGTGGGGAACAGAGTTGTAAATAATTACAGGTTGTCTCCAAGGATTCAGAATGTTGATGAAGCTTCTCTGTTTTAATAATTAAAGATGGCAGCCTCATAGGGAGACAGAGAGACATTGTCAGTAAACCCCTTATCACTTGAAAATGTAGGCATCTTAAACTACTTCTAAATGCTATCCCTCTGCTTACCCCTGGTGCTCTCTTCTTTCTCTTTTTCCTCCTCCTCTTCCTCCTTCTTCTTCCTTCTTTTGTCTTGGTCTCTCTGTCTCTCTATGTCTCTCTGTCTCCCTGTTTCTCTCTCTATCTCTGTCTGCATGTGTGTGTGTGTGTGTGTGTCCCTGCCCCTCTGTCTCTCTCTGTCTTTCTCTGTCTTTCTCTCTCTCTCTCTCTCTCTCTCTCTCTCTCTCTCTCTGTCTCTCTCTCTGTCTTTCTCTGTCTCTGTCTCTGTCTCCTCTCTCTCTCTCTCTCTGTCTCTTTCTCTCTCTGTCTCTGTCTGTCGCTCTCTCTCTCTGTCTCTCTCTCTCTGTGTCTCTCTCTCTGTCTCTGTCTGTCTGTCTGTCTGTCTCTGTCTCTGTCACTCTGTCTCTCTCTGTGTCTCTCTCTGTCTGTCTCTCTCTCTGTCTCTGTCTCTCTGTCTCTCTCTGTCTCTCTCTCTGTCTCTCTCTCTCTGTCTCTGTCTCTCTGTCTCTGTCTCTCTGTCTCTCTGTCTCTGTCTCTCTCTCTCTCTCTCTCTCTCTCTCTCTCTCTCTCTCTCTCTCTCTTTCTCTCTGTGTCTGTCTCTGTCTCTCCCCTTCCTCCCTTAAGCACCAAGGAGCAGAAGGAAGTGGGAGGAGAATCCTGATCACAAAGTGGAAGAGGAAATCCTCCACTTGTATCTTGACTTGCACACAGCCTCATTCCCCTGTCCCTGGAAGCCAGTCAGTCACCTTAGGTTCTCTTCTGAAATAATAAGAATAATGATGCTTGCCTCTATCCCAGGGTTACTTGGGGAATTATATTTGCCAAGCTCTTTGAAGATTAAAGCATAGCATCTGTGCTAAGTATTATTGCCCCATCCAAAGGAAACATCTTCTTCAGAGAAAGGCAAAACTCCAGGCATGGCTCATGCTGCAATGCCCAGCCTCTGTCAGATTTGATATTGAGAAATACACTTCAGTTAGTCATAAGCAACCTGGAATATTCTCCCAGGATCCTCTACCAAGAGATAGCAAAATCCATTTTCAGTGTTGTACACTTGGCCTGGGCAACTCTTAGTCCAATTTAAAAAGCCCTTGGTACAGCTCTTTGGGTTAGGGGAATTCTAATGGAAAACCAAAGTGGAATGTATTCATTTTTCATGCCAAGTCCCAGAGTAGCATTTTGGTCCACAGACATTTTATAGTGAAATTCCTACAAAGAGGTAGTGGGCTGACATGAAGACAGGGCATGATCTAGAGCCAATGGAGACCTGGCTTTGACACTTACTGTGTGACAAGAGACAAATTACTGAATCTCTCTGATTCAGTTTCCACTTGTGTAAAATGCTGGATCAGACCATTTGTACTGTCTACTACACAGGGTTCTTCTGAATATATCCCCTTTTTAGAGACAGGGTATGATTTGGAACTGTAGTTGTATAGGTTAGGAGAATCCCAAGTGTGGAAACGCATCCATTAGGCTTCTTGTTAAGAGAGGGAAATTAAAGGTCAAAGAGGAGGCCAATTGCCACATACATGCACACATATACAAAAATTCTCTTTAAAAGTTGCCAGATTTAAAAAAATCAAGAAATACAAAGAAAAGCATTCATAAGATCCTTAATTCAGCCCAGAATGGAACAAAATGATGGACTAAAGCATCGAGTATTGGAAGAGCTGCCCTACCAAGGAAGCCGGCGATAGTGCGGTAAATAGACTGGGAACCGCAGCACCGCCCAGAGCCGTGGGGGCCCGGGTAAAGACAGAAGCCTGTAGCAGTGCTGTGATGAGGGGGTGCAATGAGAAATGGGAGTCCACAGCAGGCCCCTGAGCAATCCAGTGACTGGAGACATGGAAGCTTGCCTGCACGTTTAGTGCAGACACATCAGGGAAAGTCAAAGTCAGTGACGAGACGAGGATGAAGATGGGGCTGACTGTCTCCTTTAAGGGTCTGAGAGGGTACAGAGTCTGGGCCTTGCCCAAAAGCCCAAACTAAGAGATGAGTTTGGAAACATAAGTAAACAAGAAGTTGAACAAAAGGAAGAAATGTTACGGGTCAGGAAATGCCCAAGAGTCTGCCAAGAGAAGAGAGCCTAAGAAGGGAGAATAACAGCTTGGCAATAAGAATATTAAAGAAGTATAGTAAGAGATTAAAAAAGTGAAATTATACGTGAAATACAGCCCTGGAGAAAGATAAATAGCATAGAATAGGAGATGGAAAACCTTATTCAAGCAAAAGATACCCTGAAAATTAGAATGCAACAAACAGAACTAAACAGCTCCACAAGACAGCAGGAAACATCACAACAAAAGCAAGAGTAAAAAAAGACGAAAATACCAGGTCACTACTATAAAAAAAACTGACCTACGAAACAAGTAAAGAAGAGGCCGTGTGAAAACGAGCACTCGCTGAAAATCATGACTAGAAGAGCATCAATCCCACATTTCAAAAACCCATAAATCAAAACTTCCAAGATTTACTACAACCAAAAGGTAAAGTGAAAGCAGAATCCGCCAGTCAGCTAACGAAAAAAAAACTCCAAAATGGAAACTCCCAGGAATGTCACGGCCCAAATCTAGAATTTCCAGGTAAAATAAAAAATACCACAAAAAATCGTAAAGAAAGAATTCAAATAATGAGAAATACCGTCAGGTTCACACAAGATTTGGCAACAACTGTTATAAATAAGAGAAAACTTGTGAATCCAACATTCCAAAAAATAAGAGACAAATGCGTATAACTAAGAATAAAATCTACTCTGTGAGACTAAGAATAATCCTGTTCTCAGTTTTTTAATGGAAGAGAGGACTTTCAAACATTCTTGATGAAAAGACCAGACCTGTAGAAACTCAGAATTGTAAGAGAAAAGAAAAAAGGAAGAGAAAAAGAAATATATTAGGCAGTAAATGAGAAAGAAACTTACTACACAAATATTCAGGATGCATGAGAAGATTATACAGACTTTGAGAAAAAAATAGAGGGATCAAGTATCACACAAACCTCACTCTCATCTTAAATGGACACAAAAGGGCTGAATGCCACACGTACATACATACATAAAAACACATACACACACACACACACACACACACACAGAATTTGGTATACTAATACATTAAATTCAACAGGGAAACAAGCAAGGAAAGGGAAGGAGAGAGCTATTTAAGAGGAAGGGGAATCAGATAAGGGAATAATCACAAATCATTTCCACCCGACCCCCCATCCACCCACCCCACCCCCCACAGCACTTCCTTCAACTCTGGAGAACAGATCCTGAAGAGGTAGGAGAGAGGGAAGTTAAAAGTAAAGAAAGAAAAAGTAAGAACGTGTGAGTGAGAGCTGGATGAGAGGAAGAGAGATGGGACAATGGAGTGGAAGATCATTTCAATTACAGGTCACTAGTGTTAATCACATTGTTTTTCTCTTTATTATTTTTAAAAGGGAGTATATAGTGTGTGTGTGTGTGTGTGTGTGTGTGTGTGTGCGTGTGCGTGTACCCATGTTTAATTGTAGCTTTCTTGGGGGAGGGGGAAGGAACGGGGAAAAAAACAAAGTAAAAAGTGTACAGCCAAGAACAAAAGAAAACTTACAAAGAAGCAAAGGAAAGATGAACAACTCTGAACACAATGTGTAGTATTTACTATATAGGTTTTCTTGAAATGGAAATGTATTGCTATATATTTTGAATCTTCTTTTATGTTCTGCTATGCACATGGCAATGGTTTTTTTTTCTTTTCTTATTTTGTATTTAATTTTATATTATGTTTTATTTTCTTTTTTATTGTGTATTTAAATGTTAGTGTTTAAGTTTGAAATAAATTAATTTTTAAAAAGTTAAAGGGGGTGCAAGAGGCAAAGAGAGGGAAAAATGTGAGAGGATGTGATGGAGGGAAATATATAACAAATACTCAAAACTGTGAATTTGAATAGGATGAATTAACATAATTTTTAAAGAATATAAGAATAGATTAAAAAGCAGAATCCAACATGTTATTTACATATGCTGTTTGCTTATATATGTCATTTCCTAGAGTCAGGAAGACTTGAGCTCAACTCTGGTCTCAGACACTTACTAGTTTGTGACCCTGGTGAGCCACTTAACTTCTGTTTACTTCAATTTCCACATCTATAAAATGGGAATAATAATAGCACCCACCTCCAAGAATTTTGTGGGCATCAAATGAGAAAATAATTGTTAAGTGCTTAGTACAGTGCCTGGCACACAGTGTTATATAAAAGCTATTGTTAGCTATTATTATTATAAGAAATATACTTGAAATATAGTGATTCACATTGAGGTCAAATGAAGGACTAGAGCAGAATTTATTATGGTTCAGGTAAACTAAAAAAAAACAAGGGTTGCCATCAGGATCTCAGGCTGAACTTCAAATATGATAACTCTCTGGGAATTTCTGGATGGAAACTGAAAGAAATATACATATTCTCAAAAGTGTACATAGCACTTTACAAATATTGACTATGTGTCAGGGTACTAAAAAAAGAAAAAAAAAGGAAACGCACTAAGGCTGGTGATAGTAACGTCCAAAACAAAAGAATTCAAATAATGTCAAGAAGTATTTGATGAAAATACACACAGAAGATCAAAAGGTGGTTCAGAGAGCAACACAAACAATTTTGAAACTTTTGTGATAAATTTTTTTAAAAAAACATGCTGTATGTAATGAAATTCATGTTTCATTCTATTCTTCATATATTCAATTATTCATGATTGTGTTTAAGTTCAAAATAATAAAGTTTTTTAATACATTCATACAATAGATTAATAATTGTTTTGTAATTTATACTCTTAGAGACTTACCTGAGCAATGAAAGTGACTGTCTAAGAAAGAATGCTATTTTATGCACTGTGCTCAGAGTCACAAAGCTAGTGTGAGAGGCAGAATTCAAACCAAACTTTCCCTGACTTTATGGCTAGCCCTCTATACACTACCGCCTTCCAGTAAATGTAACTATTATAACCCTGCCTGACAACACAAGCAAAGCACATAGCCATAAGGAGGCCCAGGAAGTCAGACTATCTCACCAATCTTTAATGCTCCACAGCCTTCCCTTAAGACAAGAACCTCCACAGCACCTAAGTGACAGAAATGATTTTTAAGTAAAAATCAACCATAGGTGTCACTCAATTAGCACCATAAATTTGCCACCTTCTGTTGGAAAGAAGAGTGATAGACTTTGGAGGGGGCTGGACACAGGGAAAGTAGGATGGGAGAGTAAATAAGCTTGCCTGCCAACTCTCTCTGTAATGAAGCCAGTGCTGGCCCTCCAAGCTTATTCCTTGTTAAGCATTAACTAGTCTTCCATCTTGGACATAAAGCCCTTCTGAACTCCAAAAAACATTGTTTTTTCATTCTATCCAAGACCACGTCTTTTCTTTGTTTTGTCAGAATGCCTTTATGCCCTCATCTCATCTTCAGCTGCCTGCAGTGGTCTTGAGATATGCTACAATATTTATGTCTCTTTGTCTGCAACTGCTGACTGTTGTGAATAGGCTGTCTCAGGCTGTCTAGTAAGCAGGAAGCAGATGGAAAATGAATGCAGTTCGGGAGCTCTGGGGGCACTAAGCAGCACAGGACAAGAGGGCCAAGAAATAAACAAACAGGAGAGAAAGAATGTTTCCCTCTTTTCCAACGACTTTTGTCTGGTAGAAAGAAGTCTTGCATAGATAGAAGCAAAGTAATCTCTTGAGAATTACTCCTCTTCTTGGGGAATCTTGTTTAGGGTGGTGGTGGTTTTTCCTTAAAGAAATATTTTATCTAGAGCTACATGAAAAGAAAATTTTATAATAGGATAATCACTTAGTAGGCTATTATGACTCATTTGTTGTTTGCCCTTCCTTTCTGAGAGGACTAGTGACATCATAGGGTGGACCAGTGACATCATGGGGAGGACCAATGACATCACACAGGATCTTGACTGCCTATGGATTGGATTTAGGTGAGGCAGAATTGCACAAAATCATCAGCTTCATGCTTTTTCCCAAAATCATGGAAGTCTAGAAGAAAGATAAAAGTGAAGACAACTGGCAATGGCCAGGGATGCAATGGATCAACTTGGCATCTTCAGTGTCTGACCGTGTTCTGAGCACTCTAGGGCACCTGCTTCAGCTGCTTTCCTGGCCATTGAAATAAATCCTTCTCATCCACTCATTCCACCGGGAAGGTCTTCACATGCTTGGGGCAGACATCCCCCCAATTCACCAATGGTTTGAGGCCTGTCAATTACCTTAGTGTGCTGAGATGGTTTTACCAGGGTGTGGCCACTGCTTATGCTACAGCTTCTTTTAGGCACAGCAGAGAGTTGGGTGAAGGAGTACGCCAAAGATGGATGAGCAGCCCTCACACCACAGTGCTAGTCCTACCTAAATACCCCTACACCTCATGATTCATTTAGTCCCAGCATCACTCCAGTGCTCCAGTGGACATGCTGATCTCATTGATGCCAATATCCCAAGCAGTACGGAGCCCAGCCTAGCTACTCTGCCCAGAACCAGGTGAGACTCTTGCTACAGCCGTTCAGTGCAGAAATGTAGACCATGCACCAATTCTTTCACATTTGATGCCACCTCTACCCCATATATCTACACATACACATACGTGTCAAAGTGACAGCCACAAAACACCCAGAACCAGATTAAAAGGTAACTAGAAAATGTTAAAAATAAATAAATACCAGCATGAATAATGTTAATTTGTGGCTTTCTAAGTCAATATGCACCCTACAGGGATCTATCTCTATTTGAGTTCGATACCACTTTGTGTACATATCCAAATACATACAAATATTATTTAAATAATACACATATGTGTATATACATGTGTGTCCATATATGTGTACATACACATACATGCGTACTTCTTTTTGTAACTCGGACCTATGATTTCATTGGTATATGGAGCTCCCAGTGAAGAAACTCTCTATCAATGTGGGTTGCAACCTTATCTGGAACTTAGAGTCTTAGCAAGTGACCTGGAGCACTTGGAGGTAAAGTGATTTGCCCAGAGTCACAAAGTCAGTAGACCAGCTCTCCATCTAAAACTCAATGCTGCCACACATATATAGATGCATGCGTGCATGTGTGTATACATGAATAAAGTATATGCACATATATATTGTTTGTATAAATGAGCATATATATTTCTATACATACAACCAAAGATTACCAATTGAAAAATCTGCACAATATATGACATGCTTAGATTTTGTATGTTTTCACATTATCCATCCATCCATACCTAAATACATGTATATATATATTATTTATAAATAAAATATACGCAAATGTAATACCTAAATCTTTGACTTTTAAAAATATTTTGTTTTCTTGTAAGTACAGTAACCACAGGATCAGCCAGTCTTTAGCAAAATTATGAAGGTACTGGGAAAGTGAGTATATTCAGCCCCTACCCGTGATCTTTCTCCTATGCTTCCCAAATATATTGTTATCTTCCCTACTCCACTGGCCTACTCACAAAGTCTACAAAACTACAAAGTCTATACCCAGAAAAGAAATGAGATCAGTCCTCTGTACCTTAATGCAGTTTTAAGGATTTCCCTCTCCCAAGAGCATGTTCTTTAGAGCCTTAGTTCTAAAAAGAAAAACCGTTACCCTGGTTGAAGGAATTTTGAACATCCTTGTGGATGTGGGGAGGGAAGGAGGAATATGGAAGAGAAAGGAATCAGTCCTGCAACTCTACAACCATATTGGAAAGAAAGCTGTCTTCTCTTTCAGATAATCTCAAATTTAGGTGACAGTATTATAACAATAATTCCTTAATACTTCCAGGAGCTGTAATATTTCCTTGGTGTTGGTGGCCCCTTCACTGTCAATCAACAAACATTAAGTGCTATTTAATGTGTCAGATCTTATGCTAAACACTGAAGATAAAAACAAAAAGTAAAAAGCAGTTCCTGCCTTCAGGGTGCTTCCATTCTAATGTGGGAGACAACATAAACATCATTGATAGATACACACAATGTAGCACTACTTCTGTGGCCACTTAATCCAAATCTCTCTGTCTCTTTGTCTCTCTCTCTCTGTCTCACTCTCTGTCTCTTTCATTCTGTCTTTGTCTCTCTGTCTCTGTTTCTCTGTCTCTTCCTCTCTCTGTTCCTCTGTCTCTGTCTCTGTTCCAGTCTCTGTCTCCCTAGTCTTCATCTCTCTGTCTCTGTCTCTCTCTGTGTCTGTCTCTTTGTCTCTCTCTTTCACTCTCTCTCTCTGTCTCTTTCATTCTGTCTGTCTGTCTCTGTTCCAATCTCTGTCTCCCTAGTCTTCATCTCTCTGTCTCTGTCTCTCTCTTATACCCCTCCTCTCCCCAAGCAGGAGATACCATGCTTCAAGGAATGGCCTCACAAAACTAATCTGTCCCTGCTACAAGATTCATACAGAATAGATACAAGGTAACCCTAGAAGGAGAGGCGTTAGATTCTGAGAGAACTAGGGAAGGCAGAGAGGCTGGTGTTTGAGCTGAAGACTGAAGGTAGCCAAGGATTCTGAGAGATCTGAATGGGAAGGAAGAGCATTCCAGGCTTAGGGGACAGTCTATACAAAGGCAAAAGACAGGCAGAGGGGTGCTGGGCCTAAGAAGCCCTCTAGAACTTACTAGCTAATCTCAGAGAATTGCTATAGTCCCCAAATTCATCACCCTGTGACTAAGCTGACAAAGAGCTCCCCCAAATTAGCGAGACTGGTTGCCAAATGAAAGACCCAGGTGTAGCTCATCAGTGGCCCAGAGTGGAGAGCTACTGCGAGTAGGGGTCTCATGTAACAGGGTATAGCTACAGCGGTCTTCTCTCCAGGGCTTGGTTGGATGGGGAAAACCCTGGGAGGCAGGTCATGTCAGCATTATTATCCTTATCATACAGATAAGGAAGCTGAGGCTCAGGGAGTTTAAAGGATTTAACGGAAGTCATGAAGCTCAGTGATAATTGCCAGGAATGGCACTCAGGCCCACCCTTCCTTCTCCCATTCTAGGGTTCTACTACACCATTTGAAATTGTAAACTCTTTGTGTGTTTCCCATTTGAAATTGTAAACTCTTTGTGTGTTTCCGTTTCGCACGAGACACAAGCTTGCTAACAGTGGAGGAAGTCTCCTTCATTCTGGGAATAAGAGAGGGGATAGAGGGCTGGAGAGGCTATAAGGGTGCTGAAGACCTGAGCTTGGAAATTAAATCCGGAACTATAGGCCCCATCTTACTACAGCTGTCCAGGGAGGGAGAGGAAGAAAAGGTCGCTTAGGCAAGTCAATCATGTCATTGTGGCACAAAGCCTAAGGAAAAGTGACAATACTTAATTGCTCCCAAAGGGTGTCCTATAGATTACCTATCATGAATTTTGAAAATATTAACAGCCTAATTATTTCGTATTAGAAGTTAGGAAATAAGAATCTGTTAAGCATTAGCAAGGTGACACAGTGGATAAAACACTGGGTCTGGAGTCAGGAAGACCCAAGTTGATATCTAGTCCCAGACACTTGCTAGCTGTGTGACCCTGGGCAAGTCACTTAACCCTGTTTGCCTCAGTTTCCTCATCTGTAAAAAATGAGCTAGAGAAGAAAATGGCAAACCATTTTAGTATCTTTGTCAAGAAAACCCCAAATGGGTTCACAAAGAATTGGGCATGACTGAGCAACAACGATACTATGTATTACACACTTTACAAATACTGTCTCATTTGAATCCTCCCAACAGCCCTGGGGGGAGGGGGGGGGGCTGTCAGCCCCATTTTACAGCTGGCAGGGAGCAGCCCTCCCTCCCTCACATCAAAGTCAATGGCAAGTCATGTCATCATTTCCCTGATGCTGGGGTCCTCTTCAGAAGCGAAGGACAAGCACAACCTGTGAGCAGTCTGAGCTGCCTGAACGAGGACCCAGCTAGCTGGGTAACAGCTCGTCCTCTCCCTCTCACTCCAAAGGAAGGTAAAATGTGATGACCAGAAGCTGCCCACTTAACTTGGAATTTACTGCCTAGATTCCTTCCTTCCTTCCTTCCTTCCCTTCCTCCTTCTCTCCTTCCTTCCTTTCTTCCTTCCTTTCTTCCTTCTCTCCATCCCTCCTTCCCTTTCTTCCTCTCTCCCTCCCTCCTTCCTTCCTTCCTTTCCTTCCTCCTTCTCTCCTTTCTTCCTTTCTTCCTTCCTTCCTCCCTCCCTCCCTTCTTTTCTTCTTCCATTCCTCCCTCCCTCTCTGCCTCCCTCCTTCCTTCTTTCCTTCCTTCCTTCCTTTCTTCCTTCCTTCTTTCCTTCCAGTCCACTCTGAAGCTCACAGATTGCACAATAGGTCCCTGCCCAAACTCCATTTAATGCCTGTATTTTGGGCCCTTCCGGCTTAGAGTGAAAGTCTAACTGTTTCTCTTTGGAACAGCCACCCTGAAGGTCTTCCCCTCCCAGCTTGTTTTTTTTTTCTTTTTTTTTCTAATTAAAGGGGCCATCCCTTCACTCACTTCTTAAAGAGGCCCATTCCCTGAATGGGAGTTATTTCATCCTAAGTGAGTACCTGAAAAGGCCTTAGCCTCAAAGGGCCAGCATCTCCCACTGCATCCTGGGTCATCTCCAGTCTTCCTGAGGTATATCAGGTCACTGGATCCTGATGGCTCAGGAAGAGAAAGTTAGGCTGGTGACCTTGCACAGCCCTCCCTCACTCACATCAAAGTCAACTGCAAGTTCCCTGATGCCATGGTCCTCTTGGAAAACGAAGGACGAAACACAAGCTGCTGTGATGTGTCTCTGTCTTCGTAGTCAGTCCATTGCCTATCACCTTCTTTGTTTTATGCACATGCATTTTTTTTACTTTCTTTGCCTTGATGAGGTTTTTCCCACAGTAGCTGTGTGCAGACTATTGAGGCTGGCTTCAGCTCAGGTTCTCTAGCAGGTCTGGGTGCCAGGTTATCTGTCTGAAGTCTCAGGCTTGGCTGTCAATCCCTAGGGTACAATACACAGCTGAGTTTAACAGACATGTTAACCTTTGTTTTCGGCTTAAGTAACTCAACATGAAAAGAGATGGGCAGAAAGGCACAGGTTGAGGGGTAAGTGGGAAATAGGAACTGGCCTGAGAAAACCTCTTCAGTCCTAGGGCCCTGCAAGTAGATCTAAGGAGTGCTTTACACCCATCATTCAAAAATACATGCCCTTTCCTTCCTTCTAAATGTTATTTGGACAAAGTAAAAATAAGAGCTTTGCAGAAAATCTCAGCCCTGGAAATCTCTGGCATCCTGGATTTGTTCAATGGAACTGCTTTTTTGCTGGATCCAAACAAAGGCTACATCCATGTGTTGGATAAGAGATAAACAGAGCTAGAAAAGATGCCAAAGGTCATGTAGTCTCTGGTGTTACACAGGAGGAAACTGAGACCCATAGATGGTAAGTGATTTGGTCCTATTTATATAACACTTTGGGCTTTGCAAACTGATTTATGTTTTCAATCTAATTTAGAGCTCATGGCTCTGGAAGATAGGTGCTGTTATTAGTCCATTTTATAGATGAGGAAATTCAATCTCAGAGATGTTAAGTGTCTTGAGGCAGGATTTGAACTCAGGTCTTCTTGACTCTAATTTAAGCTCTCTGTTCACTATGAAACATAGTTGCCTTAGGTCTTGCCGAGGGTCATAAAGTTAATAAGTAAAACAGCCTAGGATATGAACCCAAGATGTCTGACTCCAGATCCAGTTTCTTTCCACAGCTACCTCTAAAGTTTAAAGCAGTAATGATGTTGGCATCTATTTCCATGGTGCTTTGGGGTTTCTGAAGTACTTTATAAGCATCACCTTACCTGATGGTGTAGTAGAGTGGTGGACTTGGAGACCAAAAGACTTGGGTTCAAATTCTGCCTCAGACACACACAACTATGTGACCCTGGACAAGTCACATCACCTGCCTCTGTTTCCCCATCTGTAAAATGAAGATAATAATAGTGCCTACCTCATAAACTCATTGTGAGGATCAAATGAAATAAAATACTTTGCAAACCTTAGAGTGTTCTCTCTCTCTCTGTATATACATATATATTATATATATACACATATATACATAAGCTATTATTAATAATTATTCTTCCAAACAACAACCAGATGAAGGAAATAATATAAGCATAATTATCCCCATTTTATAGATGAGTCAACTGAGGCTGAAAGGAATTGAGTGATTTTCCCACAGACATACAACTGCTTTTCTTCTGAGGCAAGATTCAAATCTAGGTTTTCCCTATAACAAGTCCAATATTCTTCCCGCTTTCCACTGTGCCTCTTGCTCCCTGAGAATGGGAGGGGCTAGGCTCCGTTCTTGGTCATTACTGGTCCCTGGCCAGCTGCTTTAAGTGCCTCCTCTCTCCCTCATACATTTTGCTTTCTGCCTCCCCCATTCTCTGCCCCCCCACATACACATAACTAGGATAATAGCAAGTTGTTTCTCCTCTACCTCACAAGGAAGCTGTAAAGATTAGAGTCAGAACTTTGAGCTGCTCAGATGAAAAGACTCCTATAAATACCGAGCATTATTGTAAAAAGTCGGTGTGAATTGACAGAAATGTGCTGCTTAAGCAGTTCCTACCTGGCTGTAGCTCTAAAATAGGTGTGACCTTGCTCTCCAGTGAAAAGGGGGGAAGGGAGGAGTTGGAGCCTTAGCCATGAGAGCATAAAACTCGGGTATGTGCAGCTTAGGCAAGTTAGATGATCCCTTTCCAGTCAATCTTATTCTTCTGCAAAATGGGATAACGCCACATGCCCCTTGCCTATCTCTTGGGCATAGGAGATGGCAAGATAGCACACACCCCTTCACAGGGCCATGACCGCACTGAGGCGTTCAGGCCCATCCCCTTAGGAGGACACCTGGGACCTAAATGGACACCCTCTTATCTTCTTCCGCATTGCTTTCACTTTTCAGTGCTCCCTAAGGGATTCTGCGAAAATGTCTCCACAACATTTTTTGTACATGGCCTTTAATCTCCACATAAACCAGAGAAATGTAAAATGAGATAGACCCCTGCCATGTTAGACAGAGCTGACTTGTTCAGAGCTCCTTGTTGCATAATGATTTAGAAATACAGTTGTGTGGTGATTGTGGTTGTATGTGAGATTCTAAGAAGGAGAGGGGAAAGAGGGAGTGGAGAGAGGAGAGGGGAGGGGGGAGAGAGGAGAGGAGGAAAGGAACAAGAGGAAAGGGGAAGGGGAAGGGGAAAAGGGAAGAGGAGAGGGGGAGGGAGAGAGGAGAGGGGAAGGGAGGAGGGGAGAGGGAAAGGGGTAGAGGGAAGAGGAAAAAGGAAGAGGGGAAGGGGAAGAGGGTAGAGGGGAAAGGAGAGGGGAAGGGGGAGAGGGGAGAGGAGAGGGGGACAGTCTGTGAAAGGAACAGAGATGGGAGACAAATGTCATATGTGAGGAAGAACAAGAAAGTCACTCTGATGCATAGAATGTGAAGGGGAATAATGTATAATAAGGTTGGAGAAGTTGACTAGAGGGAGATTTGAAAACAGCTTTAAATGCCAAACAGAAGAATTTGTATTTCACCCTAGAAGTAATAGGAATTCACTAGAGTTTATTAAGTAGGGACCCGACATTATCTAACTTTCTCTTTAGGAAAACCTCTTTGGAAGTTGTGTGAAGAATAGACTGAAAGGGAGAGAGAATTGAGGCAAGCAAGTTAACTAGAAGCTAGCACAAGTCAGGCTGTTGCTGATGGAGACCTGAACAAAGGTGGCGGCCAGTGAGTAGACGGAAGGTAGCTGAGACAAAAAGTATCATGGAGGTAGAAACAAAAAGACTTGAAAACTGATTGGATATTTGTGAACCTGAGTGACTTGTATGATGGTGGTGCCCTTGACAGAAACAGGAAAGCTTCAGAGAGCGGTAGATTTAGGGGAAATGCCGGTGAGTTCTGTTCTGAACATGTTGAGTTTGAGATGCCTGTAGGATATTCAGTTGGAAATGCCCAAATGGCAATTGGTGATGAAGGACTGGAGCTAAGGAGAGAAAAGTGATGTATTTATAGATTTGGGCATTACTGAATAGAGATGACATTTAAACTCATATGGGAACTAATGGGGCAACAGAGACAGAGACAGAGAAACAGAGAGAGGGAGGGAAGTGGGGGGGGGAGAGAGAGAGAGACAGAGAATGGAAGAATTCAATTCAAGCTGATATGCACTGTTAAGCACTTCCTGGGTACTAGACATGTGTTAAGCACTGGGTACACAAAGAAACAAGATAACACTATCCCTGCCCTCAAGGGGTTTCCACTCTATAGGGAATTATAAAAGCAACATGTATATAGAAAAGCAGATATTTTTTAAAAGATAGTTTTGTGGTGTGGGGCGAGAACGCTAACAAGTGAGGAGATCAGAAAAAGACCTCACATAAGAGGTCATAATGTCTGAGGTGAATCTTGAAGGAAGTTAAGGATTGCAAGGGGGAGGTGAGAAGGGAGAGTATTCCAGGAATGGAAGACAATCGTTACAGAGGAACAGAAGCAGTTGATGGAATGTCCTAAACTGGGAACAGCAAGGAGGCTAGTTTGAACACATCACAGAGGGAATAAAGAGATTGTGAAGGGACTGAAATGCCAGAGGAGTTTGTATTCGATAAAGGCAGAACCATTGAAGCTTGTCAAGCAAGAGAGTGGAGTAATGAGATCCGTCCTTTCAGGAATGTCAGCAGCTGTATCAAGGTTGGATTGGTGCATTAAAGGGATTGGAGAAAGGGAGACCAATCAGGAACTACTCTAACAGTCATGGTGAAAATCAATGCTTTTGAATTGTGAGAAGATTTTTGAGAGTCCCTTGGACAGCAAGGAGATCAAAACTGTCAATACTTAAATTAATTCAGGTCATTCACTGGAAGGTCAAACACTGAAGCTGAATTTTAAATATTTTGGCCACATAATGAGAAGACAGGACTCATTTGAAAAGATTCTGGTGTTGGGAAAGATTAAAGGCAGAAGGAGAAGGGGACGGCAAAGGATGAGATGGATAGATAATGTCATGGAAGCCACAAACATGAGCTTGGACAGACTTCAGGAGACAGTTGAGGATGGGAAGGCATGACATGCTATGCTCAAGTCACAAAGAGTCAGTTGTGACTGAACAACAAAATGGTGGGAGCAGAGGGCAAAATAGAACTTGAAAGAATTCACTGATCACCCCTTGAAAAAGATCCCAAAAAGAAAACTCCTAGGAATGTCATAGGCAGGTTCTAGAGTCCCCAGATCAAGGAGAAAATATTACAGGCTGCCAAGAAGAAACAATTTGAATACTGTGGAAACACAATCAGGATAACCCAGGATCTAGCAGCTTTTACATTAAGGGATCGAAAGGCCTGGAATATGATATTCTGGAGATCAAGGGAGCTAGGATTAAAACCAAGGATCACCTACCCAGTAAAATTAAGTATAATGTTTCAGGGAGAAATATGGTCATTCAATGAGGTGGAGGACTTCCAAGCACTCTTGCTAAAAAAAAA
>CM053580.1:221661548-221673482 GCA_028627135.1 Pseudochirops cupreus | reverse complement strand
TTTGAGTATTCTAAATACCCAAACTCACTATAAAGGCTATGTGAAGAAGATGCTAATTACATCCAGAAAAAGAATTGATAAATAGAAGTAAGTATAGAATGATTTTATTTTACATATACATATGTATGTATATATATATGTATATATATATGTGTATACACACACACACACACACACACATATATATATATATATATATAAAGTGTATGTGCCTAAAGTAGCCTTTTCCAGGGCAAGGGAAGGGAAAAAAAGAAAAAAATTTACATGATAACTATTATATGTTATAATAGATTTACAGTTTCATGGGCAATCATCTTTGTTTATTATATTATGTTAAGGAAATACTTGTTTTATTCCATAAATTAAAATTAAAGTAAATAAAACTAAAAAAAATTGTTTGTCTAAAATTAAAAATTTTTGTACTAACAAAATCAATGCAGCTAAAATTAGAAGAAAATCAGGAAACCAGGAGGAAATTTTTTGTAGTGAATTTCTCTGATAAGGATCTCATTTATAAAATATGTAGGGAACTGAATCAAATTTAAAAGAATAAGAGCCATTCCCCAATTGATAAACGATCAAAGGTTATGAATAAGCAATTTTCAAAGGAAGAAATCCAAGTTGTCAATAGTCATATAAAAATGCTCTTTAAAAAATCATTATTGATCAGAGAAATGCAAAGTAAAGCAACTCTAAGGTACTACCTCATAGCCATCAGATTGACTATGATGGCAGAAAAGAAAAATGATAAATGCTGAAGGGGATTTGGGGAAACAAACACACTAATGCACTTATAGTAGGGCTGTGAACCAGTATAACCATCCTAGAAAGCAATTTGGTGCTATAACCCAAAAGGCCATTAAACAGTCCATACATACCCTTCAACTCAGCAACGTTATTACCGGATTTTATCCTAAGATGATTTCTTACAAAGAGGGAAAGTCCTTAGATATACAATAGTATTTATAGCAACGGTTTTTGTATTGGCAAAGAATTGGAAACTGAAGGGATGTCCATCAATTAGTGAATGGCTAAACAAGTTATGGTCTATAATTATGATGGAATACTATTGGGTTATAGGAATTGATGAAGGGGACAGTTTCAGAAAAATCTGGGAAGACCTATTTTAACTGGTGAAAAGTTAAGGGAAAAGAACCAGGAGAGCAATCTACAAAGGAAGAGCAATATTATAAAGATAACCAACTTTGAAAGACTTAGTAACTCTGATCAGCACAGTGATCACCCCAATTCCAAAAGACTCATGATGAAAATTATTAACCACCTCCAGAGAGAGAACTGGTGGACTCAGAGTACTAGGTGGGGGTGGGGGAATAAAAAGTCTATATTTTTCTCTTTCTTTCTTTTTCTTAACATGCTCATTGGGAAATTTGTTTTGTATGACTATGCATATCTGTAATAGGTTTTGTTTTTCTTTCCTTCTCTTTGGGTAGGTCAGGGAGAGGAGGCAGAATAGAATTTGGAACTAAAAAGAAAAGATTTTAAAGATTTCTTTATTTTAAAAAATAAATCAAATTTTAACTCTTTTTAATGAGAAAAGAAGAAAAGTATTAAGTCAACCCCTTAAAGTCCTATATGATTAAGCAAAAACCTCAAAGATTCTCAGTGCTTATCAAAGAAGTGTCTACTGAGAATTAGCATTCTGCTACAGGGGAGGGACAAAGTCTGGTATAGTAAAAAGAATCAATATTCTTTCCACTGTACTATACTGTAGACCAAGGAAAATTGGATACAAAATAATCCATACATTTCAATCCAAACAGGTACGAAGGACTCCAGAAAGTCTTTGTCAAAAGCTAGAGAGAAGAAATAAGGAAAAAATAAGATTCGAAGGGAGAATTATGAAGATCTCCTTCCATTGGTGAGGGAGGTGGTTAGTCTTATGTTGTAGAAACCAAACAGGTGTGTATTTAGCACCCAAGAGAAAAGAATCTTACTCATCCAAAGGCAAAAAAAAGAACCAAAGACAGTACCTTGATCTGTGAATGGTGCACAGAAGTAGGATTTTACCCCTGAGTATCTCTAACCCTAAGGGTGAGGTACCAGTGGGAAGTCAAAACCAGCAGCAGTTAGATGGGATTTGTTTTCTGAATGTTCACTTGTACCAAGCTGGCAGAGCAAAATGAACCATATTTGAACTATGACTTGAACTATGAACTCCTTCAAGCCAAAAAAGTTGTATTAAAATTTAAGTCTCTTGAGGAGCAGAGGTATTGAGGAGTGGCAGTGGGATGCAGTGGTAAGAGTACTGAACTATGATCTTTACCAAAATTCCTTCTCACTAGAGTTAGGTTGAGCTACACATTTTAAACAGCTGTGTGCAATGGATTACAACGGACCAGGTGGAACTGAAAGATCCCATTTTAGAAGGTGGGAGAGGGCAGGAGAGGCAGCTAAGTATGGAGATTGCCTTCTTTTTACACTTGGAAGGTGGCAGTGAAGGGTGAATGAACCATAGACCTACAGCATGGAAAGCTGTCCACCTTTTCATAATAGTCCAGATGATAAATCTCTTACTTGATATGTCTAGACTTAATTTAATAAATAAAGAGGAGATAACTATTTTCATTAATAGTTCCTATTTCACCATTATTCTTGGTGACAAAAAAAGTTATCTGCTTCTAAATAGGATTCAAAAAGAAGTCACATGTGAAATTGATTTTCTTTTTCTACCTGAAAGCAAGTTTGAGTGGTGTGAGTTGAACCGTGTGCACGCACGCGCGCAGGCACACACACACACACACACACACACGCACACATCAAACTTAAGACATCCGCTGCCATTTAGTTCTTCCCTCTGAAGTTTTCCTATCATGAGTCACTCGGGCTCACCATGTGTTCATTTTCTAATTTCATAAGCTCTTCTTCCTTATGACAGAAACCAATGAATCACCTGAACCAGATCTGATATTTTAAGAACTTATAAGATCTATTCGCTGGTCAACTTCTCTCTGAACATTAGGCAGCTATGTAGCTTGGTGGAGAGAGTGCTGTTTTTGGCTTCAGGCTAAGTTCAAATCCAGCCTCAGATACTATCTGAGTGACCCTAGGCAAATCATTTAACCAGTGTTTGCTTCAATTTCCTCATCTGTAAACTGGGGACAATAATAGTACCTACCTTCCAAGATTGTTGTGAGGATCAAATGAGTTCATAATTGTAAAGTGCTAAGCACAAGTTTGATACATAAGTGACACGTAAATGTTAGCTATTATTATTTTAATCATAAAGTTTTGAAATTCTCAACATACATTCCAAGGCATAGGAATCTATCAGCCAAAAGTCATTTGAAGAAAACTAGGTTACATTGCAGAACAATTTTCCTTCCATTCTCCTTGATTTATCTATCTTCTTCAATCTGCTCCCATAAAAAAAGACACATATGTTGAAATTTGCATTCCAGCATTATGCTCTTCTACTTTATTGATAGACTTACAGTATTTCAGAGCCAAAGGGAACTTTAAATTTCACCTAATACAAGCCATTCACTTAGCAGATAAGGAAACTGAGATCCAGGTTGGTTAACTGGGTTAGGAAATGTCACCTACCTAGAACTCGCACCTGGTCCTGGCTCTTAGCTCAGTGCTCTTACCACAGTGCCCAATTGCTTCTTCTCAATAACTCTGCTTCTCAAGAAATCGTAATCGAATAAGAATGTTATGGCCCAAATTCAAGTGTTCAAAGACCCTTCCTCTTGCTTTACAGCCTCAAACCAAAGCTGGCATTTGGCAGCTCACTTCAGGTGCCTCTTGACGGGTTGTTTTATTCTGTTAAGTATAAACAAGTTCCGACAAGAAGGAAGTGAATATTAATCAATACGCCTTGGCTGGAGTTCAGAGCTGTCATTCCTGAGACTTGGTATCTGGGGAGGAAATGGATGCAACGGAAAGGAGATAGGACTTCCTTGACAAGCAGAACAACAGATGCAGGAGCAATGGTGTCAGAGAGAGTTGGCTGTGTATCTGATGGGAATGTTGATGAATGTCAGTGGAGAACATTATGGCACAGTAAGCATTTAATATATGCTGCCTAACGAGCAACAATGAGGAGTAGCAGCCTCGCTTTATGACCAGAGGGTGACATATTGAACTTAATAGTTAAGAGTACCCCCAAAAGGTAAATAACTAAAGAGAGCCAGAATCTTGCAGAACTCTCATTTGCACATAAAGAGTAAATAGAATGAGAGCTAAATGAGCAGGCTCACTGCCCCACCAAGACAAAATCTGTTTACACCTATTATGGCTGGTTCTTGGGGACATCGCGCTGCCTGCCTTGCCCGTCTCTGAAAATGAAGTTTGCTACAACCCAGTATTGTCAGTTTGGGTTGATTTTTTTGTTTTTCTTTTGTTTTGTTTTGTTTTTTATCTCCTCAGGGTTGACAAGTGACTACTTGCAGGTCAAGTCCAAACATGCATACATATGCAACCTTGTTATTTTTAGTCTGCTGCTAAATACTACCTGCTGTTTCTATATGAAGGTTGGACGACATCAACGGCCCTTCTGTCCCCTCTGTCACAGATAGTCTGAATTCTCACAAGGGCGGATTCGCCCTACCTCCTTATCATCCTGGCTCATGCAGCAACAATTCAACAACCATTCATTAAGAGAAACTTTGAAAGATTTTTTTACCACCTTCTATGGGTGTTTTATGATCTTGCCTGAGCAAAAAAGGTGCTGAAGTGACAGGCGGTAAACACACCTCAAGAGATTTATAGCCATCAGTTCTGATAAAGGAAATGTGCTGCTATATCCTATTGTGAGACAGACAAATCTCTTCCTCATTTAGATGCCCTGGAAGGATTCTCCTCTCCCAAGTGTATGGAAGAACTTCGGAAATCTAAGAAAGGATTTAGTTTGCAAAATTTTTCATTTCCAATTCTGTAGCTCAAAAGTGATTACTGTCCTGTGCCTTTGATGTTCACTCAAACTCTACTTGCACATTTCAGAATGATATTCTGGTTACTGGTTTACCTCACCATAGGAGCTTATACATACAGCAATAGTGCCTGTCATCTCACAGACGCACACACGTGTACACACACACACACACACACATACAAACACCGTCTCTCTATCTCTTTCTCCTCTCCTTAAAACAGGCAATTAATCATTTTCTCCCCCAAGACCAGATTTTATAGTCGGAAGCCAATTGTCAGCATACTTGTTCCTAAATAAACAGACAGACATAGCAGCTAATAGATTATTTCACATGGAGAGGGCATCGTGGGAAGAGAACCTGCGTCTCCTGCTTTCCCAGGCAGGTGTTCTGCCTGTTAAAATAAAGGTCAGTTCCTTTGGCTCAATGCTCTTGGGCAAAGTGCCCAAAATTGCTTACAATTTCTAATATAACTGATACTTAGATAGTTCTGCAAACTGAGAGCCTCATTTATACAATGGAACTCAAGGATTTGTTCCAGAGAAGCTGTGTCTAGCTTCTTTGTCTCTCCAAAGATTTTCATTTAAAAAAAAAAAGATGGCAACAGGACAGTATTTCATGGCTTCAGGTTTCCTGACTGTCATCTTCCTCAGACTGTTCTTCTAGATGGGCAAAAATTGCACTCCTGATTTTGCTGGTGAAGAAAATGAAACCCGTGGAGGTTAAGTGACTATGGTCTGTAATTGGAAAAAAAAATCAGATGGACCAAGAGTGCCATCTCAGACTCATCATCTCCTTTCTCTTTTTCCTTCTCCTCTGCACTGTGCTTTCTAATCTGTTAAAAGGCATTTATACCAGGCAGTTATCACCCTTAAGAATACAAAATCTCATTCCTGGTCAAACTTTATTACTGAGGTTGAGTGGGATTGGGCTCTCCATCCTCTCAATGAATGATGGGGAAATTTGATGTCAACTTCTTACATTAGATTTCCCCTCTCTGTGAAAATCAGCATGGCACAGTGGACAGAGAACCAGTGTTGGCTTCAGAGAGTCCTGGGTTCAAGTCCTCCCTTGACATCTACTAGGTTTGTGACCAGGGACAAGTCACAACCTCTCAATGACTCAGGCAACTGTCTGAGACTGTAATTCACCAATGATTGACACTCCATCAGTAAAGGGAGTTGCCACACTAATGAACTCCAGGGTCTGGACCAAAAAAGAAAGATAAAGATAGTGAGAGGATAAAAGAGGAGAAGGCATTGTCATCTGTGGCTCATGAAATAGATGTCAAAAGTGAACTGCAGTGAACTGGCAGACCTGGTTGATCAGTTAGTTTTGCTGAACTGCTTATTTTTCAGTCTTTGTTACAAGAGACGGCTCTTGGAGACAGGTTAGGGGAAGGGATGTATTTGGAAGACGCTATAAAAACAAAAGATATGAATATTTTTTTTTCCTAAATAAACCTGCCTGTGGTGAGATGACATACTTAGTTCATGTTTGCAGGAATAGGAGTTATTTTTGCAGCTGACATTTGCCAACATAATTTAAGGTAAAGGTGTCAAGTGAATCCGCAATAAAGAAAAAAGAGAAACCAAACTCTTCCCCCCTCATTCTATCCTTGTCATGTAGATCGAAAGCAGCCTGTGTCCTTTCAGGACCATTAGCGAAGAGGAAAGTGCACCAGCTGCTGGGGAGCTTGCCATCAGAGGAACACAAAATCTTTACACTGAGGCGTCCAATCCCCAAGCAAATCCTTTAGCACCCAAAGCATCTTGACTCTCCTCTGGAGCCAGTGAAGCAAATTCCATTGTTCTCCATTGTCTTCTCCTTTAATTCCACCTGCTTTCAAAGGCTCTGCTCCAATTGTTCTTAAACCTGTAGCATCATCACCAAAGGAAAGTGTGAGAGAGAGAGAGCCCAAGGATTAGGCTCATGCTGGCTGGGCTGCTCTGTTGTTGGGCACCTTAAGGAAGAAGAAACGACTTCACTTCCCTTCAGTAACTGGAGCAAAGCTCTCCCTGCTGGGGAGATGGTCCTATTCCATAGCCTGGCTCTTCCACTGGGTCATGAATATTTGGAACAATAACACAACTGTCTGAACTGCATGGGAAACTATCTCTTGCTGGGATTTGGAGCACACCCTCCTACAAACCCAGACATGCACAAAAGTTCAGCATATCACCGCAGGAAGTGAGACTAGTGGCTGTAGGCATCATTAATCATGTTGAAACGATTATTCTTTGAAAACAAAATGCTGGGGATATATCTTTGGTGAAGTCATGCCCTATCAAAACAAGGAATTTAACAAAAAAAATTTAACACTCATTCTCCTGATCCATTGGAAAGTCCCACTTACTCTGCCCTAGCAAGAGCTGTCAAGAAAAAGATGTCTTCTAAGTAGCCAGAAGCAAAACAAGAAACCAGTTTCCTCATTAACTAAAGGTCAGGAAAATACTTTGAGACTGTGAATTATCAGACAAAGTACTTTACAAAGGGATTAAGATGATGGATCACAATTTCCCTTCTCCCTACCTGCCTAGGTCTATAGAAGTTTAAAAAAATCATTTGGGCTTTTGCTACTTTCTGATGAAAGAAACAACCTTCATTTTCACTATGGAAAACCCAAGAAGCTGTCTACAATCATCCTTTTTCGCTTCATTGTTCTGCCAGAAGAAGAATGTGGGCAATTACACCCCAACCAAATGGAGTCAATTCATGAGATAATGAGACAAGAGGAAGCCTTTACCCCCTAGGTAGGGCCAGATGGCTCTTCCCTGTAGTGAGCACAGCTCGACTATTAGTTCCTCTAATCCTACCTTTATAGTGGCAAGTCCTCCCTGGCCAAGTCTTCCAAAAGCTGAGACATTTTGCTTTCCTTGGGGTTATGAAAATCAGTACCTGTGGAAATGAAGCCTTAACTTTGGGGGTCTGCCCTAGAGATTTCCTATATGTCAGGTGACTTCGAGTGCTAGAGCAAGGCTTCTTCACCTGTTCTGTGACCTAGTCTTCTTTGACATGAAGCCCATGGATCCTTTCTCAGAATAATAAATTTAAATACACAAGGATACTAAAGAAATTGGATTCAAGTACAGTTATTGAAGTATTAAAAAAAATGTTCATGGACTCCAGATTAAGAACCCCTTTCCTAGAGTGTTGCCAGTAAATACCGCTGTCCAGTGGTGTTTAGCTCAAATAGAAAAGAGTTGGGGTGAGAGGGAGAAGGCACTAATCCATTCATAAGGATTCCTGCGGGCTGTATATTGAGTTAGTTTTATAATGTAATATTATCCATGTTTTATTGTATTTTATTTATTAAATATTTCTCAATTACATTTTAATCGGGTTCAGGCTATGCTGGGGGAGATGGAGCGAGAGGGTGGGTAGGGGTAAAATGCCATACTTTTGGGGGCACCTCTGGTCTAGGACACTAAGAGGTTAAGTGACTTTGGGGGGAAGGCAATCAGGGTTAAATAACTTGTCCAGGTCACACAGCTACTAAGCACCTATCCACTGTGCAACCTAGCTGCACCCTGTCCTTTTTTTCCCCATCCTCTTAAGAAAAGAAAAATTCCCCTTGGGAATCAGAGTTGTAAGTTACTGAAATAAAATATTTACACAATTTCTAAGACTCTGAGCTTTCTCAGTCCAAGGACATGTACACACATTGATAGTTTCTTCTTTGAAGCTCAGTCAGGAAATAACTATGAGATGGATAAAGAACTTATCCTGGAATTCTTTCAATCTTTAGATGAAAGACTTGTCAATGTCCCAAGTGCGCACAATTTGGAGGAGCTAGGTGACACAGTGAGTACAGCCCTGGGCCTGGAGTCAGGAAGTCCTGGGTTCAAATCCGACCTCCAACACGTACAAACCATGTGACACTATCAAGTCACTTAACCTCTGCTTGCCTCAATTTCCTCATCTATAAAATGCCTATAATAATTATCAGCACCCACCTCCCAGGGCTGTTGGTGACTAAAACAAGACAATGATTGTAGAGCACTTAGCACAGTGCTTGGCACAGAGTGATAACTACACAAATGTTAGCTGTCATTATTATGATTATTAATTACCATTTGCATTGCTTGGATTTTTTCCACCCAAAGAAACTGTGAGTATTCAGGACCAAACTATGCAAACTGACCATCTGCATAATTACCTTCCTGCAGATAATTGCCAGTCTTCCATTTTATCTTCTACTGGGTATCATTTAATACAGTTCCATGATTCTTGGCCTGTGACATGGAGAGGAGACTACTGATGTCACCAAGATGGGCTTCTGTCACATTGAACAATGTAGGAGTTTACTGAAAACACTGCACAGTCTCTCAAGTGCCACCCAGTCTGGCCTCTTCTCCCTTCTTGATTGAAGGTCCAACTCCTTATCTAGCTGCACCACCTGTGCAAAATCCATGTACTGATGGACTAACATCTCAATTTTCTGTCCCTCCATCAGGGTGCCACCACCTGGTGATATGGGTTTTTTAATCTACTTCATTATTTTCAAATGTATGTAAAACTCTTTGCAAGCCTTAAAGCACTCTATAAAGTGAGCTATTATTATCACCTCTTATTTTTATTTTCAATATAGGTTAAAACACTCTCTTGGACTAGATGGTCTCTAAGGTCCTTTCCTGCTCAATGAATCTATGATCTTTTAAATGACTGTGGCTTTGCCTGGTGAAGAATACAGGATAGCATCCCAGACTTGGAGCAGTCAGGATGTGATCCAGGAATAGAAGCCTTTGGAAAAAGCTGCCATCCATGAGGAAGCTTTCTGTTTCAACTCAGCCCTTGTCATACTTTGTGACTCTTCTGTTATCTCTTAGCCTTTTTTTTTTTTGCTTTTTGGAGGGGGGAGGGCAGGGCAATTGGGGTTAAGTGACTTGGCCAAGGTCACACAGCTAGTAAGTGTTGAATGTCTGAGTCCAGAGTTGAACTCAGGTCCTCCTGACTCCAGGGCCAGTGCTCTATTCACTGCACCACCTAGCTGCCCCGTCTCTCAGTCTTGAATAGCCCCAGACATTTTTCCAGTAATACATGTCCTTGAAAATGTCTTTTAACATTCTATTTAAGATCAATACTTTAGAGGAGCTTGAATTTCTGTTTGATGCTTTGTTGGAATCAAACTAGTTATCTTGACACTTGTGTCTGCTCATAAAATCTTGTATTTTTTATAATTTAATTTTTTTACTTTAAATTTTTAAAATTAACTTTTATGTTTATTTTTGGTTTACATGATTCATTTCCACAAGATTTTGAGTTACAAATGTTCTCCCCATCTTTCCCCTACCTACCACCCCAAAACAGTGATCCCATTGTATAACCCCTCCCCCAGTCTGCTCTCTCCTATATCCCTCTCCATCCCCCCTCTGACTTTCCAGTAGGGCAAAATGGGTCTCCATACCCCAGTGCCTGTATATCTTATTTCCCAGTTGCATGTAAATAATAATAATAATAATAATTTTTTAAATTTGATTTTAAAACTTTGAATTCTAGATTCTTTCCCTTCCTCCCTCCTCACCCACCCTTACTGGGAAGATAAGCAATTCAATATAGGTTGTACATGTATAGTTACATAAAACATTTCCATAGTGGATATATTGTGAAAGACTGACTATATTTCCCTTCATCCTATCCCACCCCCCACTTGTTCTATTTTCTACTTTGACCCTGTGTCTTTTCAAAAATGTGTACTTCTAACTACCCTCTCCCCCAACCTGCCCTCTCTTTCATCATCCCCCCTCTCATTCCCTTTCCCCCTACTCTCCTGTAGGGCAAGATACCCAATTTAGTGTGTATGTCATTCCCTTCCTAAGCCAAATTCAATGAGAATAAGGTTGACCCATTCCGTTTTGCCTTCCTGTTCTTCCCCTCCACTGTAACAGTTATCTCTTGCCTCTTCTATATGAGATAATTTACCCCATTCTGTCTCTTCCCATCTCCTCTCATTATATTCCTCTCTCACCTCTCAATTTCACCTTTTAAATATCATCCCTTCCTATTCAATTGATCCTGTGCCCTCTGTCTATGTATATCTGCATACATATATACACACACTTGCATATGTATTCATATGCATATATGCCCTCCTATGTAGACATACATATAGATACACATTTATATCCCCTTCAACTATTCTCATACTGAGAAAAGTTTCATAAGTTACAATTATCGTTTTTCCATGAAGGCATATAAATAGTTCAACTTTTATAAGTTCCTTATGATTTTTTTCCCCTGTTTATCCTCTCATGCTTCTCTTGCTTCTTGTATTTGAATGGCTAATTTTCTCTTCCATTCTGGTTTTTTCATCAGGAATGCTTGAAAGTCCTCCACCTCATTGAATAATCACATATTCCCCAGAAACACTATGCTCAGTTTTGCCAGGTAGGTTATTCTCAGTTTTACTCCTAGCTCCCTTGATCTCCAGAATATCATATTCAAGCCCTTTGATCCCTTAAAGTAGAAGCTGCTAGATCCTGTGCTATCCTGATTGTGTTTTCACAATATTCAAATAATTTCTTCTTGGCTTCTTATAATATTTTCTCCTTGATCAGGCAATTCCAGAACCTGGCTATAATATTCCTAGGAGTTTTCTTTTTGGGATCTTTGTCAAGAGGTGATTGGTGAATTCTTTCAAGTTCTATTTTGCCCTCTGGTTCTAAAATATCAGGGCAATCTTCCTTGAGAATTTCTTGAAGGATGATTTCTAGGCTCTTTTTTTGATCATGGCTTTCAGGTAGTCCAATAATTTTTAAATTGTCTCTCCTGGATCTATTTTCCAGGTCAGTGGTTTTTCCAATGAGATATTTCACATTGCCTTCTATTATTTCATTTGTTTGGATCTGTTTAAGAGTATCTTGATTTCTCCTGAAGTGATTAGCTTCCATTTGCTCCACTCTAATTCTGAAGGAATTGTTCTCTTTTGCAAGCTTTTGAAATTCTTTTTCCATCTGGCAAATTCGGCTTTTTAAGGCATTCTTCTCCTCATTGGCTTTTTGGGCCTCTTTTGCCATTTGAGTTAGTCTATTTTTTAAGGTGT
>CM053580.1:221624833-221661448 GCA_028627135.1 Pseudochirops cupreus | reverse complement strand
CTCTTACTTGATTTTCAAAATCCTTCTCGAACTCCTCCATGGCCTGTGACCAGTTTATTTTTCTTGGAAGTTTTTGATGCAGGAGTTCTGACTATGTTGTCATCCTCCCATTCCATGCTTTGATCCTTTTTGTCCTCAAAAAAGGAATCTAAAGTTGGATAGCTGTGCTTGCTTTGCTTCCTTTGCTTGCTCATGTTGCCAGTCAATTACTTGACTTTTGAGCTCTTTGCCACAGTAGAACTCTGCTTCCAGAGGGGAGAGCTTTGAACCAAATGGCTGAGGGTTTTGCAGCTTCCAGAGCTATTAGGAGGGTGCCATCTCTATAGCCCCCACCAGCTTTGGCTCACTGGTCACACACCTCAGGACCACCACCCAAGACCACAATCCAGATCTAGGCAGGTTAAGGCAAGAGCGCTTAGCCTCTGAATGGTCTCTTGGGCCCCCTACAATCTGCAGGCTGGGAGCTCTGAAGCAGCCACATGGAGGCAGCTGCAGGGCCACCACTTCTGCCAATTCTCACTCTGGGAGCAGAGGCTGGACTGTGCCTCTGCTGCCCCCTCCCCCTGATCCAGCAGAGTTCCACTGACCTTTTACTTTGTCTTTGGCATTTATGGGTTGATAATTCTGGAAACCGCCACAGCTGCTGGTGATCCACTCTCCCAAATGCTCCAGTTGTGACTACTTGGGGCCGCCTGGGGCTAAAACCACTGGCTCACAGGGGGCTGGGCTTTGCTCCCAGCATGCTGTGATGAACCCTTCCTGTCCACCTGCCAGGCTGCCTTCTGCAGGATATTTGTTTCTTTCTGTCACTTTGTGGGTTCTGGATCTCTAAAATTTGTTTAGAGTCATATTTTATAGCTATTTGAAGTGGTTATGGGGGGAGCCATGGAGTTTTCCTGCTTCTATGCCACCATCTTAGAATCTTGTATTATAACATGTGCTTGGTGGGCACCATTTCTGAAGAAAGCAGCAATTTAAATGCTTATTAAAAAAACAACAACAATGAAGAATAGGATTTAGTGGCATCTTATAATCATTTCACTTTGCAGTTAGTTGCATGACTATAAAGATATCACCTGTCGGAGAAAATCCTCTGTCAAAGTCTTCCCATTTCATGCCAATAGAACACTTGAATCCCAGAAGAATCAAAATTGGTGATGACTCAGAGAGCAATGGAAAGAAGCACAGTGGGTCCAAGTAAGCTGCAGCAAAAGACCAACAGTAATTGGTCTGGAAGGGATAAAAAACGTTGCCAAAAGGATGTGCCTTTTTTCTGGTTTTGGGGGAGGGGGGGGAAGAGAGGGGGTTTGGTAGTAAAATGCTGGAAACAAAATATCTGTCTATTGATTGGGAAATGGCTAAATAACTTATGGTACATGGAAGGATACAATTGAATACCATGTTATAAGAAATTACAAATATGATGAATTCAGAGAAGCATGGAAAGATTTCATGATCTGATGTAAAGTCGAGTAAGCAGAGTCAGGACAATCTAGACCATGACCACGGGCAATGAAATGGAAAGAATGATCACCAAGCAATGGAGCATAAATGCTACAAAATGACAATGATTGTGTAAACACGGTAGCTGGGAGGCGCAGTGAATACAGTGTGCAGGAGACTCCTCTTCCTGGGTCCAGATCTGGCCTCAGATGCTTCCTAGCTGTGTGATCCTGGGCAAGTCACTTCACCCTGTCTGCCTCAGCTCTTCATCTGTCAAAAAAAAAAAAAAAAGAATATGAGCTAAAGAAAGAAATGGTAAACCACTCCAGTATCTTTGCCAAAAAAAAACCCAAAACGGTGTCATGAAGAGTCAGACGTGACTGCAAATGATAGAATAACAGCAAAGGGATCGTAGCCACAAAGAAGAGAAATGAGAATATACCTCCAACTCCACTCTTTGGGGGCATGGGCCAGAGGGGGCTAGCCAAAAGGTCCATAGGTGTGATAGAGTGAACACAGCTCCAGACTTTTTCAATGTATTAATCAGTTTTGCTGATCTTTTTTTAAATCCTCCTTCCTCTTTTTATTTAAAAATGTTATTTGTTATGTGAGTTAGCTCTTCAGGAGATGGAAAGCAAGAAATACAGGGAAGAATACTGGTGATATTTTTTAAAAAGATTAATTTAAAAAATTTTCTGCCCAGAAAAATAAAGGATAAGTTTGTGTGACTGGAAAAGGAAGCATAAGGAGAGTGCAATGCAATAGATAAAAGCTGGTGAAATATTGGTATCCTTGAAACATTAAAAGCACCAGAAGAAGTTCTCAAGTCCCCTGAGTGGTTCTTCTGTAGAGAATTTAAGGAAAAATTCTTTACAAGAGAATGATACAGGATAGGAAGCAGCAGAGAAGTTGAGATTGGCACTGAGATGCTCCTAGATATAATCATAGATTCAGTGCAGGAAAGGGACCTTCCCTCAAGTCCATGCCTTCATTTTACATTTGAGCAAACTGAGTGCCAGAGACAGTAACTGACTTTTCCAGATCACACAGGAAATAAATGCCAGAGTTAAGATGTGAAGTTCGGTCCTCTCACTCCCAATCCAAGGCACTTTCTTCTACTAGACCATTTTGCCTTCTTTTAAAGCACAGCTCTAGTTGAAGCTTGCTTTCTATGGGCCAATTTCTGATCTGATCCAAGAACTGTGGAGAAGCCATTACCATATAGTTTTAGCCTTGGCAGTAATATTCTCTATCCAAGTAAATTTTTAATCTCTGAATTAACAATTTATTTATACTGCTTCAACTCACAGGATTATTATCAATCTCTATTTCTTGTTACCCCAACATATACTTGGTTCTGGGGAGCCAGCAGACTTTGTGTTATGACATATTCACCCTTCAACTAATCTCCATGCAGAAAACTTGGTTATTCTTTCCACTTCCTGCCCTTGTTCCCAGTCCACCAACGACACTTCATTTTTTTATGGCTCTCTTTCATAGAACAATGGCAGAGAGGTTAAAAACATTTTCTATTCCCCTCTCCAGTTCTTAGAATTCCAAGCTTCCACCAAAAGCTCAACTCTGTGTCCTCTCCCCCCAAAAAAACTTTATATTTCTTTTGAGTCACTTCTATAGATACCCATGTATGTATATATTATCAACTCTTGCTAAATTAAAAGTTCCTTAAAGGAATATAAAAGGTACTTAATAAATGTTTATTCATTCACTGATTGATTTCCACTAATTGGGAGTCAAGGGACCTAGTTTCAAATCCCAGGGGTCCTACTTCCTAAAAAAGTGTATTACTGGTAAATTCACTTATATTTCCAGGCCTCTGATTCCTCTTCTCTAAGACAACCGGGTTGGACTAGATTCCATTCAGTTCTAGATCCTATATTCCTGTGAAACATACAAACAAAAAAAGACAGCATTGACATTGGCCCTCACTTCAAACGTGCCAACTCTCTCAGTTGGTGAGGAGGTTTGACAACTCCTATGAACATAAATTGAAGACACTGTGCCAGGTACCCCTAGCACTGCTTACAACCTCACTCCCTCAGCTATTCCATTTTAAAGTCTGAGAGGCTGGAGGACGATGACTTACGTCCTCCAGGGTAAAGGGCTTTGTCAAGGCAAAAGTGCTACATATATTACATTTTCTTTACATCAAACTGCTTATAAAACTTGACTATTAGAAACAGGTCTCTGTAATCACTGGATTATAGAATTAGAGTTGAAGGGAATGTAGAAGGTCAAATGCAACCCCTGAATTTTATAAATAAGATTCACAGAGTTAAGTTAAGTTACCCAAAGTCACATAAGTAGTGAGGTTTCAGGCAGGATTCCAGCTTGGGTTTTCCCAGCTCTAACACTGTACCCACTATACCACACTACACACACATCATCATCATCATCACCATTGTCATGGTCATTGTCACTGTTGTTGTTTTTGTTATAACACTATTGGGAGAGTGTTATATATTTCCATTGCACTTTACAACTACTCAACAATTCAGTGAGATAAAGAATGCAGGTATTGTTCAGATGACAGAGTAAGCTCATGAAGCAATGAAGAGATAGGAAGATGAATACAGTAAGATGGCTAATGTGGGCAGCTAGGTGGCACAGTGAAGAGAGCACTGGTCCTGGAGTCAGGAGGACCTGAGTTCATATCTTGCCTCAGACACTTGACACACTTATTAGCCGTGTCACCTTGGGCAAATCACTTAACCCCAACTGCCTTGCCTTCCCCCATCCAAAAAAAAATGGCTAATAAAACTATCACAGCCAGAAGAGACACATTAAGGCCAGTTTCATCACAAGTATTCCACCAAGTTGGTGCTTTGGGATCTCATGAGAACAATTCATAATTCATGCAAGTTCTAAGCATGTACATAACAAGCTTTGTGTTTTAAATCTAAACCACAGTTCATCAAATAACATGTTTTCCATGCATATGACCTGTGTTTTCAATTGAGTCACAAAAAAGTTCACGAAGATGAAAGCAAAAAAGACAACAAAGAGAAGTGATGGAGCATTTATTAAGTACCAACGATGTCCTAGGCACTGTACTAAGCACTTCACTAGTGGTACCTTTGGTTCTCACAGTAAGTCCCATTATTATTCCCTTTTTACAGTTGGGGAAACTGAGGCAGATGGAGGTTTAGTGACTTGCTTCAGGTCACATAGTTAGGAAGCCGCTAAAGCTGTGCCTTCTTGATTTCTCTGTTTCTATTTGCTATGTCACCTAGATGCAAAGGAAAGAGGACATCATTTTGTGGATGATTTGTAACTTGTCATGGTTGCATTTACCCATGTTACTAATAACCCTCTGTTCTTCCATAATACTTCCTAATTCTACACACAATTCTATAAAATATGTTTATCATCTGCTGCCATATTTCCCCTTTATTTCTTCCATAATTAGTTTCTAGTGAACATAGGAAAAAAGATGCCCAAATATTTTCTATCTTGCTCTGACCTACCTTTACCTCTTTATCTTACACAGAATCCCCTCATATACCCTACACTGCAACCAAAATGAACTACTCACTATTACCTATGGTACTTGGCTTCCACTCAAGCCCAGGACAGATTTGCATGATGCTCTGTACAGCTATCCCTTCCACATTGTGACTTTCTCCATCACAGTTTTGATATATTGTGGGTTGATTTAAGAAATTAAATGGGAATTTTGGGGGAGTTTTGCAGAAGCCAGAAATGACATGTGAAGGCCATCAAATGACACAGGGTCTATCACCGAATACTTAACCCAAATTTTACAACAAGATACTGTAAATACCCCATAAAAGAAAAAGAAAAATTCAGACTTCTCCTTGGTACAAAGGGAGGACCAAAAAATTTTATGTGAATTTTCCAAATTACGGGGGAACGGGGAAAGGATAACCATATAGGGAGAAGATGTAACTCCTGATTGGCTAAGAGAATGCTAAGCACAATGGTGCATGCCTGCCGTAAGGGATTTATTCAGTGGATTCCAGACACTTAAGAGAAACACATGGAAAAATGGCTTCCTGGGATCCAGTGGAGAGAGACAGGGACTTTAAGAGGCAGGTGGTAGCCTTTTAAGTCACAGAAGGGTGGGAGCCAGCTTCGTTGCTTTTCTGTCCTCTAAGTTCTGCAGTTCTAGTGACTGCAGAAAGAGAACCTCTTACATGTGAGATTTTTCTCTTTCTTTTTCTTTCTTTCTTTCCCTTCCTTTCTTTCTTCCTTCCTTCCTTTCTTTGTTCTTTCTCTCTTTCCTTCCTTCCTTCCTTCCTTCCTTCTTTCTTTCTTTCCTTCCTTCCTTCTCTCCTTTCTTTTTCTTTCTTCTAACTTAGAGGTTTTTACCTCACTCCTCACTGAAAAGCTCATTTGCTCTTGTACTCTTTGTCAAATGCTAATCTGTAGAACTCATCCAATTCCTATTTGCTATTTTGCTTGGAAAAATTAGTTTGCTTACTATTGCTATCTGTGATGATGATCTTTTGTGTAACTAGCATTGGGTGAAAAGTGAGCTAAGCTGATGGGTATAATCTAGGAGCTGCCCTCCCTCTTAAGAGAGATCAGGAAAATGATTTTCCTTCTCAACCTGGATTCATCTCCCCTCTACACATGGCCCTATATTCCCTATGAATAAATCTCACCATATGTTTTCGAGATTGTAAGCACCTTAAAAGCAGTGTTTTATGTACTTGTCTTTGGATCCCCTGCAATGCCCAGCCCATGCCTTCCAAATAGTAGGTATTTAGCAAATGCTTCTTGAATGCCAAATATTGAAAAGCTATTTGACAAAAAAAATGAGATAACGTGAGGAGCAGAAGGAATCATAGATGAGCAGGGCAGGCTTAAAAGCTACACATGGAATTTATTATATGCCTAAAAGAAAAGCAAGTTCTCTAAAATAGAGGTTCACAGTTTCACGTCTAATCCTCTCCTTCTGTTCCACAACATAAATGGAAATGCTCCTTTTATTTGATGTTTGCTAAGTTCAGAAGTTTTGTAAAATGAAATTTTGAAACTTTTTTTTTAAGAAACAAAAGCTATGTCACAAGCTGTTGCCATTGCCTGCTACTCACATTCAAAAGAATTCTAGAATGACAGAGAAGGAAGGAAAATTAGAGCTTATCTAGTTCAGGGGGTCTTCACTGTATTTTATGTATCCTATATCCTTTTGGCAGTGCGAGGAAGCCCGTGGACCACTTCTAAGAATCACGTTTTAAAATGCATAATAGATAACACAAAAGATTGTTAAGGAAACCCATTGTATAGGAAAACAATTATGTGTGTGTGTGTATTTTTTTTTAAAGCACAAGGTCATGGTCCCCTCGTTAAGAACACTGGCACTAATCCAAACCACTTATGAGGAAAGCAAGGCACTGAGGGGAAATGCCTTCCTTGCTCAAGGTCACACTGGTAGTAGGAAGGAACAGACATGGCACTCAAATTCAGGTATTTCATCTCTAAACTCAGGCCTCTTTGCACACCGACATTCCCTCCCCTTGTTCCCACTAAGGATTTTTCTTTCATTCACTCTCTTCTATGATCCACATTGTGATAACATTTCTCTTTAGACAGTTCTTCCCCCTCCGCTCTCCCAAAGACGCTGCTGTCAGCTCACCCTGACCTGGACCCTGTCGGAGAATTTATTTTTCAGAGTAATGTATTTATCCCAGGCCTGTGAAGGATGGCTATGGCCCACCATATGTTTTCTCCACTAGGGCCACCTTGCCATCTGGATTGTAGAAGCGTATGCCCTGGGGATGACATCCGCATAAACCAATTTGCATTAAGACGCAGACTGGAGACATGAGACACACAGCCTAGGCTGGACCGTATGGTGGAGTCCAGCTGATCATGCTCCAGAGCTCTGATTGACTTAGGCCCCAGGACTTTGAGGCTTCTTGTCTTCAGAGACAGAGGCCAAGCACATCACGCAGGCTGTAGGACTAATTCAGCTGGGGCCTTACAGCACAATGCCTTCCCCCAATGCACGGGCGCAGGCTCCAGTGTGAGTGACTCCGGCTCTTCAGTCCAGCCTGTTCGCGTCCACTCTCGGATTCAGATACCAGGGCATGATCCACGTTTGTCAGCTTTTGCCTCAAAGCGGCTCTTGAAACTCCTCTGACTTTTTTTGCTGTTGAAATTACTCTTTCCACCACTACAAAGGTGTAATAAAGTTGCCTAGCAACCATTTTTTGTTGCCTGCCTTCCTAAAAACACCATCAAAGATGGGCCTATAGACCTCAATAACCTACGTTCTAGCTATTTTACAAGGCAAGAACTCAGTACCTAAGGGGCTTGGGGAGTGTTAGATTTGGGGTTATGGAAAAAAATCAGTTAATATTTTCAATAAGCTCAGTCATCCTGGTGCTTCACACTGGGTGATATAATGTATTTCTTTGGAGGACTATGAGGGAGGGGGAAGAGACTTTCCCATCAGAAATTCTCCTTTCACTAAGAACTTGTTCTGCCCCCCAGGCCCCAGCCAGCTGCTAATTGAAGATTGGGAGACATCCTGATGAAAGCTAGCATTCTTTCCTCATCCCCTGATTTTTTTTTCATGGATACAACTCAGCCTTCGTAGCTCCACAGTTTACATGGTAGCCCTCTGCTACATAGTCAGACCCCAATCATTAGACAAATATTGTGTACTGTTTTTAAATCTACCAGCACAATTTTTATAAACCCACAAAGTCTATGGCACAACAATGATGCACCTGTTCATAAGTGGCATCAACAAGGACATGTCCATTGATGACAGACCACTAGGCCATTTCCAGGAGGGAGAAGGCAAATATCCCTTGGGAATAAGGATGCTGAAGAAATATAGCACCAGTATTTGGGGTTGTATGCTCATGTTTTCTTAAGTGCCCTGAGTCTGATTGTCTCAAGTCTTAGGCCTTAGGGCCAATGATAGCTCGCATGATCCCATGCCCTTCCACCTCCGTGACCCCACACCACCATCCATCATCCCCTCTCATGCATCTTTAATCACCAGCTCTCTACTCACTTCTTCCCCTTGACCCTACAAGTATACTTAAGTTTCCCTCATCTGAAAAATAAAATATACTTGAAGCGGCTATCCTCCTTAAGCTATTGTTCCATCTGTCTGATCCATTTGTCACCAAATAATGCCCCCCAAATAGCCACCTCCACTGGTTGCATCCATTTCCTTCCTACCACTCACTACTCTATTCCTTACATGTGGCTTCATCTCTTCATCATCTCCATCACTTTTTGAAAACTTCAAGGTCATTGGTGACCTTCCTGCCACTGATCCTAGTGACCTTGTTTTCAGTCTCCATCTTATTTTAACTGTCTCCCTGCAGCATTTCTCCTTCTTGGTATTTTCTCTTTCTTTGGGTGTGACTGAACCAAATGTGTGAAATGCCTACCCTACTGCCTGCATGCCTACGTGCAGAAGGTACTTTGGGATACAAAGGCACAACAGTCTCTGCATCAAGGGAACTTAAACTTTACTGGGTAGAGGAAGGAGGAGTTAGCAAGGATAATACAGTCAAGCAAGTATGATATTAGGTCATTTGAGGAAAGAAAAAACACTAACTGAGGAAATTGGGAAAATTTTTAGGAAGAAAATAACACTTGAATTGAGCCCTAAAGAAAGACATTCTGAAAGGTACAATTGAAAGAGTACAGTCTAAGAGGAGAGCTTGTGTATCCTGTAATAACAGCAATATTAATAATAACTTCTACATGATACCTTAAGATTCACAAAACCCTTCACACATATCATTTTATTTGATCTTCACAATAGTCCTGTGAGATGGGTGATATTATCCCCATTTTACAGATCAGGAGACTGAGACTAAAGGACCTCAAGTGACTTGCCCAGAATCACACAGTCAGTAAGTCTGAGGAAAGATTCAAAATTAATTCTTCCTGATTTCTCTACCCTATGGTACCCAGATGGAACATCAGGTTGAGAGACACTTAGAAGTCCAGTGTAACTGGAATATACTTGTACAAGATGTGATGGGGAGCAACATGAAAGAAGGTGAAAGAGACAATTGTGAGCTGAATTGTACAGGGTCTTAGATATCGGGCATGAGCAACTCAGTGTTGTTGTTTTTAACTGAGTAGAACTTATCGTGCTTGATGGCATCAGGTTAGAAAGATAAAGAGAAAGACAGATATAAAGATAGAGAGAATGAAGGTAGGGGTGAAGGAAATAAGTAATGGCATAAGTTCCCATGGCTTTGCACTATTATTCTCATTCTACCTCCACCACTCCCTCTCCTTGACAATTTTTTTTCTTCCACTCCCTAAAGGGAAGTGTCCCCAAGGTTCTGTCCTTGCCACTCTTCTCTCTATATTCTCTGTCTCTCTGTTTCTGTCTCTGTTTCTCTCTGTCTCTGCGTGTCTCTCTCTGTCTTTGTCTCTCTGTCTCTTTCTCTCTGTTTCTATCTCTCTGTCTGTCTCTGTCTCTCTCTGTCTCTCTGTCTCTCTCTCTCTCTCATCACCAATCCTCATGGCTTCAATGATCACTTCTATGAAGATGACCCTCTAATCTCTGTCAGCGTCTGACAATCAGACACAAGCATGCCTGAGACAATGAAGAAAAGTTCACAAGGATTCAACTTGCCACTTATTTTTTAAAGTAAAAAAAAATATACACAAACACACAGATTCGTCACCACTGAACCTTCTGGTTTTTTCTGTATCCAAGACACTGGGCTGTTCACAAAATATCCTGACACGCAAAACATCCCTAGTGACACATACTACATGGGGGGGATATAGAAAAATAGAAAAAACCACTCAGGAATCCCAGTGCTTTATCACAAAGGGATCTCATGAGTCTCACTTCCTTTCCTCCTTTCCCAAGAAAATAAGTTCTGTAAGATAGAGGACAAATAGATAGATAAATTATAGATAGTTAGGTGATGACAGATAGATAGAAAGATGATAGATGGATGGATGGATGGATGGATGGATGGATGGATGGATGGATGGATGGATTGATGGATGGATGGATGGATGGACAGATAGATAGACGGACAGATAATAGAGATGATAGATGATAAATGATAGCTAGTTATGTATGTAGGTAATAAGTAAATGGATGGATAGGTGGAGCACTTATTAAGGACTTACTATGTTCTAGGAGTTGTACCCTTACAGAGTGTATATTTTTAAAGAGAGAACCCAATACATAAAGGAGAATTGGGGGAGGAAAAGAGGGAAGTAAAGAGATTGGTGAGAAGATGGCAGAAAGCATCCTGGGAACCTGGTTCCTGGAAAGCTCACCTATATGGGGATGGGTGGAGGCTAGGGTTGGAGTCCTGGTTTTGGAGGGTAGAGATGGCAGTCCTGTTGAGAAAAGAGCGCGCAGGCCAATTTGACTAGAACAGAGAACATAAGGGAAGCGGGGTATCCTAAGCCTGGAAAGGGAAGCTAAAGCCAGAGCCTAAAAGGCTTTAGATGCCAAATAGAGTTGTTCATATTTTTAAATTACATTTTATTTTTTAATCAGAAAAATCTGTCTTTTTTCCCTTGCCCCCAACTCCTCCCCCATTAATAACTAAGAAAAACAAAGCCCTCTTTCTAAACATGTATAGTCAAGCAAAACAAGGTAAAGTAAACTGGATAGATGATAGTCCTAATTAGTTCTGGAAAAAAGGGAATTCTATTGGCCATAGTTGGCCACGTACAAATGATGGTGGTGATGACGATGATGATGATGATGAAGGTGGTGGTGGTGATAATGATGTCCCCTTCTGCATTCTGAGACCTTCACCTCTCTATCAGAAGGTGGGTAGCATTTTCTAGATTTGTTTGGGGGCAGGGATCCTCCTCACCCCATTGCTTTCTGCTGCTTGGCCATCTTGGTGCTGGTATTTTATCCTAGAAGCAATGAGAGAGTCAATGGGGTGTCTTGAGCAGGAGGGTGATAGGCTGTGCATTAGGAACATCAATTGGATAATTTTAGCTATTATACTTTCTTCCAATACCATGGCTTCCCAACACTGACTGAAAGCTAAATTTAAAAGTCTTGCCTCCTGGGAGTCTGTCTTCAGCCCTGTAAACCTGATCTCCCAGAATGTCATCCACACAGTGAGGGGGACATTGTTTGGCTCCTTTGACTCGAGGTTCTCTCTGTTATGGTGGAATCTTGGGAAGGGTTAAAGACTCATGACTGCAAACCCACTTCAAAGTTATAATCAAGGCAGGGACTATGATGTCTGAACTATCAAAGTGTGAACATTCTCATGATGTAGGCTGTCAATCACACCCAAATGGACCTATGTGACTCCCTACTTGCTGTGCCAGTGAGATGGTTTCCTGAGACACTAATCTCCTAGAGGTCTACTTTCTGCTGTGACAAATCAGTCTAGTATAATGTTCCTTGATAATAATACAGCTTGTCACATTGCCAACTAAGGTCAATGTAATTCCCTTTTCCCAGAACTAATTAAGGCTATCATCTATCCAGTTTATCTCAGAACCAGCAGACCACTTCCCGAAATACAACCAACATAACCAATTTTCCATAATTCCATAGCCACAAGCATTTATTAAGCACCTAATATGCCCTGGGCTAAGTACCAGGCACGCAAAGGCAAAAAACCTAAGTCTCTGCCATCACGAAGTTTACATACACCTAAGAGGACATAAGATTACCAAAGTCAATTAAACACGTACATATGTCCATATTATATACACGTATATGTTTGTATGTGTGTGTTTGTATGTTTAATACTCACATACACAGACTCACACAGTAGCAACAGGGACCATTTCATTAGTATAAGGAGCTCCCAAATGAGGAAATCCCCTCTACCAATGCAGGTTGGCATCTTCTCTGCAATTTAGAATTTCAGGAAGATTCCTAGAGCACTGGAGGTCAAGTGATTTACTCAGGGTTACACAGTCAATATGGGTCAGAGGCAAGACTTGAACCCAGGTCTTCCTGGCTTTGAGGTCAGCTCTCTATCCACTACTCTATGCTGCCGAATAAAGAATCATAAAATGATTCCTGGGGGGATGGGGAGTAGGAAAGGAAATACAAGAGATGGCACCTGGCCTGTGTTGTAACTAGCAATTTTGCAAGTTAGAGGAGCGGGAGAAATGCATGTCAAGCACGGGAGACCCTTTGGCAAAGGCCCAAAAGTGGAACCAGTTTTGTCACATGCAGGAACCAACTAGTAGGACAGATTGACTGAAACAGCAAATACAAAAAGGGGAAAAATAAGAAATAAAATTAGAAAAATAGATGGAGCCAGATCATGAGGGGCTGCTGAAGCCCTTATCACCAGGACTCCTGACTGAACTTGTTCCCACTGCCTCATTTCACACTGGAATGATACAATCCCCTGGAAGACTCCATGTACAACTGAGCCAAGAGACCAGGGTCCCCAGGGAGCAGTGGCACAGGGAATAGAGCAACAAGCATGGACTCAGGAAGACCTTAGTTCAAATCCTACCTCAGACACCTAACTAGCTACATGATGCTGGGCAAGTTGTATAGCTTCTGTTTCCTCAGTTTCTTCAGCTGTAAAATGGGAATAATAACAGCACTCACCTCTCAGGGTTGTCATGAGGATCAAATGAGATAATACTTGTAAAAGCCCTTAGCAGAGTGTCTGGAACAAAATAGAAACTATATAAAGTTGTTTTAATTTGCATTTCTCTGATCAATAATGATTTAGAGTATTTTTTCATATGACTATAAATGGTTTTGATTTCTTCACCAGAAAAAAATGCCTGTTCATGTCCCTTGACCATTTTTTATGAATTGGGAATGACTCGTATTCTTTAGATTTGACAAAGTTCTTTACACATTTTAGATATGAGACCTTTATTTGATAAACTGTTTATAAAAATATTTTCCCAATTTTCTGTTTTCCTTCTGTTCTTGTTTACATTTGTTTAATTCATATAAAAACTTTTTAATTTAATATGATTGAAATCATTCATTTTATACCTCACTTTGCTCTGTCTCTTCTTTATTCATAAATTGTTCACCTATCCACAAGTCTGATAAGTAATATGTCCCATGTTCTAATTTTCTTATAAAATCTCTCTTTATATGTAAGTCATGTATCCATTTTGACCTCATCTTGTTAAATGGCACAAGATATCAGTCTATGTCCAGTTTCTGCAATATTGCCTTCCAGTTTTCCCAATAATTTTTACCAGATAATAAACTATAATATGAAATACGATAAGATAATGTTCAATAAGTCTTTCTTTTCATCCATTCATAACAATTAGAACTGTCCAAAGTTGGAATGAGCTACCTTAAGAGATAGTGGTCCGGTAGAGGTTCTCAAGCAGGGGCTGGATGATCACTGTTTGGGCAAGTGGCAGAATACTGATGTCAAATTCAAATAGAAATAGGAGACACTCAACCACTCAGAAGCATCCCTGTGGGTGCATATTGACTTGGAAAACCAATGTTAACATTATTTATATTCTATTGGATTTGTACTTGCTTAATATCTCCCCGTGCTGTGTGTTTGATATCTCTGTTGTAGAGGGTATTCTCAGTCCAGTATGGATTATGTTGAATGGCCTCAGAAGTCCTTACCAGTCCTGAGAATCTGTGATATTATTTGGATGCTACACATTGAAGACTCCATCATCTTGGCAAAACTTTAATGACTGAACTGGACAATAACCATCAGTAGTCCGTGACCATCGAAAAAATACTGTGATGTTATGCGCGAGACTTTCCCCTGAGGAACAGGTAAATATTCTCTAAAATTCTATAAATAAAGAAAAATTTTAAGGAAAGTGACTTACATATTATTGTAAGGTATACTTAATGAAAGAAAACCTTGAATTCTCTATACCATTCCTCAGAATCTTCTTCTTCCCTCTTCTCTTTAGCTCCTATACCACCCATTCCAATGCCCTCACCTGGTAAACTATCCCTACTTACTCAAGCTATGAATAGCCATATGAAAAATGCTCTAAATGATTAATAAGTGGAAAAAAGCATAATAAAATAACTTTGAGTTTCCTTCTTATACTGTAATGGTAAGGGTATTTGAAGATCTTCCCTGCCCCTTCATGGGCCTCACCTGGAGACCAACAAGAGAAGCTTGCTTAGGAGAGGCTTGTTTTTCAGGAAGGACCACAACTTTTGCTACTTTGTAATTAGGCATTGGGTCACGAAGGTTGCGGTGTTTTCTGACCATGGAGAAGGCTATATATATGCTCCCTGAGATGAGGTTTTGCTTTGGGGCTTGCTTTGGGAAGAGTTGTGTGATTTGGCCAGATGAGACTCTGGCAGCCATTGAGCCCCCAGCTTTGAAAACCCAGATGTTGGTGCTTATCTCGCTGGTGACCAACTGTGTGTATGTGATGGTCAGACAGCTGGAAGCCCTGTCTGTTGGTCTGCTGAATTGTGTCATTTTCTCTGTATTTTCTGTCTGCTTGTAATTTCTGTCTGCATCTTCTGAAGTTCAGGGTGCTCACTTTTTCCCCTGAACTAAGGGAATGATATATGTTTGATTAAAGTAAGATTGTTAACCTTTTTTGAGTTATTTTCATTTAGAAAAGCAAATCTAAGAACCTGTGCTAGCAGGCATCCTGGGGATGCTAGGGTGCTTGCTGTTACATATACCCAGGAAAACGACCAATGCTGAAGGGGCTGTGGGAAAACACGTTTATTAATATGCTGCCAGTGAACTTGTGAACTGGTCTAGCCATCCTGGAAAGCAATTGGGAACTATACCCCAAACTATTAAACTGTGCATATGGCTCGACCCATTGATACCAATATTAAGTCTATATTCCCTAAAGAGATGGACTATTTGTACAAAAATATTTACGGCAGCTCTTTTTTGTGGTGGCAAAAACATTGGAAAGTGAGGGACTGCCCATCAATTGGGCAGTGGCTGCACAAGTTTTAGTATATGAATGTAATGGAATATTACTGTGCTATAAGAAATGATGAAGGATATGATTTCAGAGAAACCTGGGAAGATTTGTATGAATTGATGAAGTTGTGAAGAGAATCATATATGAGAAGACCACAACCAAGAGAACAATTTATACAATACCAATATTGTAAAGACGAACTTTGAAAGACTTGAGGTCTAAGATGTCACCAATGCAATGACCAACCAGAGTTCCAGAGGAGTCATGATAAAACATGCTACTCAGCATCTGACGGAGTGGTGGTGATTGACTTGGGGTACAAACTGAGACATATTTTTTTTAACATGTCAGTGTGGAAATTTGTGTTGCTTGACCATATGTATAACAGGAGTTTTGTTTTTCTTTCTTCCTCATGATGGAGAGGAGGGAGTAGAAAAGAAAACAGATTTTCAATAACTGGAAAGAAAATAAATTTTACTTTAAAAAATAAGTTTTACCTTTTTTGCTGCTGTTTAATCCCATAAAAATTATTCTGCCTCCCCACTCATACTAATTCCTGCCCCTGTTCTTTCTACCTATATTCTCTTTGCCCACACAAATATGCTAAATTCTATATCTCTTAGGGTCATCTCTGACCCTCAGAGCCCTCCAGCTCCACCAGATTTCTATGAGAGCATCTAGAGCAGGGGCGAGGAACCTGTGGCCTTGAGGCCACGTGTGGCCTCCAAGTCCTCAAGTGCAGCCCTTTGAATGAATCCAAACTTCATACAACAAATCCCTGTGATAAAATTGGACTGAATGAAAAGGCCGCACCCAAGAACCAAGAAGGCCACGTGTGGCCTCAAGGCTGCAGGTTCCCCACCCCTGAATTCTAGAGAAATTGGTGAGGATCACCTGGTTCCAAGTTCTAGGAGACAGGTAGAAGAGCAGATAGAGTATAATGAAAGTGGTTCGTATGCAGAGAGGGCTTTAAAGACGACAAAATGTTTTCTCCCAACAACTTTTATAAGCTCCTTCATGACAAGGATTATGTCATTTGTCATCTTTGTATTTCCAGCACCTAAAATATTGCCTTGTTAATTGTAATAACTTAATAAATGTTTGCAGTTGTTGAAGAAATTGCCTGAACAAAGGTAAAAATACGTCCAAATAATGAAATACCTGGAAAGGGCACAAAATAACACCATAAAGCAAGCATTCTTAATTGGAGATTCACTCTTTTTTTAAGCTATTTCTGTAACCATTCCAATATATTTGGTTTCCTTTGTGATGCTACATACTTTATTATACGCAGTTAGAAGCCTCATCCTGAGAAGGGGTTCACCAGACACTTCACCAGACTGCCTGAAGGGCATATTACACACACGAAAAAGTTAAAGAATTCTTGCGTTAGAGGAAGAAATAACATATATATAGGTTATCCCAGCTCATTCCAGTGAAAGGGAACTGGTTTTATTTCATTTTTCTCTCAAAAAGAAAAAGATCTGCTACAAAATGATTTTCCCTATCCAATACCTTTTATACTTCAGCTGAAATGTGCTTTCTTGGACTAGCCATGGAAATGGTCTTGTTGGGATGGATGAAGATGGCCTTACAACGGCTACTTTGCCACCACGTTTGGCGACAATGTTAGCTCACAATAAAGCACATTGGGACCGATCATTTCATGGATCCAGTCTAATAAATCATTTCAGAGTCAACATGGATGAAGACGGGCCTTGGAGTCTATTTCTTCCTATGTCGTTTTTCATTAGAGCAGAAGGTGAGTAGATGAGGATGGAGGGTATTTTTAGCAGACAGAGTCCTTGGGTACTAGAAAGGAAAGGATGGGTCAGGACTGAATGTGCTGCCACATTATATATTCCCTTCTCCATACCACTCACTATGACTTTTTAGCCCTGGCAGAATAAAGTTAATTTTGTGCTAGAGGCCAATATTTCACAACATTCAGGATTCTGACTGGTTCTCATATTCTATACTTTACAAATGTAACTTCTTTTGAGGAAACTACCGTCATTTGGCATGATTTTGGAAAGCCACATCACAGAGAGTGGACATTCAATTACCTGGCTGAAAAGGTCACTGGTCAATTTTACTGGTCACATCTCAGCCTCTCCCTGAATGAATACTATTTTTAAAATTATTTTATGACTAAGGAAAAACTAAATAAATGAATTAATCAAATTCATACCAATGTAAGTGCTATGCTAGGATTAGAAGACAGTTGAACAGGTTCTTTAGGGGTTTCTGGAAAATCTTTTTTTCCCTGTTGCTCTTCAATACTCCATTCAGGAGCCAGATTGAAGCCTCATTGGTTCAGTTCCCCTCCCACTGGTAACTTCCTCCTCTCAGGGGTGGGGAACCTGCAGCATGAAGGCCATATGTGGCCTTCTAATCCTTGGGTGCAGCCTTTTGACTGAGTCCAAGTTTTACAGAACAAATCCTCTTATTAAGAGGATCTGTTTTGTAAAGTTGGGATTTAGTCAAAGGGCCACCCTTGAGGACCTAGAGGACCACATGTGGCCTAGAGGCTGCAGGTTCTCCACCCTGTCTTAGATCCAGTCTTTGAATTAAGCTAGTCTCATATTGTAACCAAAAGCAAAACTACTTGTTTAGATTAGAAAGCAAAACTTAGGAAAACCAAAAGTGCTAAAGATACCAGCTACATAACAATTGCCTCCCAAGGTCTAAGTAGTCTTCCTCTCTGTCCTGACTCTACACTCATGTGACTTAGTCGCTGAGAATCCAGAGTTCCCCAGTTGAGGTACTTTCTGAAAGCAACTCTTAATTTAAGGAAAATGGATGAGGTGAGCTCATCACCCCCACAAACACTGTCATCTTCATAGTCTAGAAGCCAACGTTATTCTTCTTAAAACACTGTCCCTTTTGGAAAATAAGGAATCGGGAAGAGTGCAGGTTCACCTAGTCCATCAGGGGTCATGAAATGTCCTAGCATTGAATTAGTAGAGCTACATCAGTGCTCCACACCCAGCCATGACCAGAGAGGAGAATTCTCAAAGCCTCCACGATTTCAAAGACTTCCAAGTGTACCACACTAATGTTCTTCCCCTGCTTTTTCTCCCTTCTCTTCTGTTGCTGCCTGCTTGCAGCACGCTGCCTACTTGCAGCACCCCGAGACTACTTGATTGCTACCTCCCTGCAGCAACCCTTGTTGCTGTCTCTATCGGGGAGCCGGCCGTCTCCCCACAGCAACTGGACCACCTTGCTTACCTCGCCAGGCTTCGGACATCTCCGGCCGCAGTCACTGCCCGCAGTCACTGCGTCTTACCCTAAACAGAGCACCCACACAGACTCTGGATCACTTCACACGGCAAGCCTTTATTGTAGCAGATTACATCTTGTGCCTACTGTTCTCTCTCCTCTTTCCACCTCGTCTCTCTCTCCCGTCTTCTCCTCCCTCCTGCCCCCAACCTTAGCCTTTTAGAGGGGTAGCTATCACGTGCCCCAGCAACAAGCCTCGTCCTATCAGAGAGGAGACACGTCCCGTTGGATGGTGCATACTCAATACAAGCCAACTTATCATGGGGAATGTTCCGTACCCAGATAAGAGACTGCAGAATACACTCCCGGGAGCCTCGGAGCCGGAAGCCTCAAGGCCAGGGGCCCTTTTTACTTTCTTGGGACTTGGCAGCTGCTGTAAGGCAGTAACACTCTTCTCCCTATCTTCTTCCCAATGTTCACAGAGAAAACTCCTACCACTAACCTGCATACCCATTCCTCCAGAGTCCAACAACTGCTTTGAAGATTACGTTAGGCTTTAAAGACAGCTAGGTGGCACGGGAAGTCCTGAGTTCAAATCCAACCTCAGACACTCTGTGACCCCAGTAAGTCATTTAACTTTAGTTTCCTCAGTCATAAAATGGGGATGATAATAACACCTATCTCATATGATTATTATGAGGGTCAGATGTGATACCTGTATGGGTGTATATGTGTGTGTACTTACATATGTGTGTGTATATACATACACACACAAATACACTATACATACATATGCATTATACACATATATTCTATATACACACGTGACATATATATTCTATGTGTACACACATGTTATATACACACATATATTCCACACACACACGCATAATGTAAAGAACTTAGCACAGTGCCTGATATACAGAAAGCACTTAATGAATGCTTTTTCCCTTCCCCTTACAACAGAATCAATGAAGTTCCAAGCTCGGGGATGTGAACTCTCCACACAACTCCTAACCAGTGCATCAGGAATCTTAAGCAGCTGTGGCATAGTTGAAACCATGCTGTATATGAAGACAAATGACCTTGACTTCAAGTTCTAGCCCTGTTGCTGCATTAGACTCTGAAGGCTCCAGAGTTGAGAAGCAAACAGCCAGGCAGAGAAGGTGGTGGGGATGTGCAGCTGCCCACAGCTGTTTGGTATGTCCACTATTTCCTGAATTATTCAGACAGGGTAAGAATGCTTCTTCGACACTGGTGACCACATGTTGGGGCGTGGTAGGAAACTGACTCCTGGACACTTCTGACAGAGTAGTCATCTGCCTCTCTCAAAAAGAAAGATTTTATTCTATGAAACAACCACTTATTGAGAAAAGAGCATTAGGGGTGTCAGTGGTGGAGAATAATGTAATCGGTCAATACACATTTCTAAGTGCCTGCTTTGTGCCAGGAGCCGCCAAAGCTCTGGGGATGAAAAGAGACAAGAGACAGTCCCTGCCCTCAAAGAGCTCCCGACCTAACATGGGAGAGTAAAAGGGATCGGATCAGGGGAAACGAATAAAAGCACGCTCATGTGTGCAGCCTCTGTGCTGACTCCAGGCCCAGGAAGAGTGCGGCTCGTCCTGGATGGAAACCCTGGTAGCTAGTTATCCAGAAACTCCAGAACAGGGAGCTTGAATCCTGAGTCATGAGAGTGGGGCCAGTGGCTGCTCAGGGGAGGCGCGGGTCTGTGTGTCCCACCTCTGCTTCCAGCTCAGGCGGGATGAGGCTCGGAGCCCCCGTCCCTTCCATCTGGTTATAACTACCCATATTCAGAGAACAAGGATGAAAGAGCCCTGCCAGGTGTTACACGCTTGAATGGCGCACTTGTGAACCCTACACCAGGGTGAGCACCTGAAGATGGGAAGCTGGGAAAGTGGTTAAGAGTGACACAAGCATGAACTGGCGCATGGTTTACTCCCTGTGTAACTTTGGCCTTAACTTATCTCATTGAACTTCGGTTCTGATGTTGTTGTTGTTGTTGTAAAGTCATGCCTGACTCTTGGTGACCTCCTCTGGGGTCTTCTTGGATGGAATGGTTTGCCAGTTCCTTCTCCAGCTCGTTTTACAGATGAGCAAACTGAGTGGAACAGGGCTAAGTGATTTGCACAGGGTCACGCAGCTTATAAATGTCTGAGGCTCGATTTGAACTCAGGTCTTCCTGACTCCAGGCCTGGTGCTTTATCCCCTGAGCCACCTAACTTCCCGAAGCTTCAGTTTCCTCATCTGTAAAATGGGGTTAATGATACACATGCTGCTTAATTCACAGGAAATATCGTAAGGAAAAATACTTTGTCAAAGACGATGTAAATATGAGCCATGATTTCAATTATCTTTATCCTATCAGTGGATCCTGGATAATACTATACTGTGATAACTTCATAAAACTACAGGAAGTTGAGGGCTTGAACAGCAGGGAGATTTGCTTATCTCTTTCTGAAGTTAGCCACAGTCCCAGGACATACTTGGCCCAGCCAAAAACAGCTTTGTCTGATTATTCTCACCATGATGAAGCAGCTTTCCAGCAATACTGGGTTCTTCCCACGATTCCTGGGTTACGGTGTCGATGTGACTAACACCTCAGGTGCCAAGTGGAGAGCTGATTTGCCGGTTCCCCTCCCAGAAACAAGAATCCTCCCCTCCTGATCAAGGGCATTTCCTTCCTGCCATGGAAAGGCCTTCTCCCATCATCTGGGCTCCCAAAAGGATTTCTGTGCCGGGGCCTGATGTAATATTTCACACATTCATTGCTACCAATCCCCAGTCTTTAGCAATTTCCAAGTTTCCCACGGACGGATGGATCATCCAGCTGTTACCAACCCTTTTGAACAGAGGAGTATGTGATAGGAAAGGGAGACAAGGCAATCTTGGTCTAATTCTCAAACAGCCAAAGCAATTTAAGAGCCCATCAGGCAAACCCCTTTACAATGTGAGCAGTGTTGGAAAAAAAAAATTAAAGGTATGTGCTCCAGTGTTTGCAGGCTTGTAGTAAATGTCGGCAATGCCTTTTATTTACCCAACACTGAGAAATGAAAAGCTATTCTATGGCTAACCAGATATGACCTCACTCTGGCTCCCTAAATCAGCTCAGGAATCATTTAAATGAAGGGTGAACTGATGATCAGATACTTCTTACATGAAAAGTCCCTTCTGTAACTTGTAGAGAATCTGAGAGCTGATCTCACCAGATGAATGAAAAGTCATGTTCACTTAAATGCCCAGGAGAATCTATTGGCTACCATGGGTCCAAAATTTTAGAATTCCCTCCAGATATAGTATAATACAACAGAAAGGACACTGGATTTAGAGTCAGGAGTGCTTGGGTTCAGATCCCACTCAGACACTTACCAGTTATCTGAGTGACCAGGCAAGTTGTTTAGTCTTTGTGGGACATGGTATTTTTGTTGTATGGTCATTTCGACTTTATCTGACTCTTCGTGACCCCATTTAGGGTTTTCTTGGCAGAGATACTAGAGTGGTTTGCCATTTCCTTCTCCAGATCATTTTACAGATGAGGAAACTGAGACAAACAGGGTAGAGTGACTTGCCCAGAGTCACACAGCTGATAAGTGTCTGAGACTGGATTTGAACTCAGAAGATGAGTCTTCCTGACTCCAGGCCTGATACTCTGCATCACCTGGCTGCCTCATTCCTCATTTGTAAAATGAAGGGGCAGAGCTCAGTGGCCTGTAAGTTCTCTTCCAACACTAGACCTATGAGCCTATGATCTCAGCAATGTGAGCCTCTTAGGGATCAAGACAAAGAAAAGTCACCTGAGAAAATCTCCCTGACCTCTAGGGACACCTTAGATGCCAGTGAAACACAGACGCAGGACTTCTGCAAAGCACTGGGGGTTTCCTGGGCCTCCGAAGTCCCTGAGGTCTTTATCAGCCAGGCAGTGAGGGGTAGGGAGTGGGAGGACATGCCCTGGGATTTTGTGAGTATGGGGAACTCGTGATGTACAAACTCTCTTCCATAGATGCAAATGAGCAATTTGCTGAGAGTCTCCTGAGACGGACAGAGGTATTTAAGCCACCTACTCATTAATCTGGCCAATAGACTGCTATTAAGACTGAACCACTGAACAAAACACACACGTGAATGACTTGGGAAGACAAAGACTACCCCTGTATTACATAAGAATTCAAATGCGTTTGGATTTTTTTCCAGGGGAATTTCATACAATTTAAATGGGCCGGGCTCATCCAAATTGGCTTCTAGAAATAATTTTATCTTCTAAAACCAACCCTACATGTCTGTACACCAAAACACAGACACAGAAAAGGTTACACTGGACCAGACTTCACCATCCTAACATCAGACATCAGGCTTAGAAACCACAAACCAGCAAAGCCACTTACTCATTTCATCTCATTTGAGCCTCACAATAACGCATTCAGTTGGGTGGTTATTCTTCTCATTCTACAGATGAGGAAATGGGCTCAGAGAGGTTGTCTGTCAATTTCCCACAATTACATAGTAAATGGTAGAACTAGAACTCACGGAAGCTAGGTGGCTCAGTGGATAGAGCATCAGGCCTGGAGTCTGGAAGACCTGAGTTCAAATCTGACCTCAGACATTACTAGCTGTGTGATCCTGGGCAAGTCACTTAACCGTGTTTGCCTCAGTTTCCTCCTTTGTAAAATGAGCTGGAGAAGGAAATGGAAAGTCACTCATTTGCCAAGGAAAAAGTCCCTAATCAAGTCTCAAAGAGTCAGATACAACTGGAACAATGAGAGAAGTCAAAGCTGAGTATTACGATTCCTCATCCACTGCCTTCACCACAGTCATGGAACTTTTCAAACTGGATGGAATCAGAAATCATCAACGAACACGTGTAAGCGCATCATTAGCTCAGCGTTTTATGGATGAGGTTAAATGCTTTTCCCAAGGTTGGCCTCTTATCCAAAAAACCTTCCCTGAGCCCCCTCAGCTCTGGTGCCTTCCCCCTGCTGATGATTTCCAGTGTATCCTGTACACTGTACATCGTTATTTCGTGTCATCTCCCCTAGAAAAGGGCAAGGACTGTCTTCTGTCTCTGTTCCTATTCCCACTGCTTAGCACTGGACCATCATAGGTAGCCAACAAATGCTAGAGAATTTATTACTTAAAATCAATAAGCAATCAATCGATGAACACTTATTAAACACCTACTACGTGCCAGGAACTACTGAAACTTGAAAGAAAAGCACTGAATAAATGGTAAGTAGACACCCTAATTCATTTCTCTCTGTGTATTGGTACAGTTAAGTGGAACAGCGGATAAAGTGCCAGACCTAGAGTCTGAAGACCTGAGTTCAAATCCAGTCTCCTATATTTACTAGCTGTGTGACCTGGGGCAAGACACATCACCCTGTTTGCCCCAGTTTCCTCATCTGTGAAATGAGCTGAAGAAGGAAATGGCAAACCACTCCAGTATCTTTGCCAAGAAAACCCCAAATGGGCTCACAAAGAGTCAGCATCAGCATGAATAACAGGAAGGCTATAGTGAAATGGAAAATGTGATGGATTCAAAATCAGGAGACCTAGGTTCAAATCTTACTTCTGCCACTCAATAACTGTAAGGCCTCTTTAGGCCTCAGTTTCCTCATCTTTAAAATAAAGGGATTGGATTCGATGATCTCCAAAGCTCCTTTCATCTCTCAGCTCCAGACTCCTGGGCTTCAGCTGGGACTTCCCTGCCTTGAATAATTCAAATCCTCACAGAGTGTGTGTTGTGGCATTTGTCAGCTGGCGCAGGGCTCTAACGGCAGTGTTTGAGCTGGAACAGAAAATAAAAACAACATGATGTTTTGGCTTCTTTAGCTAGCAAGGAGCAGGGTTACTGTTGATAGGGGCAAATTCAAACCAAAAACAGAGCTCGCGGCCATTAAAGGAGGCCAGAGTATACAGTCAACAGCAGCGGAGGGCCAGCCACCTGGCCCAGCTCCCCACCAGCTGGTGTGCACAGAACTTGCTTCTGGCTGCTCTAACCCGTTGGTTTGTGACCAAGACAGGGCATAGCTTTGACCCAGAAATTTTCTGTGTCAAAATTCTTGAGGACAAATGGAAGCTTTAACTAGCAGTGTACCACAGAAGCAATCAATCAATTAATTAACACTCACTGGGCTCCCCAGGAAAACAAAGAAGAAATGAAGCAGCTGTGGCCCTCAAGGAGCTTATTTTCTACTGACAAATGACACATGCCTAGCAACAGCCATAATGGGTTATAAAACATTCTTTGGAAAGCCTGCTTGCTCCCTTCCACTCCTTATTCTTGATTCCTCTCTCAAAATACTTCATCTCCCATCCCCTTGTCTTTGCACCAGCCATCCCCAATGCCGAGAATGTTAAGCAGACATCCTAATTCAGTGGTTTGCCATTTCCTTGTCCAGCTGATTGTACAGATGAGAAAACTGAGGCAACCAGGGTGAAGTGACTTGCCCAGGTTCACATAGCTAGTGAGTGTCTGAGGCTGGATTTGAACTCAGAATATGAGTCTTCCTAACTCCAGGCCTGATACTCTTATCTCCTGCACCACCTAGATGCCTCATTTCTCATTTGTAAAATGAAGGGGCGGAACTCAATGGCCTCTGAGGTCTCTTCCAACTCGAGAACTATGGTCCCTCCTTTCCCCTCCCTTCATAAATTGCCTCTCTTCCTTTACGACACAGTTCAGGCACCATCTTCTCTATCATGCCTTTCATGAATCCCCCCAAGTGCTAGTGCCAGCCCTCCCACCCAAACTACCTTGTGTCTAATGACTTTGGGGGAGATGCATGTGAGTCTGTCTGTCAGTATGCATATATGTATGTATATATGTATATATATATATATGTATATGCATGTATATACACATATGTAATTTATATGTGTATGTATATATACATATATGTGAAATTTATATATATGTATTTATCAACTTTATGCTGCATATATTTTTATATGTATCAGTTTCTCTCACTAGAAGGGAAGCTCACTGCAAGTAGGTTTTGTTTTGTTTCATTCTTTACTTTTGAAACGCTTGTCCTTCAGTCCATTGGTAAGACTCTCTCCTTATTGATAAAGATGAAGGTTCTGCCTACATTCTCGGTCTTCATCTTCACCAATAAGGAGAGAGTTCCATACTGATGGATTTGGGGACAGGGGTTACACTTCTGTCCCCCATGCCTAGCTCACAGTCTGGCATCAGTAGGTACTTAATAAATACTTGTTGGTTGACTGATTGATCAAATTCACACAGATTTAACCTGGGCCTCAGTTTCCTCCTATGTAAAATGGGGTTGGGTCAGATGACCTTTAAGGTCCCTTTCTGCTCTTAATCCAGGATCCTATGATTGGGCAAACACCAGGTGGAGATGAGAAGCCCCTGGAATTCTGTGTGATCCCACAACTTTTCCTTGACAACAAGCACAATGTTTCCCATGCCGAGGGAATACACATTTCCTTTCTTCTATTAATTGACTTTAGTGCTGCATCAAATTACACTCAAACGACTATTTCAGGGCAGTGTGTCGAGATCACTGGGCAGACGGACTGTAAATACATTGTTTCTGGCCAAAGGATGAAGGAAATTGAAGTCACCACAGGAAACTGAAGTCATTCCAAAAACCTCCCTTCAAAATGATCTTTGTGACATCCCCAAGGCTTGTTATAGGGCAGAAGTGAGAAGGGATTGAGACTTAAGATTTCATCATTTGGGGGAAAGGGGACTCTCAGGGTGGAAATTCCCTCCGCCATATAAGTTCAAAATCCCTCTTCAATTTACAGTTAGGGTGGTGGGACCACTGAAAGGTTAATCAGCAGATCGATCAATAAACACTTATTAAGTGCCAAGTGCGTGCCAGGCACTGTACTAAGCACTGGGGATACAAAAAGTGGCAAAAGACAGTCCCTGACCTCACAGAGTTTACAGTCTAATGAGGAAGACAACATGAAAACAAATACATATATAAGATAAACAAGAAATAATCTATAGGGGGAGGCACTGAAATTAAGAAGAATTAGGAAAGACTTCCTGGAGGCAATGGGATTTTAGTCGGGACGTAATGGAAGCCAAGGAGGTCAGCTGTCAGAGGAAGGGCACTCCAGGCATGGGGGACAGCCAGAGAGAATGCCCAGAGCCAAGAGATGAAGTGCCTTGTTCATGGAACAGCCTGGAAGCCAGGGTCACTGGAACAGACAGGGCATGGCTGTAAATAAGGTTTAAGAAGACTGGAAAGGTAGAGAGTTTTGAATACCAAACAGAGCATTTTGTATTTGTTCCTGGGGGCAATAGGGAAGCACTGGAGTTTGGTTTGGTTTGGTTAGGTTTGGTTTGGTTTGGTTTGGTTTGGTTTGGTTTGGTTTGGTTAGGTTAGGTTTGGTTTGGTTTGCTTAGGTTTGGTTTGGTTTGGTTTGGTTAGGTTTGGTTTAGTTAGGTTTGGTTTGGTTTGGTTAGATTTGGTTAGGTTTGATTTGGTTTGGTTTGGTTAGGTTAGCTTTGGTTAGGTTTGGTTTGGTTTGGTTAGGTTAGGTTAAGTTTGGTTAGATTAGGTTTGGTTTGGTTTGGTTTGGTTTGGTTAGGTTAAGTTTGGTTAGGTTTGGTTTGGTTTGGTTAGATTTGGTTAGGTTTGGTTTGGTTTGGTTAGGTTTGGTTAGGTTAGGTTTGGTTAGGTTAGGTTAGGTTTGGTTAGGTTTGGTTAGGTTAGGTTTGGTTTGGTTTGGTTAGGTTAGGTTTGGTTAGGTTAGGTTTGGTTAGGTTAGGTTTGGTTAGGTTTGGTTAGGTTAGGTTTGGTTAGGTTGGGTTAGGTTAGGTTTGGTTAGGTTTGGTTTGGTTTGGTTAGGTTAGGTTTGGTTTGGTTTGGTTAGGTTTGGTTTGGTTTGGTTAGATTAGGTTAGGTTTGGTTAGGTTTGGTTAGGTTAGGTTTGGTTTGGTTTGGTTAGGTTAGGTTTGGTTAGGTTTGGTTTGGTTTGGTTTGGTTAGGTTAGGTTAGGTTTGGTTAGGTTTGGTTTGGTTAGGTTAGGTTTGGTTAGGTTAGGTTTGGTTAGGTTTGGTTAGGTTAGGTTTGGTTTGGTTTGGTTAGGTTAGGTGTGGTTAGGTTTGGTTTGGTTTGGTTAGGTTAGGTTTGGTTAGGTTTGGTTTGGTTAGGTTTGGTTTGGTTTGGTTTGGTTTGGTTAGGTTTGGTTAGGTTAGGTTTGGTTAGGTTTGGCTTGGTTTGGTTAAGTTTGGTTTGGTTTGGTTAGGTTTGGTTTGGTTTGGTTTGGTTAGGTTAGGTTTGGTTAGGTTTGGTTTGGTTTGGTTTGGTTAGGTTAGGTTTGGTTAGGTTTGGTTTGGTTTGGTTAGGTTTGGTTTGGTTTGGTTTGGTTCTTTGAGTGGGGAGATGACATGGTTGAGCCTGCCAGTTAGAAAAATCACTTTAGTGGCTGAATGGAGGACAAATTGGCTTGTGGGGAGTCTTGAGACAGGCAGGCCCCCCAGGGAGCCATTGCAATAATCGGGGTCTACAGTGATGCCCAGAGCAGTGGCAGTGACAGAGGAGACAAGGGGATATATTTGAGAGATGCTGCAAAGGTAAAGTGAATTTCCCAGCATCACACGGCAAAATGTGTCAGGAGTGGGACTTGGAGGCAGATCATCTTGACCGCTTGTCTAAACCCACACCTCACTGTCTTTCATAGGCCTCGTAGGCACAAGAATTCCTGGAAGGCCCAGGTTTGGCCTTAACTGGAGGCCGTCCTGGGAGGGTAAAATCCAGATGCCCTGATTTCTACTTGCAGCTCAGTTCTGTCCCCAGCTCTCATCTCTCCTGCTGGATCAGAGACCCTGTGAAGTGGTTACCTATGACTCTTGGGATAACTAGAAAATGTGACACACACAGTGTGGCATTTAATGAATTGCTCAACTGTATGGTTCAAACTGTAAATTTAAGCGAAGGGGATGGGGAGGTGGGGTTAGAGAACAACAAAGGCTGGAATGATCAGAACTGGCCTGGGAATCAGAACTGGGCTATAATACTGACTCTGCCACTAATAACCTACATGACTTTAAGCAAGTCATTGAAAGTGTCTAGACCACAAACCTTCTTTTTTTTTCTTTTAAAAGACCTTAAAGAGACAGCTGTGACAAAAACAGTACCAGTTCTCCTAATGTCTTCCATTTCTTTCCCACAATTTTAGAATCCTTCCTGTAGTTTCCAGGTTCCTTCATGGGGATATTGTTTCTCTCCACATACATCAGCAGAAAAGGGTAGTGGTGGTTAGGTTAGAAAGCTACTGGAAGACCTTTCATCATATCATGAATTCACACTCCAGGAAACCAAGCATTCTTTCCAGCTGTGCATATCAGGATGATACATAATCACCTCATGGTGATGGAATCATCAACCACCATAACTCATCTCTTCTTTTTTCTCTGGTTGCAATCCTGGTGCTTCTGCCTCTATCTCTCTCTTCCATCTTATTCAGCCTTCCTACCATAACCAAAGTTATCCATCATCTATTAAGATCTGGTCATGCCATTCTCAGAAGTGGCTCCCCATTCCCTATTAAGTCACGTTCAGACTCCTTTAATATTATTTGAAGTTCTCCACGATCTGATTCAGAGTTCCCCATCTTTTTAGCCTTATCTAATATTGCCATCTCCCTCACTTCCTCCCTTCACTCTATACTCTAACCAAACTGCATTGTCATGTAATTTTTGAGAACCAAATGAAGATGAGAAAATTGGGAGAATTTGGAGCTGGTTGAATGACTGAATCGAAAGAGAAGTCACACAAAGGTCAATGGTAATTTGGTCGGAGATCTTTAGTGGAGTACCTAGGGAATTGTTCTTGGTCTTATGCTTTCTAACGTTTTTGTCAGTGACTTGAATAAAGGCATTGGGCACTGATGGTCTGCTTGGTGAATTTTCAGACACCACAAAGCTAGAAGATTTAGCCAATACATTGAATAATAGAGTCAAGATCCAAAAACATCTCAGAAGGTAAGAATGATGGAATGAATATAACAAGGTACAATTTCATAGGAATAAATTCAAAATTAATGGAAGAGAAATTAATAAACAATTATTAAGCACCTCTCACGTGCTAGGGATTCAAAGACAAAAGCAGAAACGGTTCTTTCCTTCATGGGGCTTACAGTCTAGCCAAGGATGACAACCTATTCACATGTAGGTGTGTGACCCTGTTGCAGAAGGCAAGACTTGTACTTATCGTTACACATGTTCCACTAGCAAATCATAGATGGAAATCTTACTGGAAACATTCTCAGACTCCTACCCCTCATTGGGCACATGCAGGTAAAAATCACAGGGAGCCCAGAGACAGCAACCCTTAGGAGCTCAACTTTTCCTCCAGCTGCTTAGCAACATACAATAGCCAACAGGCACACAACATAAAAGCAAAACACTGTTCTATGTAAATATAGTTGCCCAAATGAGAAAAATGTAAAGTCTGCCACTTGGGGTTAAAAAATCAACACCACAAGTATAGAATAGGTGAGGCATGATTGGATAGCAGTTTGTTTGAAAAAGATCTGGGAGTTTTAGAGACCAGCAAGTTAAATCTGAGTCAGAAGTATGATGTGGCAGTCAAAAAAAAAGGTAAATGCAATTCTGGACTTCACCAAATCTCAGCTTCCAGAAATAAGGGTGTGATGGTCCCACTCTATTCTGCCCTTCTCAGAGTTTGAGTCCTGTCTCCGACACCAGCTGTGTGCTTGTGGTTCAGTCATAGGATTGTGGGATTTACAGCTAGAAGGGAATTGAGAAGTCATTAAGTTTAAACCTCTCATTAAACAGATGAGAAAAATGAAGCCCAGTCACATAATTAATCATTCAATAAGCATTTATTAAGCTAGTCTTATATACCAACCACTGGGGATAGAAACACAGAGTTCAATGGATCCATCTGGATGAGCCCCAATTCTCTGACTCAAAAATCTAGTCCTTTTTCTGTTGTACCTTGTTACCTCTGAGTCTGTTTCTTTATCTGTTGTTTTTAGTCATTTTTCAGTCATGTCCGACTCTTCATGACCCCATTTGGGGTTTTCTTGGCAAAGATACTGGAGTGGTTTGCCAGTTCCTTCTCTGGCTTATTTTACAGATGAGAAAACTGAGGCAAACAAGGGGAAGTGATTTGCCCAGGGTCACACAGCTAGGAAGAGTCCAGATTTGAACTCAGGAAGATGAGTTTTCCTGATTCTAGGCTCAGCACCCTATCCACTGTGCCACCCTCCATCTCTAATAATGCCTAGAAATAATGCTCGTGCTATCTAGGTCACAAGCTGGTCATGAGGCAAATGTTTACTGCTTCCTCCTTTCTCAAATATTCCTACATGTTTCTGTGGCTCTCTTCAGTCCCTACCCTAAAATCCATCTTGCAGAAACTAAATTTAAGAGAAAGAAAGAAAGTAAAATTGTTTGAGGTCAGGTACTTTATTTGTCTCTGATTCCCAGAGCTTAGAAAAATGCTTGGTACATAAAGATGTTTAATAAATATTTAATTGAGTGGAAATAAATTGTAAAGCTTAAACTGCTATATAAATGTAAGTTATTATTATAAATCATAGCACCTAACATTCTCACCCTCCATTTTCTCATCTCTGAAACTGAAATAATAATGCTGGCAATATCTATGTCACTGGATGTTGTAAAGACCAAATCACATATAAAACATCTGGAATACTGTGCAATGATAAAGTGCTACATAAATGTGGGGTGGTTTTGCTGCTTATCATTCTCATTATCTGGGCTAACACTGGCCTTTTAAACTCCTATTTCTGTATTCCACTTTCTTAAGATGGAAAGCGGCCATTTCTCACAGACAAAAAGAAACGTTTTAAAATTGGCTCCTTTTAACCTATTAATAATTAACCAAATCAAGATGTACAGATAACAGATTTAAAGACTGGAGTCTGAAATTAAATACTTGGCATTAAACTTGACCAAACTATTAAACCACAATTTATAGGTTTAATAAAATGTGGATGCCAAGAGCCAAATCTGGATCCGGATTGGGGTACGAGGAAGTAAGTATATGTGTACACATGTAGTTTTTGAAACTAACCCCCACAGAGGGTAAAAAAAAAAAATCAGCTCCATGTTTGAATGAACCCTCAAAGTTATACACATTTGTGTCAAATATGCCATCACGTGAAATGTTCTTTGAGTTGGGTTGGCTTTAGCTGATCAAACAAAATTGCTGATATGCCCTCATTTTGGTGAAGCATCAAGACACAGATGGCAGAAGAAATTGGAGCTGTCAGAAAATAGGAGCCTTCCTCTAGGCTGTGACATTATCTTCTGATGCTCCCCTTTAAGCTGCTCCCTACAACGTGCTATGCCTGGGAATAGCTGACCTTTTCTGGGAAAAACAAAAAACCATGGCAAGCTTTGCAGATGTGATGGGGATTCAGGAGGCAATTATAGCTATGCGAAATGTAGGACTCAAGATAAGCAAGACAGTTTTATAAAACTTGTCTTTTCTAATCAACAGTAATGAAAAATGTCTCTGCCCCCTGACATCAGTTTCACCTTTATCCATCTATTTCATAATTCAACAGTGGGTGTTGTAAGGTAAACAACTTCATAAATTATCATTAGATGTCTTAAAATACTGTATTATTTAATGCATGTACATCCTTTTCCCTGCTGTGGAATATTGTTCCTTTAGCTATAATGCCTACCACATGAAATTGGATGGACCATCCTAGGGAGCAGAATACCATCTCACTGAGGTCAAAGATGTGTACTTTTGTACTCTGGACTAAGGAAAGGAGAGAGAAATGTTCGTATTTCAACATTGTCTCAAGGAATGTTTCCATTTCTTCTACATATTTTTGCTACCCATTTAAATCTGTTCTGGGAAGCATGTGAACAAACCTCTGATTCTCTGAATTTCTGAATACAAGCGGTATGGTGTAAACAGAATACCTAGATCCCAGCCAGAGTTTTTCCACTTGCTAACTGGGTCACCTTGGGGAAGTCACTTAAGTTCTCTAAGCCTGAGTTTTCTGATTTCTAAAATGGGAAGAGGCAGAGCTAAACCTGGAGTCAGGTAAATCTCTGTATTCAGTTCCTGTCTCTGACATATACCAGCTGTGAGACCCTGGATAAGTCCCTTCACTTCTCAGTGTCCCCAGGCAATTCTCTAAGACCCTAAATTGCAGGATGCTTACTTATAAGGATTGGTAGAGGGAGTTTCCTCATGTAGGAATTAAATCCTAGGTTTACACCAATTAAATAATAGGCCTAGACCCCACCCCCCCCCCAAAAAATTGGTGATAATATCTTCCCTGTCTAGCTTCTAGTTATTTTGTGAGGCTAAGATATTACTATGTGGAAGCAATTTGTAGGAGTGAAGCCCTATAAATGTGAAATACTATCTCTATATTTTTCCATCATTTTCTAATCATATCAACTATGAGAGTATTCTAAAAAATACTATAATAATAGAGGTCTTTAGTCTCAGTGGTCCTTATAGACCATGAAAGAATATTGCTCAATAATAAAAAAGAAAGAAGAAACTGTTTGATATCCAAGGTCTATTCACTCATTTAATAAGAACTTTTTGGAAACTTTCAAAAAAACCAGTCTGATATTCATTCCATGTAACTTTTCTAAATATTTCACAAATGAGGTACTTTTCCGCAACATGAGCTCAAAACTAACTTAGGTATGGAGAGCACAGTGCCCAGTGTCCCTGAGCCATTTGCTCACCATTGTCTAAGAAATATGGTGGTTACCAATATGAATAGAGTACTCAGGGCTCTAGAGAGCATGAGAGACACAACAGCTCTTTGACCAATGAGCAGTAACAAACATTTGGGAAATGTCATTCCTTCTCTGATGTCTGTAGAATATAGATGAGAAGCAACAATCTAGGCACTGTGCTTAGGAGCCATAATTGGGGCTGGAAATTTTTCTCCAAGGTCCTGGCATCTGGAATCGAGACCTAGAGCAATAGATTTAATATTTTCTGAAAGGACATGTGCTTTCTCAAGGATCCATTTGGGATTTTGACCAAAACACTGCTTCAGGGTCAACTGCAATTATGGAAAAAAGAACTCACTCTGCCACGTTCAAACCCATCTAACACGTCATGGGTTTGGGGTTGGATTCTTATCCTGACCGTCATAAGATTCAAGTTTCTTTTCTTGAGGAAAACTAGTGCTGTGTCTTACCAACATAAAGGCATAGAGATCATCTCCAAAGACTCCTTAGGACATCTAATCACACTTACAACACAGCTTTTGGATGAATTAAGTGTAAATGAATAAGATATGTACTTATTAAATTTCTACTCTGATCCATACACATGGATTTAATATTAATAATTAAGGGGTAAAATTTTGGAAAAATACACATGGGATTTAGCCAAACCCAAAATGTTTGAAAAATACTTCAAGACTTTCTATAACCCTATAGCACCAACTGAATTTGCCCATTCCTGGTTGCAAGAAACTTGGGAATTGTAATTAATGCCATTTTAACATGTCCTCCAGCAGATCTGCGAGAGTTCTTACCTGCCAACAAGCACAGTAAGCATACTCATGATGCCATAAATAAAACTCAGTATGACACTACATGCATCCCATTCTGCTGTGGCATGGATGGTAGAGGACAACATTACCATCGTTTGTATATGCATGTATACATGTGTGCATGCGTGTGTGTCCACATGCCCAACTGCATTTCAAGCTTAAGCTGAGGCCTTATTGTTAAATCTCAATTCATTTTTCCTTTTTTTGCTTAAAGTAAACATAGTTGACCAAAGTCCTAATGATGCTCTGGGATGCCCTGATATAACTGCCATTTTTGTCACCTCTAGGATAAGATGCCAACTCCTTAGCCTGGTTTTTAAAGCCCCCCACAATGTGAGTACCCACTTACCTTTGCAATCTTATTTCATATTATTTCCCTTCACAGATTCTTCATTCCAGTTTAACTGGTTTTCCAAAGTCAACATTCCATCGCTTGACTCCATAACCTTTCCAAGGTGATTCACTGTGTCTGGGGTATCCTATCTCTTTATTCTGCCTCATAGGTTTCCAAGGACAGCTCAGGGGACAGCTCTTCTGCAAGAAGCCTTTCATGATCCGCCACCCTCAGTCGTAGTTGTTAACACTCTCTTTTCCTCTAAATGATTTTGACTTGTTTTGTATACACATTGTTTTTTATTAATCTCTGTGTATGTATACCTATATACATATACATACATACACATCCCCTCTAAAATGTGAGCTACCTGAGGGCAGAGACTTTTTCATTTTTGTTTTTATATCTCCAGGACCTAGTATAGTATCTTGCATGTACTAGGAACTCAATAAGGGTTTATTTAACTAAAGAAGCATTCAAGATATGAAAAACAAAGAAGTGCAAAGAAAGTGCAAAGAAAGATAGGACAGAGTAGTAGCTTGAATTTATATAGTGCTCTATTATTTGCAAAGCACTTTACAAACAATATCTTATTTTATCCTGACAACAACCCGGGGAGATAGGTCCTATTATTAACCCCATTTTACAGATGAGGAAACTGAGGCAAATAGTAGTTAAGTTACTTATCCAAGATCACAAAGCTAGTAAGTGTTTGGGGCAAGATTCAAAAGCAGGTCTTCCTAACTCTAAGCCCTACAGTCTAACCATTGGACCACCTAGCTGGTACCTTGGACACCAGTACTCTTTGCAGGATAGGGTATAGTTAATAATAACAGTTGACATTTTATAGAGGATTTTAAGGTTTGCAAGCTTTGGAGTCTGCAAGGTGCTTCACATATATGAGCTCATTTGCTATCCCTTCATTTTAGAGATGAAGGCACTGAGAGATTGAATGACTTGCCCTCAGTCACACAGATAGTCTTGAGTTATGGCTCTAACTCAGCTCGTCCCTGTGCTAAATCCTTTACGCTAACCACTGAGCTACATTTCTACTGCAGTTATAATCCTCATCCCTATATCCCCTGCCACACCTGTTCATAAAATGGGGGAACCAATCTGGAAATCATCAGGGAAAGATGTCCTCTTCCTAGGCCCAACACCAGATAAAGTCGCTGCTGAATACACACCCCAATTGTCTAAGAGCATAAGCCATACAGCTCAAAACAAGGAGGCAAGAGCAGCTCTTCGGGCCCTCTCTATCAGTCATGTCAATTACTCTGCTCATAGCAGAAAAGTTAAGTAAGTCTTACTCCATCACTACTATTTCTATCGCCATTTCAGACCATTTAATGTAACTAATTAAAGGGTAACGTTAAGATGGTGACAGTGATGAAGAATTAAATGTAGATTCCATCAGCAAAAGTGGGGCGAGACAGGGATCTGGGTCTAGAGCAGAACAGCAGAGGTGAGAAGAGAGTCCTTTGAGAGCTTGGGTGCTTCTACCCACATCAGGGTTGCATTGAGTAAGAGAGGCAAAATAATTCTTGCTAAAATATATTGGCCTAGCCATAGCACTCCTTTGTTTAAGAAGCTTTGATAGGTTCCCGGTGCCTTGAGGATAAAATACAATTCCTCAATTTGCCATTTAAAGGTCTTCGTGACCTCCACGATTTGTCTCTGACCCACCTTGCCAGGCTAATTACACATTACTCACCTTTATGCGCTCTGAGTACTAGCTAAACTAGTCAACTTGCTGTTGCCTTTATATAACATTGCACCTCTATGTCCTTGCATAGGCTGCAGTGATGTCCAGGTCCCCTATATTCCTTCAAGGCTCACCTGTAGTACCAACTACCTCATGCAGTTTTCTTTGATTCTTGGCCCACTCCCATCACTCCAACAGACACACCATATATATGTGTGTGTGTGTGTGTGTGTGTGTGTGTGTGTGTGTGTGTGTGTGTGTGTATACATATATACATATATATATATATATAATTTCTTTTTGTTTCCTCTTCTGTATTTTACTTACCCACATACCCACTCACATCCATCTAAGTTTCTTTTTTTTTTAATTTATTTTATTAAAAAATTTTTTTGAGTTACGTATTTTCTCCCCGTCTTTCCCCTGCCCACCACCCCAAAACAGCCATCCCAGTGTTTCCCCCCTCCCCCAGTCTATTCTCTCCTATGTCACTTTTTGGTAGGGCAGGATGGATCTCCCA
>CM053580.1:221564586-221624333 GCA_028627135.1 Pseudochirops cupreus | reverse complement strand
GGGGGATTTCTAATATAAAAAGTCATTCCATCAATGTTGATTGGCCCTTCTCTACTACATTCAGTCTTAGAAATTTGCCTGGGGGCACTGAAAAATGAAGTAACTTGCCTCTGGTCTCATAGATGGTATCTGGGTCAAAGTTAGGACTTGAACTCAAGTCTTCCAGGCTCAAAATGCAGCTCTCTATGTACTTCACCACAATACCTTTCTATTTTAGCATTGTTCTTTTTGTATTTGTGCTGTCAAACCTCAAGTCCTCTTTTATTGAAACTGGAAAACTGAATGCTGAAAAACAACCAGAACAATGACTAGTTTCTGGACCAGCCAAAAGCAGTCTGATCAGCAAATCTCATGAGAAAACATAGTCAGATGACATTTTCAATACATTAATCTACTTGTATGACAGGATAATGGTTCTTGCAGATTGAAGAGCAGCAATAGATGTAATATATCTTGACTTCAAATTGGTTTTTGGTTCCATCTTACAGGAAAAAAAAAAACAAAGATGAGTACCTAACTAGAAAAATAGTTCAACCATAAAACTGCTGAGTGGTTGTACAACTGACTATACAATTCTGTATTGCATTCTAGAAGTAGGTTGAATGGCTCAATGTCAATGAATTTGTGAATGGTACTAAACAAAGGTCTATTCAGCATTTATTTTTGTGCCTATGCATGATGGATCTGAAAGAAAGTTTACTATATCTGAGAATACCACCCAAATAGGCAAGGTGACTAGTTCCCTAAAGGATATGATTCCAATACACCATAATGACCTTGACAAGCTAGAAAAATGAAGAAGAAGAAGAAGAAGAAGAAGAAGAAGAAGAAGAAGAAGAAGAAGAAGAAGAAGAAGAAGAAGAAGAAGAAAGAGGAGGAGGAGGAGGAGGAGGAGGAGAAGGAGAGAAAGTAAGAAAGAAAGAAAGAAAGAAAGAAAGAAGAGGGGAGGGGAGAGGAGGAAAGGCAAGGGGGAGGGAAGGGGAGGGCAAAGGAGGGGAGGGGAGGGAATGGGGAAAAACTGAGGAGGGGGTAGAGGGAGTCAATTGTGCAAGTGGAGAAACATTTAAGAGGAGAAAAGGAGTTATGCAAACATCAAATGAAGAGTAACTAGGCAAGATTCAGAGAGGAGTCTTTGGATCACAGTTGACAAGTTAAATATAAGTTGGTATCAGATCTGGAGAGCCTTTAAAAAAAAAAATCCTCTAGCTCAGCAGTTCTCAACCTATGGGTCGCGACCCCTTTGGGGTTGAATGACCTTTTCACAGGGGTCACAGGGGTTGCCTAAGACCATCGGAAAACACATATTTCTGATGGTCTTAGGAAGTGAGACACCGCTCCTCCAGACTCTAGGCGGGTCTGCCCACATGCAGATATCCCTACATACCAGTATTAAAGGGTTGTAGCATTAGGAAGGTTGAGAACCACAGCTCTAGCTCATCCTTCAGTCCTATTCACAACTTAAATTTGATATTAGTCAATATTTATAGAGATTATTATAGATCCATTATGACACATATCATTCCCTATTTCACAGGTCAGGTTTACCAGAATTATCTCATAAAGCACAGATCTTACTGCTGCGCTGCTGCCCTGCGCAAAAACCAAAATACTGCCTCCAGGATGGAGCACAGACTCCTCAGTTAGGCATTAATAAAACTTCTCTGCAATCTGATTCCAACCTAGCTTTCCAGAATCATTTCCTATCACTTCACTTCTTTCCTACACTATAATTCCCAGTCATATCAGTCTCTGGCTGTTATCTTCATTGAGCATTCTTTCTCCCACCTATGTGCCTGCACAGGTTATACTCCATTGCCTGTACATTCCTTTCTCACTTCTGCCTCTTCCAATCTTTAACTTCCTTCCAAGGTGCCACCTCCTACATAAGTCTTTCTTGATTCCATTACTGTCATTAGTGTTCTTTCCTCTTTGTATTATCTTGTATCACTTTTCGATTGACATGTATCTTCTCAAAATACTGTAAACTACTTGAGACCAAAAACTGAGTTGTTGGCTTTTGTTCTTGTTTTTTTTTCTCATTTTTGTCTTTGTATTATCAAAAGCTAGCACAATATTTCCACTTCCTAAGTTGGGGTAGATACATGTTGGACTGAATTGAATTGGATAATAGCTATTTCTAAAACTATAAAATTTAAGAGATAGAGTAATCTTTTTTACCCTTTGATTAAAGAAAAAAAGGAGGGAGAAGGAAACACAACATGGTTCCATGGGACATTAATTCCTAACCTCAAGTCAAGAGACTGTCAAGAGGGAGAAAAAAAAAACTATTGGCAAGGAATTCGAATGGAACGAAAATAAGTCCTGCCTAATTCAGAGTTTTGCCTGTACCAACCCTAGGCGCCATTCTAAAACCCCAAGTTTAACCTGAGACTTATAGAACACTAGCTTTCAGAGCAAAAAGGACTCAGAGATTATCTGGTGGAGAGTTTTTCAAAGGTAGTGCAGGACACACTTGCTTGATTTGCCATGAACTATATGGAATCTATACTTGCAATTCCATGTGTCCAGTCAGTCTTGACTGATGTGAATAATGAATCCCCAGAAGCAGTTTCTTTATTCAAGTTCACAGTGCATATTTCCGTTGGGCTGGAACCAATTATTGTATTTTATATAATTATAATTTCAAATAGTGTAAATCCAAATACATGCAACCATTTCAGGGAGTTCATTATTTACACTAATCAGGACCTAGATTATGTTCTAATCTCCTTGCTGTCCCATAGCCCTAAATGAATGAATAAACAAATGAACTAATGAATGAAAAAGCATTTTTAAGTGTATACTACAAATCAAGCACTGTGACAAGTGCTTCAGATAGAAACACAAAAGCAAAGACAGCCATTGCTCAAAGACCTTGCTTACTTTTTTTTTTTAACTCATTTAACATTCTGGTGATTTGACATTCCTATCTGATTATAGGAAGCTGAAAGGAGTTATTGAAGTGATAACTCATCTCCTATAAGATAAATTTCAACAATATTCCCACTCTCAGAACAGTTGTTATCCTGCTTCTTGAGATACAGAGCAGTTCTGTCAAACTCAGATAGAAACAGGAGCCACTACACTGTACATAAAGATCTCTATATATTGACTTAGAAAACCACATATGTTCTATTGAGCAGCTAGGTGGTACAGTAGATAGAGCTCTGAGTCTAGAGTCAGGAAGACCTGAGTTCAAAGCCAGCCTCAGACTCTTACTAGCTGTGTGACCCTGGGCAAGTCACTTAGCCCAGTTTACTTCAGTTTCCTCATCTGTAAAATGAGCTAGAGAAAAAAATAGCAAATCATTTCAGTATCTTTGCCATAAAAATACCAAATAGGGTCACAAAGACTTGGGCTCACAACTGAACAACAGTAATAAATGTTCTGTTATATTTTTATTCATTTTCTTAAATACTTCCCAATTGGATTTTTTTTGACAAGGCAATTGGGGTTAAGTGACTTGCCCAGGGCCACACAACTGATACAAAGAAGAACTGAATAAAGAGGGACCAAGAGAACAGTATACACAGTGACCACAATAATGCAAATGGAAACAACACTAAAAGGCAGTTGCATTGACCAATCCTAGTTCTAAAAGACTTACAACGAAACACATCATGTTCCCCTCAGTAGAGAGGTAGGGCACTCCAGCTGCCAAATTCAACATGTTCTTTCAGGCTCAGTTACAATGTGGGTTGGTTTTGTCTTTACTGTTTTTCTGTATTACATGGGAGGTTGAGGTAGGCAGACAGGACTGATGTGGTACATGTCAGGAAATGAACTGAAATAAAAATGAAAGGTATCAATAAAAATTTTTTTAAAACAGACTTATATCCATGCATTTATATGATAACCCATTAACTTTCACTCATTCTCTTCAGCTCATTGATTGAGGAGAGGGAGTAGATATACACCTTGCTCCCCATTGCCACTTCCAGTTTGTCTTTCTACGACTTCCTTTGAAGTCCATACAATCCACATCTTCCACCCAATCAAAATTCCCATAGTTTTTGTCTTCAGAGGTCCAAGACACTTTCATTCAGTATCTGGATCACAATTTCTCTCTCTCTCTCCTCTCTCTCTCTCTCTCTCTCTCTCTTTCTCTCTCCTTCTCTCTCTCTCTTCCCCTACTCCTTCCCTCATACTACGGAAGTTAACATACATATTGACACTCCCTCAAACCACTCAGTTCCCCAACCACTTCCCATGACCAACTCCACCCCACTTAAGCCATACACAAAGATGATCATACCCTTGAGCTTGCCAACACCGGAGAATGCACCAACATCATGTTCTCTGAAATCCCCTCATCTGACTATAATCTTCTGGTTTTTCACCTCTCTGTCTGTTTTCCCTTTCCAAATCCTACCCTTTATCTATACTTTAACTTCCAATCCCTCAACTTCTCAGTTTTCTCCCAGGTCATCACATCTATACTAGTCATTCTCTCTTCTTTTTCCCATTTGTCCCCTTGATGAATCAGTGCAATTCCACACTGTCTTCTTGAGTCCCTGGTTCCTATGTCATATTGCCAATTGTACCTTACAAGCCTCAGCCTTGGATCACTCCCACCATCCACTGCCTGTGTTACAACACATTCAACGAAGGTAGAAAAAAACCATCCAACCCTTCCTGACTAAGTACACAAAAAAACCTGATGGTATACAGCAACATTGCTCATTGCTGCTGGGCAATCCTTCTACATCGCTCTTATTAACTCACTATCCCACATTCCACAGTGGCTCTTCAAAGTCTTTTCATCTCTCCTCAAACTTCCCCTCATCTTCTTCACTTCATCCTCTCAGATGAGAATCTTCAAATTTTATAGAAAAAAAACTGAGGCCATTCACCATGACCTCCCTCTTTCTTTTCCTACTCTCTGCTCCTTCACAAAGAGTTTGCCTTACTCCTTATCAAGGCAAACCCAGGCTACGTGCACAAACAACCCCATTCCATCCCATTTCTCCCAACAGATTGCCCTCTTTGTCATCTGCATCCTCTTATGTATCTTCATTCTCTCACTGTATACTGGCTCCTTTCCTAGTATCCACAAACATGTCCGTGTTGTTCCCAGCCTCAAAAAGCCCTCATTTGATCTTAACATCTCAGCTATTATCCTCCATCTCTTCTGCCCTTCGTGGTCAGACTCCTTGAAAGGAGCATCTATGATAGATACCTCCACTTCCTCTCCTCTTGTTTTTTTTAACCCACTGCAATCCTACTTCTGACTTCATCATTCCACCAAAACCTCTCTCTCTAAAATTGTCAATTATCTCCTAATTGCCAGATCTAATGTCTTTCTCTCAACAGTCCTCATTCTTCTTGACCTCTCTGAAGCTTTTGACACTGTTGATCAGTCTCTGCTTTTATACTCTCTTCTCTATGGGTTTGTAGGACAGCCATTTTCTCCTATTTCTTCCTAGTCTCCCTTGCTGAATATTCATCTAGTTTATGCCCATTTACCACATATGTCCCTCTATACTATGACATTTGAAGGTTGGGGCTGAGTCAGGGGTAACAGAGAATGAAAGATTGGGAATGGGTCCTCAATGAAAAGACAGTTGAAAGTATTACTGGGATGGACAATGTCTCAGGCAAATGGCAGAGATCTGGATTCAAGGGCTGGGTTGTGTGGGAAAGTTTCAGGGGCTTTTGGGGGTCCAGGTGTCACCCTCATCAATCATATTTCTGTCTAACCCCCCCCCCTTCCAAACTCCTCCATTACTACTGGGGGCATGACCATCTTCACAGTATACATGGCCCAAAGCCTGGGTGTCATCTTTGATTCCTCACTACTTCTCACCCCCACCCCACCCCCCATCTAGGCCTGTGGATTTCCCTTTGCAATATCTCTTGAATATTCTCACCTCTGACACTGACACCATTCAGATGCAGACCCTTATCACCTCCCATCTGGACTATTACAATAGCTTACTGGTAAGCATGCCTACCACAAGTTTCCTCATTCCAGTCTTTCATTCAGCTGTCAAAGTCATTTTCCTAAAGCCTAAGTCCGACCATGTCACCCACACCCCACTCAGTTAGCTCCTGTAGCTCCCTGTCACCTCCAGGATCAAATAGGAAGCCCTGTGTATGGTATTAGGAGGGAGAGAAAGCAAATGTTTGTCCATTTTAAGTAGTTTTATGTACATGTATATATATAAAAGACGCATTGGTAGAGGTATAACGCTTGCAAATTATTCCGTGGCCAGCAATAGGAAAATACACAGGAGATAAACCTAGCCAGAGGACTGGCAAAGTCTGCCACTGACCCTGACTCAGGATGTAGAAGGAAACACACATTTCTGGACATGGCTGACGTGGAACTTTGTCTTGCTTGACCGCATATGTGTTACAAGAGTTTTATTTTTTGCACTTATTCCTTAGTTGGGGAAAAAATAGAAGAGAGAGAAAATAAATGCACATTAATTAAAAAAATAAAAAAAAATTTTTAAGTTTTCAAAGATATACATACAAAGGTGTAACCTGTACAAAATTTTTAATGGTCCCATCAATAGGAAAACAAATAGGAGATAAAGCCAGCCAGAGAGTTAACAGGGCCTGTCAGTGACCGCGCCCATACAGACATTCTAATTTAGGGCTCTTTCATTCCTGTACAGGGATAGACTCCAAAACCAAGTCCGCAAGTCTGCCTCACAGTCATATTCTCCAGGCGTGTGAGCTGTGGAGAAAACAATTAGACACAGCTTCCCGTGTGCCAGTGTTCTGATTACAGTGTGCAAGGGAAGCGGACCCTGCTGTAGCTCATAAATTTCATGGCTCAATCTTACGAAATTGAACAAGGGTCACAATTTTATTCCTTGGGCTACCATGTAACCAGCCATTGAGACAAATGAAAGACAAGTCCAAGGGACCCTAGCCTGAATCATATGCTGCAAAATAAAGAAACTATGGACTATTCACAGACATAATCAAAACATCAGTGTGTATCAGATGGTGGTTTTAAAGAAACAGAGAGCATTATTTACTGAATGAGATAAGAGTTTTTTCAGTAAGTTGGTGTTGCTTAAGGGCCTGCCCAAGGCTAATGGGGAATTAAAATAATCAAAATCAATGGTAATACTGTGCTCAAGAAGCAGGTCTGAAATGCAGATTAGCCCCTCAGTATCCAACTTGTTAATGACATTAGAGAATGTGAGCTACAAACAAGAGAAACATAATCAAAGTCAATTATACTGATTATGCTCCTGGCATCAGAAGGTGCAGCAAATGAAGCTAAATTTCCATATATTAATAATAAAACCAAGACAGAATAGGAGACAGCCCACATAATGAAAGCCCTCCAGATTTCAATACACACTAAAAATTCCTAATCAGACCAAAACAATTTTCCAAATGATAATTAGCAATAATCATGTTCTACATGTTCAGGGATACTTGAAACACAAACTGGGAAGGAAGGAAGGAAGGAAGGAGGGAAGGAAGGAAGGAAGGAAGGAAGGAAGGAAGGAAAAAGAAAGGGAGGGAGAAGAAAGGGAGAAAGGAAAGAAGGAAGGAAGGGAGGGAGGGAGGAAAGGAGGAAGGGAGGAAGGGAGAAAGGGAGGAAGGGAGGGAAAGAGAGAGGGAGGAGGAAGGAAGGAAGGAAGGAAGGAAGGAAGAGAGAGGAAGGGAGGGAGGAATAAAGAAAGACAGAAAGAGAAATGAAGGGAAGAAGGAAGGAAGAAAAGGAGGGAGGAAGGGAGGGAAAGAGAGAGGGAGGAAGGAAGGGGCAAAGAAAAAAGAGCAAGAGAGAAAGAAAGAGAGAGGGATGGAAGAAAAGAGGAGGGAGAGAGGGAGGAAGAAAGGAAGGAAGAGGGAGGAAGGGATAAAGAAAGACAGAAAGAGAAAGGAAGGGAAGAAGGAAGAAAGGAAGGAAGGAAGGAAAAGAAAGATAGAAAAAGGAAGAAAGAAGATAGCTCTGTGCACTATACTGAAAAAAAAACAAAAACAGCATACTTCAGAGAACTCTCCAGATCCCATTGCTAAATGCACCTTCAATCAACATAAAGACTCACACAAATGCAATTAGTCTTCATAAATAATCATATTTCTCTAAGAATAATCCAAAAATCAGTAGTATTGTTCTGTATCAAGAAGAGACTTATTACCAGATGGCTTCATGGCCTCTTTTTATGAATAGCTGGCTAACCTGTATTCTCCTGCTCAAAGAAAGACTCGTCACCTAGAAAAAGCCGGTTAGCCTCATCGACCTTCCTTTACCCATTTGGTAAACCTGCACTGCTCTGATGCCCACTTTCCCAGGACAAGCAAAGATTTCTGCCAGGACTCATTTGTGTTACTTTATATTTCCCAGCTTGGGGGTGGGGAAAATGAACCAGTAATATATGCTACCATATCCCACCTCCCATCCCCCACGAGTAGGGGGGGGGAATGATGAATTAAACTAATCTATTCAAAGTTATGTGAATTCCTTGAATAAAAGAGCTAAGAGAGTAATATCAGCTTTGATTACAATCTCTCAGAACACTTTTTATTAGCCTAGCTGCAATCTTTTTTGATGAAGACACTTGGACTTGGAATCTGCAGATTTGATTTCTAATCCTGACTCCATTGTTCACTACCATTATGTAACGGACAAGTCACTTACCTTCCTCCTCTAAAAAGAGGGAATATGAACACTTGCTCTACCCCATAGCTCAAAAGAGCTCAAAAACTCAGTTTTTCACCTGAGCCAAGTGCCATAGCTATGAGTTTGAAAGGCATTTTGTACAAGCTTACAAAGTGACTATTTAGAAGCCTCTGAGTTTTACAGTCAGAAGAGGCAGAGATGTGTTCTCACTGGTCACTGTTGTCATGGAGAAGAAGGTCTTGGTGAGCCTCTAGGGATGATGATGTCTTCCAGATATACTTGGTCACAGATGATATTGTGTTGATGGTCTCAAGCCCCAGAATGTGGAATGAACCTCTTCAATAAAATCCATGATTAAACCAAAAGAGATTGCTCTAAAAACACATACCAAAAGAAAACTATTAGTGGGTGGGGAAAAAACGCCTACTATGCAGACTATGATAGTGTAGCTGCACCCACACTGGCATACCCAGGGTGGCTGCTAGCACAGGTTCTTAGATCTGCTTTACTAGGAAAGATACTTGTTCAGGGGGTCAACAATATTTTTTTAATTACATTCATTAGTTCAGGGGAAAAGTCAGCACCCTGAACTTCAGAGAAAATCCAAACAAAGAAAATACAAGCAGAGAAATAAAGACCAACGAACAGGGCTTCTAACTGTCTGAGAAATTAGCACAGATCAGCAGACAGATCCAACTGTCTGATCAAGGCAATACATACATAGTTACCAGAGAGAGAAACACCAACATCTGGGTTTTTCAAAGTGGGAGGTGGGTAGGGGAAGCCTTAACAGCTACCCAGAGTCTCATCTGGTCAAATACAAGAACATCTTCCAGTGAATGAGCTTCCAAAGCAAAATTCTAACCTCAGAGTATATATGCCCATTTTAGAGCCAGAGGGCATCACAGCTCTCTGACGCTGTGCCAGATTAGAAGTTAACAAAAGGTGTGAAAGCCTTCCTACAAGGGAGCCTCACTTAAGCAAGCTTCCCTTAATGGGCTCTACAGTGAGGCCTATTTATGGGTGGGGAAGATTTTAAATCCCATTAACATTACAGATGATCAGTTGAATACCCAATCCATAGAAATAGTCACCAGAAACCAACATTACAGATGGACAAGGAATTGGGCCTAGAGTTAAATGGGAAAAAAAAATCACTAACTTTATAATAAGAATTAGTGAATTAATCAGTATTTAAAAGATAGCATGGTGTAGTAGTAGCATGGAATCTAGGCATTTTGTATGAAACCCTGGCAGTTTCTTCATGTATAAATAAGCAGAGTTGTAATTAGGGAAGAGTAACTGTGGCTCTTCCCCAAGGCACCAAAATTTCTTGTTCAGTTCTTTCAGTTGTGACTGACTCTTCATGATCCCATTTGGGGTTTTCTTTGCAAAGATACTGGAATAGTCGTCCATTTCCTTCTCCAGCTCCTTTCATAGATGGAAAGCTGTGGCAAATAGGGTGAAGTGACTCACCCAGGGTCACACAGCTTGTAAGTGTCTGACAGATTTGAACTCAGGAAGATGAGTCTTTTTTACTTCAGGTTCAGCATTTGATAGACAGATAGTGGATATGCTGAGCCTCATAGCTGTCCCCAAATTTAGAGGGTACAAAAAAAAGATATTCAGATTTTAAAACACTGTATAATTTAAACATTAACATTTTGACATGACTTTAACTTCTGCAACAACAAAGAAGTATACTGATCTTGGTGTCTAAGAAGCAAGAATAGTTCATGCAGGAAATTACCAGATGATACACTTCTTCCCTTGAGCAGCTTTGCATTTCAGATAAACTATTCCCCTACTCAGTTCATCCAACTCCCCACCACACAACTGTCTTTCAGTGTTCTAGGAATCTTTCCCCGTGAAATCTGTGTCCTATGGTCTCTCCTCATGGCAGAGAGACTTAGGGTCTCTTCTTCAATGTGGTTTTTTAATTACATTCATTAGTTCAGGGGAAAAATCAGCACCCTGAACTTCAGAGAAAATCCAAACAAAGAAAATAGACAGAGGCAGGCAAGTGGTGCAGTGAATAGAGCACCAGCCCTGGAGTCAGGAGGACCTGAGTTCAAATCTGCCCTGAGACACTTAACACTTACTAGCCATGTGATCTTGGGCAAATCACTTAACCCCAACTGCCCTGCCTTCCCCCCTCCAAAAAGCAAAAAAAAAAAGAGAGAGAGAGAGAGAGAAAATTTTAGCAGAGAAATTAAGACCAACAGAAAGGGCTTCTAACTGAGAAATTAGCACAGATCAACAGACAGATTCAACTGTCTGACCAAGGCAATATATACATAGTTACCAGACATAGAAGCACCAACATCTGGGTTTTTCAAAGCAAAGAGGGAAGCAAAGGGCTCTCCTCCTCATCCTGAATTTGTTTTAATTACTTGCTTTATTATTTTTGCATCACGAATTACAAGTTGATCTGATGGTATTTGTCCCAGGAACCAAAATTCCTAAGTACAACTCTGAAAATTGGGAAATAATTCTTACCCATTCAGCCTCATAGGGACAGTGGGAGGGAAGTGCCTTGGAAACCTTCAAGGACCATGGAAATCTGAGAGACTGATATTGTTTACCTTGGTGAGAATGGCACATCCCTGCGTCCACGTAACTAAGTTCTGTTAATGGATAGGGACAAGCAGCAGAGCAGCACTGCATCTCAAAGCCCTCCCTGCACTTTATCTCTATTTGCCACCAAGGTTTTCTCAAGCTATGTGGTCACCAGGTTGTTTCCTTTTTTTTTCATTGTCCTTCACATGGCACAACTCTTCCTCTCCATGCTCATGATGGTAACAGAAAGACTGAGCAAAACTCCGTGTGACTCTAAGCAATCTGATTTATGTCTTAGAGGACAAGGCTAGGTAGGCCTCTAGGCCTGAGAAGACTTTGGGATGCTTTCATCTGTTTTCAAACTTTATACAAAATGGCAGAACCAAATGCTTTAAAAGCAAAAAACAACAGCAATAAAAACCGAAAGCACTATTCAATGAATAATTACTACATGCTCAGCACTGCACTGGCCCCTGTGGAGGCAGAAAGACGCAAGTGCTGTGGCTTCCCTCTCTGGGCATATGCAAGGGCATTTTAGAATAAGCCTCCATTGCAGTGTAAATTGATGGGCACTTCAAACTTCACATTTCGCTTTTCTTTATCCTAGCTTTGTACAAAGACTGAAAAAAAAATGACCCCAACTATGACCCCAAGGCAGCACACTGGGCATTGGAAAGAACCCTAGACATAGAATCAGGAAAATGTGAGTTCATCGAATCCTACCTCAGACAACTATTGGCTGTGTGACCTAGACAAGTCCCTTACCCTCCTCTGACCTCACCTCGTTTTCCTCATCTGTAAAAGGTGATAATAATAGCACCCATTCCACAAGGTTGTTCTGAAGATCAAAAGAGTTAACTTATTTAAAATGCTTTGCCAGTGAAGTGAGCAGAACCAGGAGAACACAGTACTCAGGGGAAGAGCAATATTGTGTGATGGTCAGTGGGGAATGACTTAGCTGATAACAATCTGAGATAATTCTGAATGACTTACAGTGAAAAATGCTATCCACCTCCAGAGCAAGAACCGATGGAATCCGAACGCAGATCAAAGCATGCTTCTTTGTCTGTATCTTTCTGGTTTGACGTTTTTGGGTTTTGTTTTCTTTCACAACACGGCTAACATGGAAATATATTTTTCATGACTACACGTGTGTAGTCTCTATCAAATTGCTTTCCCTCTCAAGGAGGAGGAAAGGGAGAGAGGGAAGGAAAGAATTTGGAACTCAAAATTTTAAGAAATGAACGTTAAGAATTGTTTTTATGTAAAATTGGAAAAAATATAAAAATCCCCCCTGCCAAAATAAATAAAGTGCTTTGCCAACCTTAGAGTACTATGCAAACACCAGCTGCCTTGAATACCCAAGGCTAACGACAGATTAGGAAGTCTCTGTCCCCTCTCCTGCACTCAAGGTCAGTATATGACTGGTTAGGAACCCAGAATAACTATATCTTTTCTTACATATTAAACATACCTGTGGGAAAAGGCTTGTATTTGGAAAGCCCTCTGCCCCATAAAGAATCCCTTCTCTACATACGAATTAATGTTCCCCTTACCTTGGCTTGTGACTAGTATCAAAATTAAGTCTTTCACTGACTTGAACCCTAAATTGTAAGAACTAGCTGGGAGGTCCAGTGGATTAGAGCACCAGGCCTGGAGTAAGGAGGACTCATCTTTCTGAGTTCAAATCTAGCCTCAGATACTTCCTAGCTGTGTGACCCTGGGCAAGTCATTTAACCCCATTTGCTTCAGTTTCCACTGTAAAATGAGTTAGAGAAGGAAATGACAAACCACTCTAGTATCTTTGCCAAGAAAACCCCAAATGGTGTCACAAAGCAGCTTAAACAACAAAAACCCTAAATTGTAAATAGTGGATTTCCTTTTTACAACACCATTGTGGACAAATTTTTAAAAAGAAGCAACAAGACAAAGTTGTCACCATCATAGAGCGAGCATCCTAGCTGGGAAAAGCAGTCTGGCACACGTATGAAAAGCAAGAAACTATAGAAATATTTATGGAAATATTTAGCACAGACACGAACTCCATTACAGATCAAAGAGTGACCAGTGGGGATGACCTGTGATTGTTGGGGTGTAGCTACTGGACTTGTAGTGGGACATCAGGTCATTTCAGCCCCCGTGTGACAATTGGGTAAGTGTGTGTGCACGTGTGAGTGTGTATGTGTGTGTGTGTATGTGTGTGTGTATGTAGGGATAATACTGTACATTCACAGAGCCATCATGAAGTATATATGGCAGTCCTACTGAGTTCTGACCCTGATGTCACCTCCACAGATACTTTCTGGTTTTTCAGGAAGTGTCATTCTAACTTTGGGATGGGAAAGGAGCTATCCTGGTAGATACAATATCCTAAGCCCTGTCCTCATGCAAGTCAGGTTCATTTTTCTTTAAAAGGTATCGAAACCATGATGAGCACTTGATTGAATCAGGGGCTCAGTCTGCTGACATCACTTCCTCATCTCCTGAGTACAGAACAGCCACAAAGAGCTCTAGGTGCTCTCTGAAGCTTGGCTGGCACAATGCCATGGGCAGCTCAGAGGCAAGAGTTTTGCTCAGCTGAATCGACTAAGGACATGCTTGTTGAATATCCTGCCCCTTCTTTAGCTTCCTAAATTTCCTTTCCTTCCCTCAAGTCTCTTTTTTATTTTATTTTTTTCCTCAAGTCTCTCCCCACTACAATCTTTCTACTCAGTAGCCAAAATGATCTTTCCAACATGCAGGTCTCACCATTTCACTTGTGCTTCTCAGTAAACTCCAGTGCCTCCCTATTACCTCCAGGACAGTGTGATAGAGTCATATCCTAGAGCAGCACCCCTAGAATAATATAACTGCCTGGGGCATTCAGTTTAGGAACACTAAATGCCTCTATAACTTTTGAAAGCTTCACTGCACAGTGAAGTAATGACATGCTAAGCTATTTATTAAAATTGTGAAAAGCTTTTTTTTCTCTTATAACTAGATGCAAAGTATAAAATATTTCCTAAACTTTCATCAAAATATCTTTTAAAAACCACTTAAACAGTAATTAAAGACTAAGCTTTGGTTATGTGGAGGTCTCATTCCCTAATCTTGATAAGTAATAGAGGCCCTACTCCATCAATTCACTAGGATAAATTTATGGCCCACAACACTCCCAGGGGCTATCTAATCAGATTAAAATATAATTGGGAGATATTTAACAAAAACAAAAAATAAAAATACAGCATAACATAGATAATGTTAATACATGGTTTTCTTAATCAATATGGACCTACAGGGGTCCTTATGTATGGTTTAGTGATCCTCATTTCTATTTGAGTTTGACACCACTACCCTACAGAAGAATCAAAGTACAAAGGCCTATTTTACACATGGAGATACTGGGAAACAAGAGAGATGTTAAGAGAGTCTGTAAACTCATAGATATTCTGCTGGACGGGCCACCAGAGGCCATCACTTTATAGAGTAAGACACTGAAACTCAGGTTAGGTGAGTCTGCCCTGGCTCACACACAGCTGTTGTCAAGGGCAAGATTTGAACCCAGGCCTTCCTGATTCGAAGGCCAACGCCTCGTCCCTCCCCCAGACGCTGCCCGTGATTGCGTAAATTTATCCACTACTAAGCTACTCTGGGCACGAAGAATCTTAATCCGAAGATTGTTTCTTATTATTTGTTGAACAAAAACAACAGGTCTCTTCAGCAATGTCACTTCCAAGGTGTTGGAGAGTCAGGAAGGACCTGGAATTGACCGGTGGAAAGGAGGAAATCTGTTGAGCTCTCCCCACGCAATGAGGGCACTTTGCCCTTTTCAGGAAAAGGGTGGGTTTTAATGTTGGTTTGCCCTGTTTATCTCTGGTTGGCATTGTGGCCAATTCCAAGCTAAGCCAAACAAAGTTTGCCTACAGACAATGTGTTAATTAGTTCGTTTCCTTTTATAACCAGAGCAAAGTCCTTGGCACAATTCATTTTGTGACACCAACATGAAAGGTGTCAAAAGCCAGACATCTCCTGCCTGGGGTAGTCTTTTAACGTTCCCAATATTTTGTATGTGTCGTGTTAGCTTGTGGGTCAGCCTAAATGAGGGACAAAAATGGGAGGACTATTTCTGTTTCTCTCTCGGCCACCAAACTGACTGTATGATTTTCTGCCTCTCTCCTCCGAATGCCGATTCTTGTCGCTGACACGTAAGGCTAGAAATGCAGGTCACCTGTGTGCCTACAGCAGCACCTGGGAGGCGAGTGCGTCAAACATCTGCCAAGTTCTTCTCGTTTGTTCTGCCCAAACCCAACAATGCCCATCCATCCGTTGCCCACAGCACCATCAAGCCGAGTTTCCTACTGAGAGCCTCTTGACGTTGCCCGACCTGCCCGGCCTACCTTTGTTGTTTCTTTCTTGACAGATGGGACTGCACTGCTGAATGTTAATGAGACATTAATTCATGGTCCAAACTGTGCCAATCATCTTGAAAGAATTCCTTTCCAGGGCCACCCAGAATGAACAACTTGATGTTTTCAAGTAACCAGCAGGTGAAATCTCCTGCCAACCTGCCAGCGTCGAGGGTACCCCCTAAGCAGACACAGAGGACATGTGTTATCCAGACCAATTCTGCTCAAATGCAAATCTGTGGAGAGTCTACTTTGATGGCAGGCAGAGTCCCCAGCAGCCCACTGATCACTCTGCTTAAAATGAATGTTAAATAACCCTGCAAGCAGCGGATAATTTACATAAGTAGCTAAAACATTTCTCTCTTCCTTTTTGGATAAACCTCACGTGGCCGGCAGTGCAGTAGGGAGATGGCAGTAGGGTGGAGATAGTCAAGGCTCACAGCTCCTTCTCAGGGACACAAATTTCCCTACAAATAAAACCAAGGAAGAAGGTTTCCTCTTTCTCCATGAGAACACGACTGATAGGGAAAAAAAAATATTCCTCTACCTTCCAGGTGTCACACATAATGTGGCTTTAAAGAAACACGGACCCCCTCCCTCCTTTCTTTGAAAAGGTAAGGGACGAAGGGGGCCAAGCCCTGCATAGAGCGTCAGACAAGGTCGCTGAGTCGCTGGTTTTTTCTTTATTATTTCCTTTGTCACGAGGGAGAGTTTACGGGAGTGGAAAGAAGTGGGTGATCTGGAAATTACCGTGATGTTAAAACAAAAATATCCATAAATCTTTTTTTCATAGAACTCAATGTGTTGGAGAGGTAGCACTGTGCGCTAGGAAGGAAGAAACGAAGGAAGGAAGGAAGGAAGGAAGAGAGAGACAGTGAGAAAGAGGCAGACAGAAAGAGATGTGACCACACAGATCTGAAGACTCTTTCTATACCAAGAAAGATTTCACAGCAAGTTTCCCCATCAAGGGCCTCAAGCTGGACTTCTGAATAAAGAGATCTTATTCCAAAGTAAAAGGCTATTCTATGTCCAGAACATTACTCACATTCTATCATAGGATCTATTGACACAAAGCAGTATGTTGGTCAATATGACTGGTCAAAGACAGAGACAGAGGTAAGATTCCAGCCATCTGGAAATCTATTATCCACAGGGCTAATGCACAAGCCTTTCACCTCTGCAGATCTGGTTTCAGCTTTCATCAGTTAAAAGAGAGTTGGGTGGTCATCTTACCCACATCAAAAAAAATCATTATGCAGTTTTAGCTAATGAAACACCCTTGTCTACATGATAAAGTCTAGAGAGCATTGGATTCTCAGTCATAAGAGCTGGGTTCAAGTTCTGATTCTGTTCCTTCTAACCTCTATGACCTTGGGCAAGAATGGCCTCTCCAGGCTTCATTTTCTTCAACTGCAAAAGTAGGTGGATAGAAAAGTTCTAAATCCACGGAAACCTAAAATTAGTCGTGAACACACATGCATACATAAACACCCGCATGCACACATGCACGAAGTTCAATTCCCCAGAGAATGTCCCTTCCATTTTCTGTACACACACAGACCCTTCCCCGCTGGATGAGCATGGATAAAATGTCCCGAGTGTTTTCACCCACCTCCCCTTTTTCTTACCATAATCTGGGAGGCAAAGCATTTAAGTGATGGCAGCAAGAAGGCGGCAGCTAGTCCCAATCATTCTCATGAAGGCATAGACCTCCTTCCCACTCTAAAACTCCTATTGGCCATATATAAAAAAAATAAGATGATGTGGACATTTGCACTGGTTTTACACCGTGGCTATAAAGCTGATTGTGCTGAAAAGTCGTAAAGCAAGAGAGCAGCATGAGTCTTCGTCATGACATTAGTGTGAGCCAAGGGAGTCTGGTTACTGGGGTGGCTTTCCCTGTGTCTGTGTTTGTGATCCCTCATGTCCTATGTGTCTGGGAAGGTCTGAAGCATTAGGCTAGATGTCTGTCACATTGCCTGAGGCCTTAGGCAGAAAGAACACACAAGGACTAAGCTGGCTCTGTGTCACATCCCCAATGACAGTGGTACCCTTGTGTCCTAATGATTTCGCTTTTCTCTGGAAGGCCTTGCTACCCCAGATTCAGGAAAGGGGTGTTTGGGATAATCATAATTATGTTAAAATGGCTCAAACCTCCATCTAGTACATTCTTTGCCAGTCCATCAGTCAAGAAACAGTAAGTCCCTATTATGTGCCAGGCACTGTGCTAAAAAGTGGCCAAAGATAGCTCCTGCCCTCAAGGAGCCCACAGGCTAATGGGGAGACAAGAAACAGACAACTATGGGCAAACCCAGCTATATGGAGGGTACACAGGAAATAAATAGAGGAGAAGACACTAGCATTAAGTGGGGTTGGGAAAGGCTTCCATGTAAAAGAGGGGAGAGTAGTTGGGACTTGAAGGATGTCAGTAATTAAGAGTTGAGGAGGGAGAATGTTCTAGGCTTGGGACAGCCAGAGAAAACACCCAGAGCTGAGAGATGGAGTGGAACATGTTCATGGAACAGACACTACACCAGTGTCATTGGATTGGAAGGTACATGGCAGGGAGTAAAGTATAAGAAGACTGGAAAGGTAGGAGAGGGTTGAGTTATGAAGGGCTTTGGACACCATACAAAGGATTTTGCATTTGATCATAGAGGTAACAGGAAGCAGGCAGCTGGGTGGTGCAGTGGATAGAGTGCCAGACTTGGAGTCAGGCAGACTCATCTTCCTGAATTCAAATCTGGCTTCAGACATTTACTAGCTGTGCGACCCTGGACAAGTCACTTAACCTTGCTTGCCTCAGTTTCCTCTTCTGTAAAATGAGTTGGAGAAGGAAATGGCAAATCAGTCTGGGATCTTTGCCAAGAAAACCCCAAACAGGTCATGAAGAGCAGGACACAATTGAAAAGGACTGAACAACAATAAGTAAGTAATAGGAAGCCACTGGAGGTTACGTGGGGTTGACATCGTCAGACCTGTGTCAGAAAATCAGTTTGGTGGCTGAATAGAGATGAACTGAAGTGGGGAGAGACTGAGGCAGGCAGACGCACTAGGAGGTCATTGCAATGGTCCGGCACCAGGCGATGGGGGCCTGCACTAGAGGGGTGGCAGTGTCAGAGGAGAGAAAGGCGTGCATCAGAGAGGTGTCAGAAAGGTCAATCCAACACGCCCTGGCAGCAGATTGGACACTGGGGGAGGAGTGAAGGGGAGGAATCGTGAGGAATCGAGGATAACATTTAAGTCAGGAGAATGGCACTGCTCTTGGTAGTTATAAGGAAGTTAGGAGCAGGGGAGAGAGAATCGGAAACTGAGGGAATGTCCATCAATTGGGGAATAGCTGAGCAAGTTGTGACATATGATTATAATGGAATATTATCGTGCTCGAAGAAATGACAAGCAGGGTGATTTCAGAAAAACCTGGAAAGACTTACATGAACTGATACGAAGTGAAATGAGCAGAACCAGGAGAGCACTGTGCAAAGTAAAAGCAATATTGTATGATGAACTATGAATGACTTGACTATTCAGAGCAATACGATGATCCAAGACAATTCCCAAGGACCCACGATAATGACTGTAAAGCACTTAGCACAGTGCCTGGCACTTAGAGAACACTACAAAATATTATTGCTATTATTATTATTACCAGGGAAGTGAAGTACTGACTGAACTCTTTCTTTTCCAAGAACTCCCATAGGGATCCATCTCTCATCTTGTCAACCAACACATATCCTGGGGCTGGAACTCAGGATCCTGGGACTGCATACATCACTTTCTCAAATGCTTCATGTGACTCAGTATATCCCAATAGTCCCACTGCTGGGAAGGGAACTGTGATTCAGGATCTAGCTGGGGGTGCCATGGGTAGGTGTTGTATACAGGTGTTCTAGGTAATGCATTCAGATGTGAGAAGTAGTCATCCTGGAAATAGTCCATAGTTACGGGTAGTGACAGGCAGGCTATGCTATAGGTGACAGTCCATTCCCAGAAAGGGGGAGTTGAGTCAGATCCAGTATCCTGGGCTCTAACAGTTCCTCTCTAGCATGCAACGGGATCTCTGGTCCATGGAATAGAAGAGTGCTGGTGCATCTACCACAGCTTCTGCCATGACTAAAGAAGGCAGGACTAGTGCATCCACAGCACTAGATAAAGTCATAATGGTAGCCACATTTGCTTAAGTATAGCCAAGCTTTTCCAAAAATTGATCCACAAGACCAAGTATATTCCATGCCAAGTCTTAACTTTGGGTATGGAGGAAGCTGGCATATTTCCCTGACCCTAGTGGAACCAAAGCATCTACTAGTTAGCAATATTGGCTCCAAAGGGATTATAAAAATTCTTCTAGAGTTTCCAAGTTATTTATTGGGGTGGGAGGTGGGGGTTAAAGGGGAGTGAATTTTCTTTAAGACAGAAGATGACCCAGCAGGCAGTCTTCTCTTATAGATGGAATAGCATGGCGTTTACCTTGCCCTGGGTTGTGAGGGATTGTTAACAGGTGGAAGTCTACAAACAACATGAACTCAATCAGGAATTCTGGGATGTCTTCCACCTGCCCATTGAGTCTGGGTGGGGACAGGGGAGGGGGGACATACCTCTAGATACTGTCTGGAACCAGGGTGGTTGATTCAATTGCTGTTTGGGTCAGGAACTTCTTTCACACAAAATGGAAAATATATCCCTTAGTGTAGCCAAGCTCTGAGGATTCTGCTCCAGGGGTGGCCACAGCTCCTTTATCAGGGAACGAGCCAGAACAGCTGGGGGAAAAATGGCTCCTCTTACTGGGGAGTTTTTAGTACAGCAAAAAGCTCTGTCCCTGCTGGCCCCAAGAAGTTGATTTAATGAACATCAGATGACACTGCCCTTTTGTCCAGTGAGGGCTAACATATGGTAGTCACCAGAAGTGGCAACAGGAAAACAAGGCAGGTCCTTCTGGGAAAGAAAGGCTGAAGTAATATCAAGAAGTATCGTAAATGAAAAGACCAAACCAGGTGAGGAACCTAGATTTTTCCTGATCCTTAGATTTCAAGGAACCAGGATGGAGCCACAAGTTGAAGTGTCCAAGCTTAAGAATTACACATTCAGAAAGGCCCTGTGTCTCTGAATCACCAACATGCTGAGGAGTTTCCCTCCAAATAGAATTAAAGGTACAGTCATTGTCAAGTACAGGAACCAGGACTTATGAATGAGACTTCCACAGGAGGGAATGAGCCCTTGGGAGAAATGTGTGAGGCCACCGAAGGGTGTGACTTGTGAGTCTCAGCTGGCATGTGATAGCTTCACTGTATGCGTTCTTATAAAATGAAGTGTTACGGTGTTTGTTACCATTGGGAAGTGATGTGGTCTATTTTGAGGTCCTTGATTGCAAAGAAATTGAAAACTAAAGGCAGAAGTTGTCTAAACAGAATGTACATCAGTAACAGGTGTGAACCACTACAATAAAATAGCTCAGAGATCATCTAAGGCAACTCCCACCTCACAGGGGAGAAGACTGAGGTCAAGGGAAGTTAAGTGACTTGCCCAAGGTCTTCGCATTCTGGAAGAGGACCATGACATCAGGGAGGTGATGCCATGATGGGCAAGTGACTAGGATTTAAGTGAGGGGAAGCTGTACAAAGTCACCAGCCTCACTTAAGAAGTGGCAAAGCCACAAATTCCAGTCCTGTAGCTCCAGACCCAGCATTAGGATATCATGGTACCATCACAAAAAGCAATTCTAAGCTTTGTTAAAATTCAACCAATGCCGTTGTTCTGACAAGAACGCCAAGTTGTCCCTTCTATCTGACTGACCATCTCAAAGGCCGTTTCAGAATAGCATCTTCATTCCTGAGCCAATAAAACAGATTTAACAGTAGATTCGATTCATTGGGAGCCAAGTATACTTTTTAATTGAAAGCTTTTGCAACTCTTCTCTTCATAAAAAACATTTCTAGGACTACAAATCATTGAAGGTGTCCCACGCATCATAAGGTTTGTTTTTCCTTCTTTTGGGTTATTAGGGTTTTTTATGATCTGAATTTGGTCCCCAAAAGCAGAAAAGAGAGCACAAAATTACAGGGATGGAGAACCTGTGGCCCTGAGAGCACATATGGCCTTCTAGATCCTCAAATGCAGTCCTTTGATTGAATCCAAACTGATTTGTTCAGTGAAGTTTGGATTCAGTCAAAGGGCCACACTTGAGGACTTAGAGGGCAACGTGTGACCTTGAGGCCAAAGGTTCCCTAGCCCTGAGAGGAGCTGTCAGCAAAACCAATACATTCCAAACTCGAATAAACCATCTCCCCAAAAAGCGCCTCCCTCTCTGTTGTTGTTCATCATATGCTAAGCTGATTTGCATGTTGTTATTTCAGGTGCTAACTTTCCAAGGCAGGTTCCTGGAGAACAAGTCCCCAGCTCTCCAGCCCCATTTGCCTTCCCCTGTGTTGCTATGGAGACAGAGACCTGTACAGTAGGACAAAGAGCAAAGGTGACAAGCTTTCCAAATGAAATATCAACAAAGGACCCAACTGGAAGGGCCAGGAAATGTTAATTGCATCCATCAAAATGTTTTGCAAAAATATTATTAACAAGCTGCTTCAGGCCCTATTTAGGGTCAACCTACAGAAACAGGCCCTAGAGAAATCAGGGCAAGTCAGCTACCTCTGCTCTAACTGTTTGGTTTTTTTTTCCCCTAAAGAGGCTAGAGAAAAGGAAAAAAATATGTCACGTATCCTGAATTCTATTTGTTTACTTAATATCTCAAACATTTTTAATTAACTTGTTTTTCATATAATAGCGGACTGAGTTAAGATTTGCTGTGCTACCTAGATACGACCAACAATTCTTGATTGTTCTCATTTATGGAGGGCTTCCTAGGGCTCACATAATCCAAAAATTGCTTTATATTAGATTTATACACGTGTATGTAATTATATAAAATTCTATGACATGTAAAGAGACAGTGAGGAAGAGAGCCATTTCCATACAGATACGATTTTGTTAACAGAAATCAAACTAACACATAATTTTGTTGTTGCTCGATTGTTTCAGTCGTGTCCAACTCTTAGTGACCCCATCTGGGGTTTTCTTGGTAAAGAAAACCATCATAGCCAAAAAAAAAAAAAACCACCAGTGAATTTATAGATTTTGATCTGTATCTTTGGAGGAAACACCCAGTCAGTGAAGTGACAGATCTCTTCTGGTATTTAAGTATATAGTTTGTAGTTGCTCACTTGTTTTCAGTCATGTCAGACTCTTCAGGACCCCATTTGGGGTTTTCTTGGTAAAGATCCTGGAGAGGTTTGTTTGACATTTCCTTCTCCACCTCATTTGACAGATGAGGAAACTGAGGCAGGCTGAGGTTAAGTGACTTGCCTAGGGTCACACAGCTAGTAAGTGTCTAAGGCTAGATTTGAGCTCAGGTCTTCCTGACTCCAGGCCCAGTGCTCTATAGACATCGCACCACCCCATTGTCCTTAAGTACATAATTTATTTATATTAATATACACTAATTGATATATAAAACAGTATCTGGTCTTTTTTTTTTTACAGGTTTGCCTATTTGCTTAAACTCATGCTTAAAATGTTTTGCATTTCCCAAGCATATTCTAACTGCTAGTGGGAATGGAGAAACATGCTGGGTGGTAAGGGGGCTGAGGGAAGAAGGAGCCAGCCTCAGATTAAACATTTACGATGAATAATCCATAACGTGTGTAATCAACACACTCATAATCAGGAGCTGGCCCCACATTGAAGAGAAGCCCCCTTCCCCTGACCAAGAAAGAGACCCCAGTGGACATGCTAATTTCAGGCTGTGGTTGGGTATTGAGTGCTGGTTTCAACCACAGTCTCATTTCTTCAGGGCACAGAAATATCACATTGAGATATCCGCCCTGTGGCAAAGACGGTATTTGAGAGCAGGGCAAGCTCCATCCTCCCTTTCTCGACTGGAGTCCAGACGCTCACTGCTTGGTGCCAGTGGTTATGATTGATTTCATTTCCAGAAATGCAATGCAGCTGGAAAGTCATTTTTCTCATGCTGGAAAAAGCCTGTATTATTCTAGGTCTCTTCAGCACACACAGGAAACCATTATGTTACATACAAAAACCTACTTTAATGCAAGATAAAGGAGACACATTGACACAAACAAAGGGCAGGAAATGCAAGTCCAAGTTTTTATGATAACATTAATTTGCAGGTATTTCATGGGATCCTGTTGATAAACGATTGTTCTGAAAATGGTGCCTTTTATGCAGTAGTGGAAAATGTATGCAAATCTTTTCAGTAAGGAAGATTTTTTTTTACATGTAAATTTAGTACTGCCCTAAGTTACTTTTTCCTTTATTTTTATTTACATGAAAACAAGAGCACAGATTTGGGTAAAGTTGAGGAGGAAAATGAGCAGAGATTGCCCATGTTTTTCTAATTATTAAAATAACTTGAATAGGCTACAGACTACATTTTCAGTGATTTCAGTGGTTAAAGGGCAAGTGGACCACAACAATAAGAATGAACCTGAAATAAGGAAATTTGCTGCTCTTGCTGAGGCCAAGAAAGCTTCTTAATATTTACGCTGACATCAGTTGTGAGAGAGATCTGAATAACAAACCACAATCTTAAATATCAGTCATATGGCCGAGAAAGACAAAAAGACAAGAGACCTGTGTTTCTCAGGCTGTTTCTATGCCTGTTCTTGGCATTAAACTGTTTGTTGTGAGATGAGAAGAAAAGAGTCAATCAATTTATTTGGGAAGTCACTAAATTGTTCATACCCTTTGACCTAGAGATACCAGCAGTGGGTACATGAACCCAAGGAGGTCAAAGGCAGAAAGAAAGACCCTCTATGTGCCAAAATCGTCATAGGAATACTTTTTTATGATAGAAAAACAAACTGGAAACAAAGTGGGGGTCCGTCGGTTTGAGAATGGATAAATAAATTATTGCTATGTACAAAATGGAGTATCATTGTACTGTAGTAATAACATTTACATAACACTTTCTCTGTGCTAAGAATTTCACAATCATTACCTCATTTGATCCTCATAGCAACGCTGGGAGGGAGGTGGTGATATCTCCATTTTCAGATAAGGAAACTGAGGCAAACAGAGGTTAAGTGACTTGCTAGGATTACACAGCTGGTAAAGTTCCAAAGCCAAATTTGAACTCAGGTCTCTTTGACTCCAGGTCCAGCACTCTGTCAATTCCATGAGAAACTGAGAGAAAAATGTGAAGATTTAGGTGAAGTGAAATAGAAAATAAAAGCTAGGAGAATGGAATACATTATAACGACAGCATAAATGAAAAGAACACTAAACCAAAACCAAATGAGTAATGGTGATGGCCAACTTGGGCACCAGATAAGAGGAGAAGGTATATCTCTGATCTTTCAGTGGAGACTTGATGGGGTTGCAGATTTGGGTAAATTTGCATTCAGGCTGTAGAATATTCCATGTGCAGGGTCAGTTGGTTTTGCTTAATTTTTTTTTTTGCCAAATTGGATTTTGTATTGTATTGAGGAGTAAGAGAGACATCCAGAAACAATGATGTTGTAAAAACATCTTTTTTTTTAATAAAAGAAAAGATCTAATGGTGGTAGCCTCTCAGTTCTACTTTTCTACAATTCAGCTAAGAGTTTTGTAAAAAAAATGATTTGGATGGATTCAGGCTTTGGGGTCATCGTTGTTGTAATTATTATTTTTAATTGGTTAGATTTCTATAAGAAATATTGATGGTCCATGTCAATATTGGACTTTTACCTTTATCCACTTCCCATTTTTCAACATCAATACCTTGTCTCATCCTCTGGAAGAGGCATTGGAACATGATCTGAAGTTATGTTATGAGGAAAGTTATAAACTTCAAAGAAATCCCATGAGAAAGGTCCAAAACTAAAAAGTTTATTATTATATTATTTAGGGAAAAAATCTTCTCTTCAAACCAAGCTTAAAGGTAGAGCTAAGGACACACAGGACTCTGGGCCAATACAAGCTAAATTTAGCTCAATACACAAGCATTTATTAAGTACCAGCAAAGCATTCATCGAATTAAGTTAGATGCTGATAAAGAGACCAGAATAAATAAGAGGGTGATTACCTTCACTGAACTAACAGTCTAGATCAGAGGTTCTCAACTTGGGGGTCATGACCCCTTTGGGGGTCAAACAACCCTTTCACAGGGTCACAGGGGTCGCCTAAGACCATGGGAAAACACCTATTTCCAATGGTCTTAGGAACTGAGACACAACTCCTCTATCTGTCTCCAGACAGATCTGCCCACATGCAGATACACCCACATACTAGTGTCAAAGGATGGCAGCATTAGGAAGGTTGAGAATCACTGGTCTAAATGAAGAAAGTCTTTAGGAAGACTTTGGCGTAATTTGCAACAGAACAGTGGCAAACCAATTATTATTCAGAAAGGTTTTTGTTTGTTTGCTCACGACAAAGACTGGCCATGTGTCTGCACTGACCAATGGAATTCAAGGCTAAACTCACTAAAGTTGAAACTATTGACCCTTTCCCTTCAAATACCTTCAGTAGGTTAGCAATAAGGAATTGCAAGGGTTCTTTTGGCCCTTAGGCCTCCTGTTAGCCAGCTACGTGATGGTGGACAAGTCCCTTAAGCTGACAAAACCTTAGTTCCCTCATGTGAAAATGAGCCATAGGTAGGTAATCGACCTGGGGTTAAGCAGCATGGGTTGGTGGAAATAACCCTGAATTTGAAGTCAGAGGACTCAGATTTAAATCCTAGTTTTGTCTCTTATGAATCACATGACCTAGGGGAAGTCAGAATGAGTCGACAGTATGACATGGCAGCCAAAAAAGCCAATGCAATCTAGACTGCTTGAACAGAGGCATTGTTTGCAGGATAACAGAGGCGATGGACCTACTATACTCTGTCCTAGTCCAGCCGCATTTGAAACATCATGCTCAGTCCACATTTTTACTGTTGTTCAGTCACGTCCGACTCTTCATGAGCCCATTTGGGGTTTCCTTAGCAAAGATACTGCAGTGGTTTGCCATTTCCTTCTCCAGCTCATTTTTCAGATGAGGAAACTGAGGCAAACAGGGTTAAGAGACTTGCTCGAGATCACAGAGCTGGTAAATGTCTGAGGCTAGATTTGAACTCAGGTCTGACTAGCTCCAGGACCAGTTTTCTTATTCACTATACCACCTTGGAGCTATGTTAAGGACTAATTTGAAAAGCAGTGGGTTCCCCCTTGTTGGAGGTCTTCAAACAAGAGCATAACTATCTGGTGTGCTGTTGAGGAGATTCCTATGAGATTCTTCAGACACAGATCAGGCTGGAATGCTGCTGAGGCATCCTCCAACTCTCATGTGCCGTGATTTCATAATCTACTTCCCAGGTGCTTCTATCATATGGTGGAAAGACCACTGGCTCTGGGGTCCAAGGACCAGCAGAGGCAATCTTGCCTCTGATGCCTTTATCTCTGTGTGAGGCAAGTAGGTTGTTCACACTCCCAGGGTCACACACTTGTTCACACTCCTGGGGCCTCAGTCAGGAAACTGACCTCCAAGGGCCCTTCTAGCTCTCCATTACCCTGTGCCTCTAAACTTCCTCACCCCAAATTCATCTCATAAACAGCTGCTTGGACAGAGATTGAGTTCATCGCTTATTTCAACTAATCAGGATTCACTTAGTAAAAGAAGCAAGTTTTGAGGATCTCCCACAAGCAAGAGGGGCCCTTTTAGACAGAGCAATGGTACTTTTCTTAGGGGACACACACACACACACACACACAAACAGGGGGGGAAAAAAATCACATTTCCTTGGGTGTGAGGTCACCCAGGAAACAAATATAATGAAACCACTGTCACTGATTCAAAGCATCTGGTTTGCTCAATAAAAGTAGCATCCTGATTCTTTGAGAAGGAGTCAGCAGAACAAATCATTTCCTCCTACAACGAACAGGCAGCGAAGCTGACTCCCCAAACAAACAGGGATGCTCTTTGGTCTGGCTCCTCAGATTATTTCATACGGGACCTGGGGCTCTAAAGAAACATGAGATAATCTTTCCAGCTGTCAGCTGGACAGCCAGCTTGGGCCCAGCCCCATTTGGGCTCCTCTAAACATATGTTCTTGTTGTCTTATGCTACATTTCTAATTCTAAAGCTAGGAAATCAGATTAAACTAGCGTGCCACGGAAATGTGAGGGGAATAAATGGGCTATGAACGTCTTCAACAGGAATCCCAAAGTACATGCATTAGGTTAACTGCAACTATCAGTTTCAGAATGCCTTGTACCCCTTTGTTCTCCCTGTTTTTGACTCTGTCTCAGGCTGCTCCTGAGGGTCACAGCTAATTAAATAAATACACCTTGAATGATGGAAATTGAGTTGGAGGCTTTTAGAATTCTCTTTTCATCATCTAATTGCAGGGATGGCATTTCTGGGCAGCCTAACTCCAAGTAATTCCCTTCTCCATCTCCCCAGCCGTCACACAAACTGTAAAACATCCAACTGGCTACATGGGTGGACTCCACTAAAGGACTGACATCAATCCTGAAAGTCACTGTTTGGGGGTGGAGGGTGGGGGGAGTGTTCTGAAGTAGCCAGAAAGCACCTTAAATGCCACGAGTGAAGGATTGCTCAGGCCTTCACCCCCTGGCGTGTGTGGGACATAGAGGAGCTTCAATGCTTCCTGGTTCCAGACTAGGCCTAACAGGGCAAAGAAAACTAGCAAAAGAATTGCAGAACTCCTCCCAGTTCCATTAGAACCCAGGGTGAGCCTCTTCCTTCCATGACAATCCCCCATGCCCGGATCGTCCCACCACACTCCATGACAATTCCCTGTACCCAGCCCACACAATCACACTCAGCAATGACAGGATAACGTCAGTCCCCCAATAATAGGCTACGTGGTTACGTGGGGCAGTGCATAGAGCACCAGACCGGAAGTCAGGGAGACTCAAAATACAGCCTCAGACACATACTAGTTGTGTGACCTTGGACAAGTCATTTAGCCCAGTTTACCTCAATTTCCTCACCTGTAAAATTAGAAGGAAGTGACAAACCACTCCAGTATCTTTGCCAAGAACCCCCCAAAAGGGGTTATGAAGAGTCAGTCCCAATTGAAACAACTGCACAACAACCTCCAACAATAACCAGAAAGTCCTATGGCAATTAGAGACTCCACGTTGTTCTTTGATAAATTGGCTGACAAATTTGGATACTTTTTCTTCTTAGCAGCCTCCCAACCCTTTCTTTCTCTCTCTAAGGTCAACTAAGTTTTAGAGTGGTGAGGGGGCTTAGGGATTACGCCATTTCTCTGCCAGGCCAGCCCACTCTGCTGCTGCTGGTAACCTTTCTCTCTTCTGCTTAGGTGGTGAGGAAGAGAAAGACTTCAGCTCTCAGTCTCTTCACACCCTTCAAGGCTTCCAAGGTGCCGGCTGGGTGAAATCTATCTCCAGGTTGCTGCTTCGTCGTCAGGTAAGCAAACACAAAAGACATAGCGGTTACCAAGAGCTCACAGCCAGCACTGGCCCCGCAGGCCTTCTCCTCCCCAATCCCACCCCCAGCTTTGGGGAGGAATCTCAAAACAATCCTGCCTCCTCAAAGCCCCAAAGGAAAAGAGAACACCAAAAGAGGGGGTCTCCTCTTTTGTCCACCCACTCAGCTCAGCTCAACAACCCCTGTGTCATCAGCTCTGTAATCAATTTAAAAACTTTTCATCGTAACATGATACAAACTCTATACTCACCCCTATGGACTAAAACCAGGAAAAGAAATATCGGCACATGTTTCAAGCCCTGTTCCCCGCCCCCAGGCCGAATTATCCCTCTTACATCCCAACAATACTGGGCACCCATAATTTCTCCAACAGATCCTTACCAATGTATAAGGCGATCCAGCTGGAGTCCCTAACTTATCTAATGATAGGACAGGCAGGCTTAGTTTGAAAAGAAAGAAAATGGAGTGATCATGTGTGGCCTCCACAAGGCATTAATCAGAGCGGGCTGATCACTCTAGGGCTCTAGGCCAGCAGGCAGAACTTACCCTGTACACCTGCAGTCCGTAAGGATCTCATGATACAGCAAGCAGTCTAGGACTTCAAAAAGTCAGAAAGAAAAGGAACAAAATAAACATTTATGAGCTATCAGAGTATGCTCTAGGCTAACTGGTAGGCACCTGTACTCTAGGAATGTAAATTCCTCATACTGACTGCAATATGTGACTAAGTAGCTAGATGTTCTTAAACGAAGTTCAGTAATTTAACAGATATCAGAGGAGGGAAGGGAAGGGAACAAGAAGGGAGAGGGGAGAAGAGGGGAGGGGACAAGAGGGGAGAGGGATTCTGATTGTGTTCATTGGATCCCAGTGAACTAGGATATCCTAGCTGTGAAAAAGAGACCCAAAAAGAGCATCTATCCAGTGGTTCCCTCCCTATTAAAAGGGCATGAAAATGTATCTCAGACAAAACCTCCACATAGTGTGCCCCCTGAAATTTTTCCCTCAGGTACACACTCACTCATGCTCAAACTCATGGGTTGAGGTCTCCAGAGGGCAGCTGACTGTACCTTTAAGGTTCTCATAGAAGTTTAGGTGGGTCTCATATGAAGATTGCAACATGTCAATCCATTGGGCATGTAGGGTGATACATATAATAATCCTGAAGATGGTGCTTTTCTTGGGTCAGATTTAGTGGAGGTTAATGCAAAGAATGAATACGTAGGGGGAAAAGAGAAGCATTCTTAATTAATAATAAGAGAATAATAATTAAAGATTATTGTAATATAGCAGAAAATAATATTAAGAGAATTAATAAGAGAAGTTTTATCAGAGTATCGCAAGCTTAAGAGGAAAAGGACAGCCAAGTAGCATTTGTAAACACAAAGGGGACACGAGTAAGGTATTTACATGTGGCCAAAGGGGTTAACACACACAAGATACTGGTAGTCTCCCACTCTCTCATGGGATTCCTGATGTTACACCCTCTGTGAGGTCCAAGGATCAGTGCCTTTCTAGAGTCCCTTCACCCTTGTAGGATCCAGCCCAGGACTGGGGAACCTGTGGCCTCAAGGCCACACGTGGCCCTCTAGGTTCTCAAGTGTGGCCCTTTGGCTGAATCCAAACTAAACAGAATGAAAGTTTGGATTGAATGGGCCACACTTAAGGACCTAGAGGGCCACATGTGGCTTCGAGGCCACAGGTTCCCCACCTCTGAAGCCATTACTTCCCTCCCCCTTGTAGGGGAAGCTCCCTGAAGCTGACCCATCCTCAGTCATAGTCTTTCTGTAACTTACTGCAATCATGTCCTCTGAAGCCACTGGCCGTCATTGCTCTGATGACCCTGTTACCAGCTGCCTTTAATGGAGACTGTTACCACCATCTCTGTCTGCCAATGACATCTCTGAAGGAATCTTTTCAATTCCCTTCCAATTGAGCAAGTGACCCGGACACTTCCATCCCAAAATCTTCACTTGCCTAAAATCAGGAAAACACACACACACACACACACACACACACACACACACACACACACACACGCACACAAAAGATTGGAGTGGCCATGTATTTCACAGCTGCTATGGCTGAATGGGAGACAGAACGACCAATTCTTAGGACCGGCTCAGTGGATTCTGGCCTCCTCAAAGCCACGAAGAAAAAGAAATTATGACAAAGAGGTGACTCGCACCTTTTGTGTACCCATTCCCTTCAGCTCAGCAGCCTAGGAGCACCAAGTTCTTCCAGATCTACCTCCCGTTAATTGACTTTTTGTCGTTGTACAATACAGACCCTGGAGTGATTCACGTGGTTTATTGGACTAAAACAAGGAAGCGATGTCTGCCCATTCTTCAAGGATTGAGCTCCCATGAGCTAATCCACCTTTATTATATGTGTGTGTGTGCACATGTATGTGTATACACACACATATGTATATGTATGTATGTGGTATGTGTGTGCACATATATGTATATGCATGCATGTATGTGTAAGGTGATTAGAGGATTCAATGACGTTGCTAAATTATCTTCCATGCTGATTAATAACGGTAGCAATACCTACCATTGCTACAGCTCTTAGAGTGTGCCAGGCTCTGTGCTGGGCACTTTGTGCCCTGGGAGGCAGGTGGAAGTATTAGCATTACCTCCATTTCACAGATAAGGAAGCTGAGGCAAAGAGAGGTTAAGTGACAGGCCTGGGATCACACAGCTGGTAAGCGACTGAGGCCAAATTTGAACTCAGGTCATCCTGTCTCCAGGCCTGGCACTCTATCTGTAATGGCCAGCTTTTTATCTAGCACTTTGGGGTTTGCAAAGCACTGTACAAATGTTATCTCATGTTATCCTCATGAAAACCCTGTGAGGTAGGCACTATTATTATTATTCCCATTTTACAGAGTATAAGTGCCTTGCCGGGATCACCCAGCTAATAAGTGTTTGAGACAGGATTTGAACTCAGTCCAGTCTTCTGAACTCCATCTACTGTGCCATCTAGGTGCCCTCCCCAGGATCCCTGGAGAGTGTGTACCCACTACATCATGAATCAGCTCACAATGCTGAGCATTCCTTCAAAGGACCAAACTCAAGCTAGCCTACTTCACGTTTTTTTTCTACTCTCCAGCCTGTTTTTACACTCCTTTCAGGGGTAACCATTCACAATAAATTAGGCAAAATGGCAGAAGGATCACCCAACCTAATATCAGAAGAGCTCTCCAGGGGCAGCTGGGGGGCACAGTGGATAGTGCGCTGGGCCTGGAGTCAGGGAGACTCATCTCTCTGAGTTCAAATCTGGTCTCAGACTTTTCCTAGCTGTGTGACCCTGGACAAGTCACATAACCCTGTTTGCCTCAGTTTCTTCATCTATAAAATGAGCTGGACAAGGAAATGGCAAATCACTCCAGCGTCTTTGCCAAGAAAACCCCAAATAGGGTCACAGAGAGTCAGACAGGACTGAAACAACAGAACATTCTAGTCCCAGCTCCGCTAATAACCACTAATAATGTGACCTTGGGCAGCTATTTCACCCTCTGGGCTCGTTTCCTTACTTGTTGGAGGAGCGAGGAGACAAATGGTCCCTTCCGTTTCTAACAATCCGTGTCTTATCTAGTCACTCCACCCCGACCTCTGAACGTTTCCTCTGGGTGCGCCCTCCTCCTGGAACACACTCACCCAAGTTCCCCAGTCCTCCCTCTTCATTCAGGTGGTTCCTAGAATCCCACCTCCTCCTCCATGAAGATAATTCCATAACTGGAAGCAAATTCTGTGGAATCCTCCCCAGGTAAGCCCACAACCCTCATTGTTCCCTGTTGCTCCTTAGCTTCTACAACAGGCACTTTTCTCCTCACTGGGACATGATGTTAATGCATTACTTACTTGCTTGTTTTTTTAATTTTGGAAAGGTGGTTAGTTGGGTTTTTAATTTATTTTTTAGTTTTCAACATTCATTTCCACAAGATTTTGAGCTCCACATTTTCTCCTCGTCTCTGCCCTACCCGCCGCCCCAAGACAGCAAGCATACTGAACACCGCTTCCCCCAGTCTGCCCTCTCTTACATCCCTGCACACCCCACCTAACTTTCCTGTTAGGAGCTTGTTTAAGGCTGCGTTTGGCTCTGCCCAGGAAAGCTCTATGCCAGGCTCCCTCGATGCTGCCCACCCTCAAGTCTAAGTTCTCCAGGCAGAGATTCAGTCTACACAGGGTCTCAAGCAGGGTCAGAGCAGAATCGAGTTCCTTTCCTTCTTCTGATACATGATTCACTGACAGGCATGACATGATGGCAGCAAGAGGAGAAGCTAGGAGAGGCTGGCTAGGCAGCCAAGGCAAGAAGACGCGATGCAGAGTCAAGCAGACGGCAGGGGGTGGTGGAGAGGGGCTGGCCCGGGAGTGAGAGAGTAATGAAATATGATATAATACAATTACATATACATAAAATCTGTAATTATGTGTGTGTCATAATTACACATGATACGATCACGCTCACACAGGGCTCTGAGGTTTGCAAAGCGCTTTACGTGCACTGTCTCATTTGGTCATCAAAATTATTCCATAGGGTAGCATTATTATTAATATCATCATCATCATGATCCCCCTTTTACAAATAGGGGAGTTAGTTAATAAATATTGATTAAGCACCTCCTCTGGACCAGGCCTTGCACCAGGCCCTGGAGATACAAAGAAGGGAACAAGGCAATCCCTGCCCTCAAGGAGCCCACGATCAACGGCAGAGAGACACACCTGGCCCGGAGTCAGGAAGCCCCAAATTCAAATCCGGCCTCAGACACTCAGTGGCTGTGTGACCCTGGGCAAGTCACTTACCCCTGTTTGCCTCGATTTCTTCATCTGTAAAAAATGAGCTGGAGAAGGAAATGGCCAACCACTCCAGTATCTCCGCCAAGAAACCCCCCAACGGGGCCATGGAGAGTCAGGCACGAATGAATAGCAACAATCACAGGATAAATTGGAAACACTAGACAGAGGACAGATACTGGAATTGAGATGCATCAGGCGAGGCTTCCTGCAGAAGCTGAGGTTTGGCTGAGGACTTGAAGGAAAGCAGAGAAGTCACACGCCAGAGAGACAAGAAGGAGAGCGTCCCATGCTTGAGGAGCCACCAGCAAAAATCCTCAGAGCTGAGAGATAAAGCACGAGGACAAGTGACTTAACAGTGGTCTTAGAGCTACATAAGGGGCCAAGGCATGATCTGAACTCAAGTCTTCCTGAGCCCAAATCCAGCGCTCTTCATACTGTGCTCTCCAGCTGCCTTGGGGTAACCTTGACTCCAATTGCAACTCAGATACTTACAAGCTTTGTGTTCCAAGGCAAATCATAAGCACTCTGGGCCTCAGTTTTCCCATCTGGAAGATGAGAGCGTTAGATGTGGTGACCTCTGTTTCCTTCCAGTTCTAAATCAATGGCCCTATGATTCCATGACTTGGTTTCAAATCCCAAATCTGCAACCTAAAGACTGTGGCAAAGTCATTTAACCTCTTTAGTCAATTTCCTCATCTAGGAAAATGAGGGAATTGGTCTAGATAATTTATTTGGATTCTTCCAGCTCTAAATCTATGATCCTATGGCATCTGATGCCATAGTGTAGCTGGGGTTCACCCAGCACCACCAGGTAACTAGATGGGTCAGCAGGCAGGGCACTGAACCCACAGCTAGGAAGATATGAGTTCAGATCCTTATCAGCTGTACTACTCATTCTATCATCCTGGGCACGTCATTCAAACCGCTGTCTGCCTCAGTTTCCTTATCTGTAAAATAGGGATCATGATAGCTTCCTAGGGCTGCTGCGAGGGAAAAATAAGGTGATATTTGCATCTTGCAAATCTTTTTTTTTCCTTTTTGGAGAGGGAAGGCAAGGCAATTGGGGTTAAGTGACTTGCCCAAGGTCACAGGGGTCGTAAGTTAAGTGTCTGAGGATGGATTTGAACTCAGGTCCTCCTGACTCCAGATTCACTGCGCCACCTAGCCACCCCACATCTTGCAAATCTCAAAGCACTATATAAACAGTAGTTATTATTATTCTTCACCCAAATGTTAAAGGAAATTGCTGATTTCATTCTGGCTATTGGGAAACCTCCATTCTATATTAGAGGCATATCGATTTGCTTCTCACGTTGGCACATTACTTAATCGTTCTTGGTGGATCATTTTTCAGTCACGTCCAATGTTTCATGACCCCATTTGAGGTTTCCTTGGCAAAGATCCTGGAGTGGTTTGTCATTTCTTTCTCCAGCTCATTTTACAGATGAGGAAACTGAGGCAAACAGGGTGAAGTGAGTTGCCCAGGGTCACACAGCTAGTAAGTATCCTAGGCCAGATTTGAATTCAAGGATATGATTCTTCCTGACTCCAGCCCAGTAACTCTATCCACTGTGCCATCTAGCCGCCCCAATATTAACTAGCCTCCTTGTCATTACAAGTAAACTGTAGGATTTGATTTTGCTCTTGGTGCTTCTTAATCTCTCTCTCTCTCTCTTTGGACAATAGTGGGGGGTGAGACCTGTGAGGAGAACTTGTGTAAACTTCTTTTCTGTTTGGGTTTTTTTACTTGTTTTTTGAGGGGGTAAGGCAAGGCATTTGGGGTTAAGTGACTTGCCCAAGGTCGCACAGCTAGTAAGTGTGTCAAGTGTCTGAGGCTGGATTTGAACTCAGGTCCCCCTAACTCCAGGGCCTGTGCTCTGCTCACTGCACCACCTAGCCGCCCCTGTGTCAACTTCTTCATGTGAAAGCAGATGACAGTCCCCATCTGGGTCAGCACCTCTACTCTAGCTTAGAGCCTGAGGAAGTTGTACAGAGTTTTGAGGCTGGGATTTGACTGTCATGTATATAGTCAGTACATGACAGAGTCCAGACACAAAGCCAGGTCTTTCAGACTCCATCCCCTGCTTTTCTGCTAGAATCCTCGGTGCTAACACAGTACTTCGCACACAGAACTTAAGAAATGCTTCATTCATTCATCCATTCACGAAATGGGGATGGTAAGAGCTACAGTAGCATCCAAAGGCTTTCCTTCCCTGGTTATTTTTAGGAGCAAATGAGATCATGTATTAAATACAATAAACATTAAAATACCACTTTTTGCTTGAGGGCCATACAAAAACAGGCAGAGAGAAGGATTTGGCCCACTGGCCATAATTTGTCAGCCTCTGATGTATGTAAAGCACTTGGCAAATATGGAGGCCCCTATAAATGTCAGTGATGATGAAATGATGATAATGGAGATGGGGAGGATTACCACCCCTTTAGAGGGGGATTGCTCCCAAGAGAAGGCTCCAGGGGAAAGTCTGCCCTTACAAATTTAAGAACCAGTGTGCTAACACAGAAAGTTGAACTAAAAATAGCTTTCAGGACAAGTTAAGCCACGACATTTTGGTGAGATATAAAACTGAACCTACAGAAGATCTTGCTAAGAAAATCATAAATAGAATTGAACCAGAATATCACAGTTATTCCTTGTTGCTGCTGCTGAAGTGAGGTACCCTAATGGTAAAGAAATAACAAGATTCTTCTCAGAAAAATCAAGGAAGCCCAGCATTGGGAAGGACCACCGTGGTCCCCTAGCTAAGCCCTGAGCCAAAGCATGAGCACCATCTGTACCAAGCTCAAGAAGAGCTCATGCAGGGTCTGTCTGAAAACCTCTAGTAAGAAGGGATTCACTCTCTCCAAATATGGACTACTCCATTTCCAGAGCTCTAACTGTTTAATCATTTTATCCTTAATTTTATCTGAAGCTTATCCCCTGTAACTTCTACCCGCTGGTCCTACTTCTGCCTTCTAGGATCAAGTTAAAAATATATTCTACTTCCATTCCTGACAACCATTCAAATACCAGTCACATTAACCCTGTCTTCTTCTACCTAGCCAAAGTATTTCCCCCACCATTCAACCAATCCTCATGTGGTGTGGTTTCAAGTTCCTTCCCTATCCTGGTTATAGAAATTTTAGCTTGTCTATCAGTCATCATCCCTGAGTAAGCTAGGGGGCACAGTGAATAGAGCACCAGGTCTGGAGTCAGGAAGACTCATCTTTCTGAGTTCAAATCTGACCTCAGACACTAACTAGCTGTGTGACCCTGAGAAAGTCACTTAACCTTGGTGGCTTCAATTTCTTCATCTGTAAAATGAGCTGGTAAAGGAAATGACAAACCTCTCCAGTATCTTTGCCAAGAAAATCCCAAATGGGGTCACAAAAGAGTCAGCCCGACTGAAATGATTAAACAACAACAAAAATTATCCTTCATGCATACTAAATGTGGTGCCCAGATACGGGCATCACCCTCGGGATCTTATCTGGGCAGGGCAGATTACTAGAAGACTGCCATCTCTCACTCTACAATCTACATCTATAAACGCAGCCCACGATCACAGTTGGTTTTGGGGGCCTTCGGCAGCCCACCAGTCCATATTAAGCTTGTAGTGCCCCAAGAAACTGAGATCCTTCTCACATGAACTACTTTCTAGTTATATCTCCCTCATCCTCAACTAAATTTTTTAAACCCAAGTGCATAACTTTACATTTGTCCCTAAAAATGTTCATCTTATTCACTTCAGCAGTCATTCAAAGTTGGGGTTTTTAACCCTGATTTGCCATCCAGTGTGTTAGCCATCCTTGGCAGCTTCATCTCATGAATGAGTCTGATAGATATTGCATTTATATAGGCATCCCTGTCATTTGTATAAAGTTAAAATAAAAAGACTTAAGACCAAAGAATAAGCCCTTCAGTCCTCCAGCAGAGACTTTAATATAGTTTGACATGGAACCATTCATCGACATTCTTGGGACCTGGACATTCAGCTAGTTCCGAATCCCTTTAATTTTACTTTTATCAAGTTTGCACCTTCTCCTTTGGTCCATTATCGGGTCATGAGAGATTTTGCCAAATGCCTTGGTGAAATCCAAGCATGCTGTTGTTCTTCTGACTGGCCAGTCGAGTGATCCAGTCAAAAGGAGATTCTGGCGTGACTTGCTCATGCTGAGACTGACCACGCCAGATCCCAGTTATCCCCTCTGCCCTTTCTCAGAGCTCATAAATAATGCCCTCAATATTTTTATTTTAGAGTTTTTCTTGGAACGGTCACTAAGCTCACTGACCTAGAGTCTGAACTTGCAATCTCATTTTTTTTTAATAAAAATTCTTGGCCATCTAAAGTTCCGTAGCACCTCTTTTAATCCCCATAATTTCTCAGAGATCACCAGCAGCAACTCAGCAATCATAAGTGTAAGGTCTTTCAGTAGCCTAGCGTGTCCTTTGCTTGGACCAGGTGGTATCATAGGTGATCTCTTAGCATCTTCTCAATTATCTTGAGTTTTTTTTTTCACTTTCCTTTCTCAGCCAGATTATTCCTCTTGGTAGAAAAATACAGAAGCAAAATAGAGGGGGAGTAGTTTTGCATTCTCTCCAGTAGACTTAATCATCATCCATTCTACTCTGATTGGAGTGGTCCGTCCTTACCTGCGCCCAATCTAGCTTTTCTGGGGTTTGAGGGTTCTCTCATGTAGAAATTGACTTGTCTTTATTTGTCCTCAAAAGTCTGATAATTTGTCTAGTGTAAATGCTCTAAGAAAAGCTTTCAATATTTTTCTAACATGCGCATTTGCATGAATTTATGAAAAGGTACAACTATTCCTTGAGAACAAGAAATATATTACTTGGTCATCAGCATATGACTGACTTGCATTAAAAGTCTTTGGAGAAGCTGCTAGTTTTAGATCTAGTGAAGCCTGATAGACTGTTGTCATGGAACTACCCAGCATAACAATTCAAATTAAATTTCATATGTGGAATTATTCCTGTCTCACTCCCTAAATGAGTGAGATCTAGAAAGGAGATGCTGTAATAATGGGATATCGGCAGGACACTGACTGTAATAAATTAATGTAACTGAACTTGGTTTTGTTTTCCAAGATTGGTCTGAGAAATTCATTTCTGTGACAAAATCTTTTTTCCTTGAGAAACCTTGAAAGGGGGAATACCTTTTGCTTCTCACAATCTGATTCTGTGTACCCATTTTGTCTCAAAAAGTAATTTTTTGAAAAAAACTTTTAATTTATTTATTGCTTTCTATAAAGGCATATTGTTCTATTTCAATCACTGTGGGAATGTAAGTATCTCCATTCTCTATAAACTCAGGAAAAAACACTGCAAATCCTCTTTCCTCAGTCACAGTCCCAAACTCACTTTACATAGTAATTAAAATATTATCAGCCTCACTTTGTGCTACCAAATAATCTAGTCTCACTGAAAATAAATGCACGGGGGGAAAATTCCTCTCCATGATAAGCAAACAGCAATTATGATTCCCTGTTATTAAAATGCTCTCACCTAATTGCACAGATACCAGCAGTGAGATTACCTTAAAAGGCTGGATACCAAACAGAGAGTTAGTCAGAGTTTTGAACCTTCTGGTCTAATTTACATCCCAGTTTACAGACAGATCCAGTAAATATTTGTAAGAGACAATTAACATGGAGTAAACATTCCAGTCTTTTTGCCTGTGATGAGTAAAGGGGGAAAGTATTTAAATAATTGTAAATAAAACCTCTCTTGATTAATGTCCATGAATGAATCATTTAAAAATGGAAATAGCCTTAATATACCCAGGAAAGAATACTAAGCATTCTGTGCCACATACATAGTCTATCATTCTGAGCTCTATTTATAAGAGGCACAGTTTTTTTAATGAAGAACACAAAAAGAAAGGGGGAGGATAAAGCAATTTTCAATTGGTGATCGTTTCACAAGAAACCCAGGCCAGCTCGGCCCTCCCTCAGCATTTTTTCTCTATCCTCTCCAATAGAAATGGGATTTCCCTGTTTGTCCTCTTTGCGGATTATGACATAACATTCCACCTTTCCCTCTGTTCTACGCTTTTATCAGCCCCCAGGAACGAAGAGGAGGAGAGTAAACATGAGACTCTGTCTGAGATTTCTACTCCCTGCCAGAGTTAGGGACAGAGTCAAGCTTCACCAACACAAATGAAATCCCCTCGGAAGTCTTCCGAGCTCCGTTAGGATCCAACTTTGCTGAAGTGTTTTTTTAAAGGGGGGGGGGGAAATTGGGGACAGTATGTCACTCGTGAAAACTGTTCAGGGCAGCTGTTGGAAGAGGAAGCAGGTGGTGAAATCACCCTGAGGGCCTAAGAAATATCAATATTTAAACCTGTCCATTGCACTAAAGTTCAATAGAGCTTTCTATTGCCTGAAGGAAGAGGGAGCCAGGGAAATCACAAGCCATGAAGTGGGAAATACCTTCTAATTTGGTTAGAGAGGGGCTTGTTTGTCTGAGTCCCTTTCTCAACAGCCCTCATTTGCTCTTAGCTCACAAAGGGTCGGTGTTAGCATTTCAAAGCTGACTCCTTCTTCCTATTGCATCTCAGAGACATAACATGTCATCAGATCACAGGGATTTGCCAGGTCTGTGATTTGTTTGTCTAGACTTTGGTCATTGAACTATGTTTATCACAAAACATCACGTGAAACAGGCAAGAAATCAAAGAGGTTTCTGGGGCTTCTCGCCTGTCTTGGCCAATGATGGCGCTTGCAATAGGTTGCCCTACAGATATTCCGAAGCTAACTTTCATCTTTCGTGTTTCTGCACATTCTTTGAAAGTCTACCTTTCCCATGACCCAGGGGCTCAACACTGGACTAATCCTCTCCTTGCCTTTGACCCAGGGCATGATCTCCAGTCTGTCATAAACCTCAGAATGTAAGGTTGATCAAGTGGACAGAATAATAGCTATGTCCTGAACAGATATCAAAAGCAATCACGAGTGATTGATAATTGGCACCATAAGGTACCATGAAAGCTTTACAACATCAAAGCAAAACCACTTATCACAGAACTATACCATCTTCCAAGGGCATTTAAATACCAGCCATTCCTTCAAGCTGGGAACACAACATCTAAGAGCCCCGCCTGTTTCATTTGTGAAAGACACATTAGAACAGGTACGTGCTTCACTTCCAAGGGAAAAACTGATTATCTTCATTTTTTAAAAAAGAGTGTTTCCTCCCTTAGGCAAAGCTGAAATATAAACATCCAGATTTACAAACAAAAAAGAAGGTGGCGGGAAGAGATGTTACTGTTAGTCACCATAGAGTTGATTTAAATAGCAAGAACTTCTAGCGCCTATTAAAAATCAGATAAATTTGACAAATTTCCATACAACTTCTCAGGATCGCACCTATGGAATAAAGCAAAGTGCACTTATAAGTAGTTAAGATAATACGCAGATGTGATACTAACGGTCCACATTTATATAGGGTGCCCCCCAAAGTCTTGCAGATTTAAGCTAATAAAGCTTGGGGACACCTTGTAGAGTGCTTTAGAGAGTCCATACCCGGTTCCATTGCATTATCTCACCTTTCACCCTCCTTTCAGCCCTGAAGGTAGGAATCTCACGTGTATTATACTCACTTTACAGATGAGGAAACTAGAAGTCTTTCTAGCTCACTTGGGATTCAAATCTGCAAGAGTGTTTTGTTTAGTTTTGGCTTAAGGGGGGAAATGAGGGAATGATTATATCACTCATGGAAACCATTTAGGACAGCCACTGGGAAAGGAAGCAGGAGTTTGGGATGGAGACCCTGGGTTCAAATACTTCCTCTGCCACATACTTCCTAGGTGATCTTCGACAAGTCACTCAATGTCTTTGGGCCTCAATTTCCCAAGCTGCAAAATAAGGAGAATAAAAAAGAAAATTTAAAAACCAAACAAAAATTGAAAAATAAAATGAAAGGTTTGGACTCACTGACCTCTTAAGGTCCCTCCCAGCTCTAAACCTATGAGGCTTTTTTGTTTGTTGTGATTGCTCAGTGGTGCCCAACTCTGTGTGACTCCCTTTTGGGTTTTCTCAGCAAAGATACTGTAGTGGTTTGCCATTTCCTTCTCCAGCTCATTGTACAGATGGTGCCTGCTGGTATATAGCAGATCTGGGTGTCCGTTCAAGCCCAGAGATGACTATTCATTCAGGTATAGCACATTCCCCGTCAGTGTTCTAAGACCTGTTCTCAGGGTGGTTCTCACACACACCGTATGTTCTAATATAGAGGATAGTTCGGAAGGAGTGAGAAGGTTTAGGTGCCGTGTCCAAATTTATCATGAATATATTGCACCAACTTGGGCGATTCGTTTAATCAGTGTTTCACTTTGCCCATCTAGATAACTTCAGGGAGGGTAGAGATGGGGTAAGGGTCCATTCTGTAGGAATGCCAAGGTTTTTGTGTTCCTAGAGGGAACTTCCCAAAGGCTAAAGAGGAAAAAGGGGGAAACCAGCCTAGTCCCTCCCAGAATCTCAGACTAGAAATCAGCCTCCTTTCAAACCACCTCTCCAGTGTGGCCCTGGGTCTCCTAACACCGATCCCTTTCTAGATTTAATCTCTGAAACGATGCCAGAAGTCCAACCACATTCACAGCAAGTTTGATTCAAAAATCTTCTACAATCTAGCTACCATCTTTTTCCATACTACGGGACTTCATAAACTCTGTCCAACAGAAGCCAGACTGGCCATGGTCCTTTCTGGTCCCCAGATCTCTGTGAAGGGATGCCCCCATGCCTGATTTGAACTCTTTCTACACCTCTACCTATCAAAATTCTTCTTTTTCTTCAAGGTTCAGGTCAGGCATCACTTCCAGTATGAAACCTTCTCTGATTTCCTCATTTTCCCTCTATTTCCAACGTCTCATTCTTCTTGAAATGATCTCCCTTGGGCACTTACTACATTCTCATTTATAGGATCATTAATTTACAGCCAAGGCTCCTTGGTGAACCTAGCCCAGCTTCTTCATTTTACAGATAAGGAACCTAGTTCAGAAAATTTAGATTACAGTCATTTTATTTCTAGCCAGTCAATTAGTTAATATATAAGGACAAAAACCAGATAGCCTCTGCCTTCATGTGACCGACATTCATACTGGTTTCATAGATTTAGAGGTGGAAGGAACCTTAAGGGTCACTTGGTCACACCTCTCTGTACCACTGTTCCTATTCTCTGAGTTGTAACCAGCAGGGTTAGCATCTGTCAATAAGCATTTAAGTGCCTGCTAGGTACCAGGCCCACTGTGTGCCAGGCACCGGGCTGAGCACTGGGAAATACAAAAAGAGGCAAGAGATAGTTCCTGCCCTCGAGGAGCTCCTGATTCAATGGAGGAGACGGTGAGTAAACAAACACGTTCCAACAAGCTACACACAGGGAATGGTTAAAAGAGAAAAGATGCTAAAATTAAAGGGGTTGGGGGAGGTTTCCAGTGGAAAGTCAGCTGGGACTTGAAGGGAGCCAGGGAGGTCATTTGGGGGAGTGGGGAGGGACAGTGTCCAAGCATGGGGGATGGCCAGAGACAACGGCCAGAACTGGGAGATGGAGCTCCTTGTTCAGAGGGCGGCCGGAGGCCGGTGCCACTGGGTGGAAGAATAGGAGACAGGCAGCAAGGTGCAAGGAGACTGAAGAGGGCAGGGTGTGAGGGCTTTGGATGCCGAAGAGAGGGTTTGTCCTTGCCCCTGGAGGTAACAGGAAGTCTCTGGAGGTGACGTTGTCAGACCTGTGATTTCAGAGAAGCGCTGGAGTGACTGACTAGTGAACGGGCTGGAGTGGGGAGAGACTTGAGGCAGGCAGACACACCAGCAGGTTGTTGCTGTAGGCAAAGGACAAGGCGATGAGTAGGAGCAATGTCAGGGGAGACAAGGGGCCGCTTGGAGAGATGTTACAGAGGTGAAATCACCAGGTCTTGGCAACAGCTTGGATGTGGGGGGTGAGAGACAGTGAGGAATCCTGGATGACTCCTTCCTGGAGTCTGTGGAGGTCCTGAGTCTGAGGGACTGGAAGGATGGTGTCACCCTTTACAGTAAGAGGGAAGGTAGAAGGGTGCAGTTAGGTAGCATAGCGTATAGAGTACTGGGACTGGAGTCAGGAAGACGTGAGTTCAAATCCAGCCTCAGGCACTAATTAACTGTGTGAACCTGAGCAAAGTCACTCCCACCCTGTTTGCCTTAGTTTCCTCATCTGTCAAATGAGCTGGGGAAGGAAATGGCAAACCCCTCCAGTCTTTGCCAAGAAAATCCTAAATGGGGCCATGAAGAGTCAGACACAACCCACTGGAGGCGGGCAGAGTTTAGGAGGAAAGACAGCGAGTTCTGCTTTGGACGTGTTGAGTTTAGGATCACCATCATAATATAAAATTAATATTCATAATAATATAAAATTAACATTATAAGCAATGGATAGGACTCACTCTGTGCCAGGCGCTGGGCTAAGTGCTTCACAGCTGTTATCTCATTTGGTCCTCCCAACAGCCCCGGGAGGCAGATGCTATGACTATTCCCATTTTACAGATAAGGAAGCTGAGATAGCCAGAGGTTAAATACTTGTCCAGGGTCACACAATCAGCAAGTGTCCGAGTCAGGATTTGAACTGACTCCAAGTCCAGCACTCCCTCCACTGTGCTACCTGCTGACCCAAGATGTCATTGGGACATCCAGCTTGAGATGTCAGAAAGGCAACTGGAGATGTTCAGACAGGGAAGGTAGAGGTGCAAATCATTAGCACAGAGATGGTAATTAAGTCTACTGGAGCTGATAAGACCACCCAGCAAAGCGTTTGGAGGACGACTAGCAGAGGACCCAGGACGGACCCCTCTGGGACATCTCCAATGAGGGGGATGCTCTGGATGAGGATCATAGATGGCAAATTTCTAGATTGTAAACTACTTAAAGACAGGCTTGAGGTTGTTTTCACCTTTGAGAACCCTGTACCTGACACAGTATAGTACACACACATAGTTACTTAGCAATTTTTTAAAACTGAATTGAATGTAATAGAATCAAATGAACTGAATTGAATTGTAACAAATTGTAAACTCCATGTGAGCTGAGGCTGTTTTTCATTTGATTTTTCTGTTACCTTGCATATATCATGAGGCAGTGCAGCACAATAGAGAGAAAGCCCAGAAGGCAAGCAGATCTGGGTTCAAGTCCCACATGACTAGTAACCTTGGGCAACTCACTTAACATCTCAGTAGGCAATTGTCCACCACTCTAAGTTGCATAAGGTTGGTGGTCTTCATTTCCTCATCAGGAGCTCCCTGTTATCTTCTAAGGCAGGCCTGCATATCATATGGCCCATGAAAAACGGAGAGGATGTAAAAGAAAGAAAAGATGTAAGAGGGCTTTGTCCACGCCCCCTTAACCCACCTTCCACCAGTCACCAGTGTGCCGGGCATGTAACTTGGCAGGTGGGTTGCCACTGCACACACTCTCCAGTTTGTCACATAACCTGTGGCAAACAACCATCCCCAGTCTGTCTCTAGTCTGAGAGGAGCGATTTCATGATGAAGAAAAATCTTAAGTAGCAAGTGTAATTAATGGACATCAATTGACATTTCCCATTTTTAAATGTGCTTTATCATTAATTGTACCTTTACTTGAAAAGTGAGCTGCTAAAATCCTATCTGCATCCCAAAGACATTTTTAGCCTGTTTGAATCGTGGCCCTTAGCGACTGCCGAGTTGTGCAGGTCTGATCTAAGGTGCATCAGCTGGGTGGCACAGTGTGGACAGAGTGCTGGGCCTCGAGTCAGGAAGGCCAGAGTTCAAATCCAGCCTCAGGCCCTTACTAGCTGTGTGATCCTGGGCAACTCACTTAACTTTCATTTGCCTCAGTTTCCTCGTCTGTAAAGTTGGAATTAATAATAGCACCCACCTGTCAAGTCATTGTGAGGATAAAATGAAATATTCGTAAAACTCTTAGTACAGGGGTTGGCACATAGTAGGCATCATATAGATGTTCCCTAGTACTAATAGTGATCATGTTCAGCACTATTTCGCTTTCTATGCTGCCCCTTGCATACAGTTAAGAAATGAATAAATGATTCATGTACTGGATGGGGCCCTAATCCTAATGGGCCTGGCTACACTTAAAACCAGGCAAACTTTCAAGGGCCATTTGGCTGCTGCAGCCTCCCAGCCCTAGAAGAAACTTGGCTTTGAGGCAAAAATAAGTTTTATTTATGTCCCAGTCAAATGCTACTGAGAGTGACCAGAAGGAATAATGACTCTATTATCTGTACAAAAGAACTACATCTACCCAACTAGACTGGGAAAGTGCCTCCAGGGCAAGACTGTGGAGCCTTGACTTCTTTTTATAGCCTCCCACTGCCAGCCCCGGGAGGTCTGATGTGGGCCAACCATGGGCACCTAATACATTTCTGTTGGATTGAATGCATGTGAGTTTCAGAGTATCCAGATGAGAACAACAGCAAATATTCACTTTATTTCCTTTGAAGACTGAAGAGGAGAGACATCAGATAGAAGAGAGAAGGTTTTTTCATTTTTGTCTTTGACTCCCATCTCTTTACCATAGACAGAAAATGATGTATTAAGTTTACCCAGAAAGTACTAGGTTATAATTTAACTCCACAGGCTCATTAAGGCTCTTAACCTAGAGTCCACGGAGTCATTTTTGAAACAGTTTTACAACCGTATTTCAATATAATCTGCTTCCTTTGTAATTGTATGCATTTTATTTTGTGCATTTAAAGACAGTACTATGAGAAGGGGGTGGTTGATAAGCTTCACCAGACTGACTCCCAAAGGGATCCGTGATGCACAAAAAGGCTCAGAACCTCTCAACTAAGGGAGCACAACTGTCTTGTAGTTTTTGTAAATACAAGGGGCCTTGATAATTTTTTCCTTTCAGAAAATGTCCTTCCACTGTTACCAATAGCCATTCAAAGACATATTTATAAGACTATCTTCCTCCAAACTACCAAAAAAAAATCTCCAACATCATTATGCCATAAGAAATCCTTCCTGCTTTTAACCTAACAAAAACAGTAAGTGGCCTGCTAAAGTCTAGGGCATTGAAGTTGCACATCTGGCACCTCCTCTTTGAAGGAGAGAAACCCAGTTTTTGGTTCAGAGGACACAATCCCACTCCTCTTCAGCCTGGTATGAAACATAGACATACTGTTCCCAAACTACTAGGAAAAGGGAAAAGAGGAGATTCTATGAGCTCTCAGAGCCAAATCAGGCTTTCAGAGGCACAAGCCAATTTTTGAAAGGCTCTGATCAAGAAGTAATTGGCCTCTCAAGAATTGTTCCTAAATTGAATGTGGGAGGGAGAGACCAGCATGACCCAGGTTAGATGTCTTCCTAAAGGCCAATGTGCAAATGGATGATTGTTTCTCAAATCGCACTCAAAATGACAGTTCTTAAACCTGTACCAGGACTCCCTCTCATAGCCTATAAATCCTACGGAATCCACGGAATAATGTGTTAAAAGACATAAAGGAAAATGCATAGTTTTACAAAGGAAACCAATTATATTGAAATAAAGACATAATTTTTATCCACCCAAGTTCATAGACCCCTTGGTTCATGAATCCTAGGTTAAGAATCCCTCCTTTAAACAAATCAAATAAATATTCAAGTATAAGACTGTAGAACATAGTGTTTAAGAGAATTCTATATTGAATCCAAGTGAATGCTTACTCTCTAATTTATCTTTTTGTGGACAGAGGAGGGGGCAGTCATAAATTTTCCTAAGTCAAACTCCCATATCTGTGGGAGAACCAGATCAATACGTTGTCCTTTGTCTTCACATGCCAGTCAGAAAGGAAACATGATGGTGCAAAAACAGAGAGATCTGACACTGAGAATTGATCTGGACTTAACTGTCCAAACAAAGACTGATCAGAGAACAGCAGTCCTAGTCAGAGACCTCCTGACAGACTCGGCTGACTTTGTTGACATTCTGTAGTGAAAGGACCAATGAAAGTGCTAAAGGGCTGAGACAAAGGACATCCAAGGAGGAAGGAAGAAGATGTGCTGGTTTTTATTTCCCATCCACCGTCTGCAGCTCCAAAAGAAGGAGCTTCTGCCCATCTGGGCCCATGCCAGCCTCCTTGGACAAATGGATCAGCCTTCTAACATATCACTCATGACAGCCGTTTTCCCCTCCTTTCAGAAGTGCCCTGAAAAATCTATCTGGATGACCATGTCAGTGACCCCTCCCCTGCACTGGTTCCCTTAGGTCACTGGGGCTATTGGTAACTGGGGACTGACTGAAAGGCTCCTTGTCTACAGGGCAGACCCCTCCTGCTTAGCATCCCCCACAATCCTGCCTTGGAGAGTACAATGCCCTATGGACCATTTCCATTCTATTTGTTCCTGTTAAATCATCTTTCAGTTATGTCAGACTCTTTGTGACCCATTTGGGATTTTCTTGGCAAAAATACTACAGTGTTTTGCCATTTCCTTCTCTGGTTCATTTTACAGATGAGGAAACCAAGGCAAAGAGTTCCATTCCATTCCATAGAGATAATGTATTTCTACACCATGCTTTGGCTAACTGCACACTGTTGTCTTCACTGGTTTCAACACTGATGGAAGCTATGGAATAAACATCTAAAGATGGAAAAAATCAATATGCACTTCTCTGTTCTCAAAGAAAGTCAATTCCTTCTCACCAGGCACAAAGCTCCAAGGAGAAATCTACGTAAAACAATGAAGGAAGAAGAGACATCAACTAGTCCCATTCCAGTCATAAGATCACAGAATCAGAGATTTAGAGCTGGAAACTCACCTTCTCATTGTACAGATGAGGCAACTGAGAATCAAAGATTAAGTGACTTGTCCAAAGTCACTCAGTTAAGTATCAGAGAAAAGATTTGAATTGAAGTCTTCTTGGTTATAAGTCTATCTATCAATGAAACCATGCTGCTGGGAAGGGGGAAGGTGAAAGGAGAAAGAGGAGTGATTGCCAGATGAGTCTTTGTCTCAGTTACCTCTAGCCTAGGTCTCAAAGGTCACTCCTGAAGGCCACTCCTTGCTTCTTAGGACATCAGTGCAGGGCTGGCTACAAAATCTTGAAAAGACGCAGACTCCCAGACTCTTGGAGGCTTACTCTCCTGACCCTTCGAAGCTCACAAGATCAGAGCCTCCAGAGCCCTCTCCTAAAACAGAAAAGAGTAAACACTAAGGCAGAGAAAGAACTCAAGTCAAATTTCATGGGATCACACAGCTTGGAGATGGGGAGAAAGAGGAGGCCCAAGGCCTCTCACCTTACAGAACTGTCTCACGATAGACTCCATCAGGGAAAGTCAAAGGGATCCACCAAGCTTGAGCGAATGAACGAATAAAAATGTTGGAAGCCATCTACGGTCTTTGTGAAGGCGCTCCTGGAGCCATTTGCAAAGCTGCAGATAACCAAAAAGCTTCCTTTTATCACATGGCTAACAGACTGAGAGGAGTCACAGCAGGTCTCCATATGCTCGGTCATGTCCAGTCATCCTGATGAATATCTGGTCACTGGACCCAGAGGGCTCTGGAGGAGAAAGTGAGGCTGGAGACCGTGCACATCCCTGCCTTGCTCAATTCAAAGTCAGCTGCCAGTCATGTCATCATTTCCCTGATGCCTTCTTTGAAAACGAAGGACAAACACCACCACCACCACAAACTGTGTGTGCGGGCCTCTCGCAGGTACCGCCATTACATGGGATCACAACCCTCCCAGAAGCAGGTTGCTAGCCTCCTCCAGGCGGTCCGCGTAGCTTCAGAGGCTCTCTGTTACCCCAGGGCAGCTAGGCCTGAAGTCAGGAAGACTCCTCTTCCTGAGTACAAACCTGACCTCAGACACTCATCAGCCGCATGACCCTGGGCAGATTGCTTCTCCTGGGTGCCACGGGTTCTTGGCCTGTAAAATGAACTAGAAAAGGAAATGTCAAATTCCTCCAGCGTCTTTGCCTAGAAAACCCCAAAAGATCACAGAGTCGGACATGACTGAAAAAAGAAAAATAACAACAACAAACCACATCCACACACTACATCTCAGCTGGAAAACCAAGATGAGTCACATGACTCGTTTCATGAGAAAATTGTAAGGATTCTGCTACTTGTGATTCTGAAATCTTTTTTTTTTGCTTTTTTTTTTTTGAAGAGAGGAAGGCAGGGCAATTGGGGTTAAGTGACTTGCCCAAGGTCACATGGCTAGTTTTGTGCTAAGTGTCTGAGGCTGGATTTGAACTCAGGTCCTCTTGACTCCAGGGCTCATGCTTTATTCACTGCGCCACCTAGCCGCCCCAGATTCTGAAATCTTTACAAATATTATCTCATTTGATCTTCAAAACACTGTATTTCTATCTCCAGTCCTTAATGAAGTTTCTGGCCCATAATAAGCTCTTAGTAAATGTTTTGCCTTGACCAAGCATGGTAAATGTATTTTTGGTTGGGGGGGCAGTTAGAAAGGAGGGGGCAGTTTTTCTTTTTTTAGAAAAAAAATTGTTTTTAAGGAGCAAGGTCTTGTTGTGGTGGGGTCCTTGGAAGTTTACCTCAACTAAGAACATAATCTCTAAAATCAATACCTTGTATTTTCCAGAAGTTTTTAGAATTCCCTTATGTCTCTTTTCTCATGCCCAAATAAAAGTTTACAACGGATGAAATTCAAAGGTTTACAGTGGTCTTTGTTGCCAAAAAAAATCTCTGACCCTTCCCTGGAAGCCCAAAGCCAAACTGGGCCGGAGCTCTTCCCAGGAGACTTTCAAGAAGCCTTTCTCTCCACGGTGCCGGGGGTTCTCCAACAACAGCCCATCACCCAGTGTTGCGGCATTTGCCCTTCTAAGCCTGGCAGGAGCCCAGAAGTGTGAATAGAAGATGCCGTATTTTTAAAAGGAAAACTTTCTCTTGAGTGCTCAAGCAAAAGAAAAGGTAGAACTGAGGTCTGGAGAAAAGGCCTGGGGCTCCTGACCCTCTCTGCCTCACATACAAGGCACCAAACACTACACACAAGCACGCACACACAAACACACACACACACACACACACACCACACCACACACACACACACACACACGTGCGCACATACACACATACCACACACACGCACGCGCACACACACAACACACCACATACCACACCACACACACACACACACACACACCACATCACACACACACCACATCACACACACACAACACACACACACGCACACACACACACCACACACGCACACGCACACACACACACCCCACACCACACACACACATACCACACACACGTACACACACACACACGCACACACGCACACACAGCACTAGCAAGCAGTTAGAGCAGACAGACTCCTGTCTCTTATTAGGTGGTGAAGCTGGGACCTATGGGGTGGTACCTTTGAATCTTCTACAAAATTTGCTTCTTTTGAAGAAGAAAAGATGATACATGGAGAGTCTGAGACTTTGGATTGTGACGTGGGGAGGGGAGAAGTCCATCCTGAGATCAGAGGGCTGTTAAACACACTCGAGCCCTCTAGGAGCACACACTTTGTGTTAGAACACATCATTCCCAGTGTCACAGTTACATGTGTGTGCGTGTCTAGTCTATGTGTCAAACAGCCCCAAATACACACCCCAACCTTACTCCTGGTCATTAAGCAAGCATGGGAAATTCTCAGGACTACTTTCTAAAACAGACTCTCATTTATGATGTGGAAAGATATTTTGCAGAAGGTTTTATTTCTTAACTCTAGCAGGTTCCCATTACCTTATGCGTCTAAGCCAAAAAGGTAAAAATTCAGTAAGTTACACAGGCCAGGATCTCCTCATGTGTTCCCTTTGGGAGGGAGCCAAGGAGAGGTGGGGAAGGGGTAGAGGGGGTGCAGGGGAGGGGAGTGTGCAGGGAAGAAACTCAAGAAAAATGATAATGCCAGAGTTCCCAAGGAGCAGAATCTGAGCCTTCCATTCACACCAAAATTGGTTCATCTTTCCAGGGAAAATCTAGACTAATAAAATCTAACTTGACGAGAAGGCTGCCGATGTTTCTAGTATTTCAAACAAACAAATTTTCAAGTTTCCTAATTCTACTGATAGGAATACATCATTGGGGAATGAGGTTCCCCATCTACACTAATTGCAAGGCAGCATGGTAGAGTGCTAAAGAACCCTGAGAATGAAGAGAACTAGAGTTCAAATCCTACTTCTCCTTCTTTTCCTGGCTCACCCCAGGAGGCAGTGGCTTTACCTTTCTGAGTCTCTGTAAAATGAGAGTTCAGGACCTGACAATTTCTAGGCTTCCCTCCAGCTCTAAATCAGTGATCCTTTGAATTTTTCACAAATCTGAAGGCCCTTTAAGTGCTTACTTAAAAACACACACATACATACATCATTTTAAAATTCCCGTCCCTGTTTCCTCCAACAGCTTATACTCAAGGGGAAACAAAGAGTTCTGGTGCTCAGGGTCTGGAAGCTGGGGCTCCAGTCTGGTCTTGGACACTTGTCATAGCATCTGGGGCAATCCACAGAACCTCATCTGTAAAAATGAAGTTAGACTAGCTGATCTCCAATGTCTCTTCCCATGCTGCTATTCTGCAGTTCTGTGACTTTAATATGATTTTTCCTGGATGGTTCAGCACCAGAATGGAAGGAAAGAAGCATCTATCCTGCATTGTGCCAAGCACTTTATAAATATCTCATTTGATCTCCAGCATCCTGATGGATAGGTGCTGTTATTATCCCCATTTTACAGAGGGGAAAAGGGAAGGACACAGAGGATAAGTGACTTGCCCAGGGCCACACAGCTAGTAAGTGTCAGAGAGTAAATCTGAACTGAGGTCTTCCTAACTCCAGTTCCCATGCTCTAACCACTCTAACACCTAGTCAGTCGCCCCTGAACTGGGCACTGTAAAACTATGTTGTGCTATAATATAGTGAGACTTGCAGGTACCACTTGATTTTTGGACTAAATGGCCCCAGACTATTGAGCTGAAAATCAAAAGATCAAACATCAGAGGAAAAAGCATTCAGTTTTGAATTGGTTTATGTTAATCCTGGCTCAGGCACTTACTATCTGTGTGACCTTGGATGAGTCATTTGAGTTTCTAAACTGCAGTTTCCTGGGCATTGGACTAGATTATCTCCAGGGTCCCACCTAACTCTTAAGTTCTGTGGTCAGTGGTCACTTATCATTAGCACTGAGATTACCTGCTGCAGTAGCATTCATAGGACCACAAGGTTAAATCACTATTTTATGGCTCATATAGTTTTCTGAACAACTTCTTTGACCATGGCTTTTACAAGATAAAGTGCACAGGTTTTATGACAGCTTTTTGCCCATCAGAGTCATTTCTTTCTTTTGGGTTCCTAAAGCATCAATGTTGCTGTAAATCTGGCCTCAGGCTAAACAAGGGTCACTCTGTTCTACTGTTCAGCTTCTTGGTGCCATGAGATCTCTTGGATATATCACAAAAAGAACCCGGAGAACTGAGATCAGTGATCAGCCTAGCATGGTTTACTGTCTCCCATGCTTCAGATAGTCTATCTGCAAAGCAGACATGTGCCACTTATCTCATAGGACACACACTATAATTAAAACAAAGTTTTAAAATCTTTGGGAAAAGAGTATCTGTAGAAAACAAAGCACTACATGGGGTTGGCATAAAGTATTCTAAAAGACAGTTTCGTTATCTCGAATACAGAGGCTGCATTCCATTGAAGAACAGCACATAATATTAAGCAGATGTGACTACAGTGGCTCATCAAAGAATTAAAGGAAGACATCTCTATAACAAATACATTCTACAGTCTAACACTTGGCATCTGTCTCACTGAAATATGGGCAACGACGTGCCTTCCAACAACAAGAAATTAGTGTCACCACCCATTAGAAGGATAGTAATGTCATTTCAGTGCTTCAAGGATCCATCGTGTCATTAGTGTGCCTACTCCCCACGATGATGCAGGTCAAAAATCCTTGATAAATCTTCACGGATTGCCTTCAGGGTTCTCTAACCTCACCCCTATACCCAAGAAAGTGTTGAGTCTCTCCAAATTTAGCTAGACTGGTTCTTGAACAACAGGCCCATAGCCCATTGCTGTTTATATTTGAGTCTTACCATCTTCGTGGAACCTTTCAGAACTCAGATTATTTTTTTCTAGCTTAGATTACAAGAAACCAGGATTGCCTCTAGGCACTATCTAGACATTGGAGGGGGACCTCATTGAAGTACAGCCATCTTTTTCTACTAAAAATAAAATAAGAGAGAGACAGACAGACAGACAGACAGAGATCTGTTTTCAACAATACTATAAGATAGAAATCTCACAATGACACATTGTCCTTGAAACAATCTTTCACACTTGACAACAGAACAACACTCAACACTGTCACCATGCTTGATCAGTACAAGATGTAATTATAAAGTATAAAATCATATACTATAATTTTAGAGTACTGAAAGGGATCTCAGGAATCATGAGACAGATTCTTTGAAAGAAACATGTCCAAACGTCTACATTCATCAATATTGGCCCACTCAAAGCAGTCATACTGGGAGTCTACACTTTCTCCAAATTCATAATACTTAAGAAATTACTCTTCTGGATTTGCTTTCAGAAGACATTCTTTTTGATATGACAGGTAGTATTAGGGCAGCTAGGGGGCACAGTGGATAGAGTGCCTGACCTGGAGTCAGGAAGATACATTCTCCTGAGTTCAAATTCAGCCTCAGATCCTTACTAACTCCGTGACCCTAGGGAAGCCACTTAACCCTTGTTGCCTCAGTTTCCTGAACTGTAAAATTAGCTGAAGGAGAAATGACAAACCACTTTAATATCTCTGCCAAGAAAGCCCCAAATAGGGTCATGAAGAGTCAGAAACCACTGAACAAGAAGTGGCATATCTTTGTTCTTTAAAAGTGAATTCAAGTTTTCAAAAGAACCAAAAATTATTCAAAACCAGGTCTGAGAAATAAAAGTGGGTACTCAATCTGAGTCATACAGTTTTGAAGAAAAAACAACAACAGAGAATCATATGACTCCACCTTAATGAAACTGGTTTTCTCTTATGTGACCATAGACTGATTTCATACCACTTTATTCCTAAGAGCTAGTATTAGTAGAATATTTTCAGATTTACATGTTATTTCATGTGACCCTCACAATGACCCTATAAAGCAGGTGCTGTCAGTATCCCCACCTTACAGATGAGTAAACTGAGATTCAGAAAAAATCAGATGACTGACCCAGGGTCACACAGCTATTAAGTGTCTGAGGCAGTATTTGAACCCAAGTCCTTCTGCCTCTGGGTCTGGCACTTTGCCCACTGTGCCACACCACTCTGACAGAACTATGTACCCTCCAAGTCTCAATCAACTCACCTGGGGGGAAGAGTTCTGGTATACTTGGAGATTTTTTAGTTTATTTACTTTATAGCTAGTATGTTAACACGCTTTATATAGTGTGTTAAGGTCACATTCATATAGCTAAATGGTACATAGGACCTGGAGTCAGAAAGACCTGAATTCAAATCTCACCTCAATGCTTAATAACTGTGTGAACTTAGACCAGTCACCTAATTTCTCTGAGTCTGTTTCCTCATCTGTAAAATTAAGGTAATAATAGCACTGACCTCACAGGGTTGTTATAAGGATCAAATGAGTCCATATTTGTAAAATGCTTTGGAAGCCTTGTAACAGTGCATAAATGCTAGTAGCTACTGCCTATCACAGTTAAAACACAAGTCAGAAACCTGCCAGCATCTTCCTGGTCCCCACTAAAACCTCGGATTAAAGCCACTTGACACTTATAGATGTTGATTTAAGTGAGGCTGCTTTCCCCATTAAGGGGCTCTTCATTAAAGAGATTCTTTGACATCCAAAAGCATGTTAAAGAAACAACAATTAGCTGGGGAGAAAGAGTAAACACAAACGTATTCCAGGATCAATAATTTGTTAGTCCTATTCTGCTGTGTTAACAGGGCCCCAGAAGTCATTGAGTAAACAAACTATTAGCCTGAGAACAGAAGGATCAACATGTGGATGCCCTCCTAAGGAGCTGGCCGTCAGCCTCGGACTTTGGTGATAAATAATTAAAAACTTGGGCTAAAAATGACTTTTAGGGGTACCTGTTGCTTGTTCACCATATGCATTTTTAATGGGAAAGGGTGAAGGACTTAAAAAGCAACATTACTCACATTCCTCCCATCCCGTTTCTGCATTTCAAGTTGAAGAGGGTCTGTCATTGCTCTCATTTCAGCAATTTGACAAAAGTTCAGAGATAAGGTTTTCTATTTATGTCCTCACACTTAGAAACTAAATTGCTGGACTTTTGGTGAAAGAAAAGCTTACTTCTCACTCGATTCCTAGACAACCTTGGGGAAAGTGCAAACTGTGAAATTACCAAGGTCTCGTTCTTCTCCAAACTACAAGCCATAAACTGCTTGACGATTTTTCCCAGGCCTTTGTGCATCGCGAGGACTTGATAAATTCGTATTGAATGAATGAACGAATTCACTCTGGTAAGCACTTCCATTGTACCAAATCTAATATTTTGCTAGTTCAAAACAAAAACTTTCATCTTCAAATCACTTAATCGTTGTTTAATGCCAATAGCTATAGGGTAGCTAAAAGCATGGGAAAAAATAGAGTAAAGCAGATCATTGTATCCAAGGCTCTGAGACTTCTGAGAGAGGAACCCAGAAGGGAAATAAAGTTCAAACAACAAACAGAAGGAGTGCTTGGTTTGTGCCTTAGTTAGCCCAGTAAAGAGGAGATTCCATTTCACAAAAACATAGACAACTTCTCAAGTTTACTACATATTACCGTGAACCTTCAAATAGTCTCAACAGATGTAAATGAAAAAAATCACGGGGCAGGCTACATCTGTTATTTCAAAATAAAAGTCCATTTTTCATGCAGTTCCAGCACAATGTTAAGAGTGAGAAATGGAAATACATAATCATTGAGGAGGCACAGGTTGAGAAAACACTCCAGCATTTCTGGTCCACTCATATCTCAGCAAAACCACATGCTAAGAATGACATATTTGTGTATGTATATGTATAAAACTCACAAACACAAATATAAAAATTAAGCTTATAGTTTCTCTCATTGATCTGCCATAGAGACTGTGTTACTTTTCCGTAAGGTGGCTACGTGTGTATTTGTGTGGATGGATGGATATGTATATGTATACGTGTAGATAGAGAGAGAAGAGAGAGAGAGAGAGAGAGAGAGAGAGAGAGAGAGAGGGAGGGAGAGAGAGAGAGAGAGGGAAAGGGAAAGAGAGGGAGAGAGAGGGAGAGAAAGAGAGAGGAAGAGAAAGAGGGAGAGAGAGGGAAAGAGAAGGAAAGAGAGAGAGAATAGGATAAGATAGGATAAGATATAGGACAGGGGAAAAAAGGAGGAAGGAGGGAAGGGAAGAGGAAGACAGGGAAAGAGGGCAGGAGAAAGGAGAGAGAAAAAGAAAGATCAAAAGAGAGAGAGAAAGAGATGCCTTACTGAGGCAGCATGCTTTAGTCATCTTTAGTTAGAGACCTCCCTCTCCTAGAGAGCCAACCTTGGCATCAGAAATACCTGGGTTCATCTACGACTTTGATACAGGCTGTATTTGTGATCATGGACAACTCAAAGAACAGCTCAATGTCCCAGTAATTGCCCTGAGACTGTAAGTGAAGAAAGACGTAGCCAACTTACGCTGACAGAGGTGATTTCCATACAGGTGTTCTACTTGCCATTTTAATTACAGGTTCCAAACAAATGTGTGTATCTACACATAGATAAACACACAAATATTGTTGCTGTTTTATGTGTCCAACTCTTCCTGACCCCATTTTGGGTTTTCTTGGTAAAGACATTGGAGTGATTTGCCATTTCCTTCTCCAGCTCATCTTACAGATGAAGAAATTAAGGCAAACAGGGTTAAGTGACTTACCCAAGGTCATATAGCTACTAAGTATGTGAGACTAGATTTGAACTCAGGTCTTCCTGAATTCTAACCACTCTAACCACTTCGCCGCCTAGCTGCCTGGATGTACATACATATATGTGTGTGTGTGTATACATGTGTGTATATGTGCATGAATAGCGTGTGTGTATATTTAGGTATACATAAATCTATACCCATGTACATACATATATACAATCACACACATGCATATATAGACATATACCAGTCTGTACGTCTTATTATATTTCCTAGAAGTTAAATTCTTTGAGTTTATCATGTTTTATTTACCTTTCTCCTTTAGTGTGTAACCCAAGCATTATACTTAATAGACACTTATAAATGAATAGTAATAACGAGCTTATTTAATCTTACTGAATGCTTTGTAGCTACAAAGCACTTCACAAATAATTATCTATTTTCCCTTATCACAATCTTGTGATACAAATACTATTTTACCTATTTACTGAGAAAACTCAGTCTTAGACTGACTTGTCCAAAGTCTCATCATTTTGCCTCATCATTTAGTGCACCTTTATGTGCCTTCACCAGCTTTAAAGTAGCTGATCTGTGACTCAGTTGAATTGGATCTCCTAATCTCAGGTTTGCAGTCTCCCTAATATAATCTTTCTGGTCATCTCAATTAACTCCAAAACTAACTCTATGGGGAGTTTTTCAGAATGATGGAAATGGTTCGCAATTTTTTTTAAAAATAATTTACTCGGGAGCCAAGATGGCAGCGTAGAAGCAACAAGGTTCCACAGCTCCCACATAGCCACCTCAAATATCCATAAAACATGACTCTAAACAAATTTTAGGGCTCCAAAACTCACACAAAAATATAGAAAAACACATCTCCCACTGAAGGCAGCTCTGCACGAAGGACTCAGCACAGTGCTCTGGGAGCCAAAACCAGCCCAGCCTGAAACCACAGCTTGGCACCAGGGTGGCCAGGACGAGCCACAGCTGGAGCTTCAGGAGACTGGATCAGCAGCAAATGTGGCAGTTTCCAGATTTATCAAGCCATAAGAAACAAGGACTAAGTAAAAGGTCAGTGGATCTCAGCTAAACTTGGGGGGGGAAAGCTGTCTGCCAAACTGCCTCCAGGGCAAGGAAGCAGCAGAAGTGCCTGCCCTGCAGCCTCCATGTGGCTGCTTCAGGGCTCGTGGCCTGCAGACTGCAGGGGCCAAAGCAACAGTTCAGAAGCTAAGTGCTCTTGCATTGAGCATCCTGGATCCAGATCATCGTCTTGGGTGTTGGTCCTAGGGTGCATTTTCAGTGAACCAAAGCTGCAGGGGTAGGGGGGCTGCAGCAACCTCCCAATAGCTCCAGCAGCTGTGAAAACCCCAGTGATTTGGGACAGAGCTCTCCCCCCTAGAAGCAGAGTTCCATAGAGCTAAAAAATCAAGTACTTTCACTGGCAACATGAGCAGGCAAAGGAAGCAAAGTAAGAACAACAACCAAACTCTAGAATCCTTTTTTGGGGGGGACAAAAAGGATCAAGGTATGGAACAGGAGGAAGACAGCACAGTCAGAACTCCCTCACCAAAAGCTTCCAAGAAACATGAAGACTGCCTAAAAGCCACAGATCAGCTTAAGAGGGATTTTGAAAACCAAATAAAAAAAGTAGAGGAAAAATTGGGAAGAGAAATGAGAATGATGAAAGAAAATCATGAAAAGAGACTCAACAGCCTGACTGAAGAAAATAACACCTTAAAAAATACATTAACTCAAATGGCAAAAGAGGCCCAAAAAGCCAATGAGGAGAAGAATGCCTTAAAAAGTAGAACTTGCCAGATGGAAAAAGAATCTTAAAAGCTCACTGAGGAGAATAATTCCTTCAAAATTAGATTGGAGCAAATGGAAGCAAATGGCTTTATCAGAAATCAAGATATTATTAAACAGATCCAAACAAATGAAAAAATAGAAGGCAATGTGAAATATCTCCTTGAAAAAACCACTGACCTGGAAAATAGATCCAGGAGAGACAATTTAAAAATTATTGGACTACCTGAAAGCCATGATCAAAAAAAGAACTTAGAAAGCATCCTTCAAGAAGT
>CM053580.1:221544748-221564086 GCA_028627135.1 Pseudochirops cupreus | reverse complement strand
CTTCAGTCTCCATTTAAACTATAGTCTTTCTATATCTTTCTCTGAGTTTAGATTTCTCCTTCCATCCTGAGGCTTGTAGAGTTGTCTTTAGCTGTGCGTTGTTGAGGATAGTCCACTTTATCAAGGTTGGTCATCATATGTACGATGTGTCTGTGATTGTGTACAGGTTTTGCCTGGTTCTGCTCTTCTCACTTAGCATCAGTCTGTATAAGCATCTCCAGGTAATTATGAAGTCCATCTCCTTCCCATTTCTTATAGCACAATAGTATTCCATTACATTCATATACCATAGCTTATTCAGCCATTCCCCAATTGATGGGCATCCCTTATATTTCCAGTTTTTTACAACCACAAAGAGAGCTGCAATAAATATTTTTGCACATATGGGGGGGACCATACCATTCTAATCAAATGGGCAACTCTATTGAAGTTCATTGACACATACCGTGCTGGGTCAGTTACCCCACTAACGGGACACTTTGGAAAGCTAGACAAAATTTTTAAAAAAGTCATTTGGAGGCACAAAAGATCTAGAAAATTAAGAGAAATTATTGGGGGGAAAAGATAGCAATGAAGGAAGAATAGCACTTCTGGACTTAAAATTATATTCTAGTTCAGCAGTCATCAAAACCATTTGGTGCTAGCTAAAAGGTAGACAAGTAAATCAATGGAGCAAACTAGACAAGGAAGAATCCAAAATAACGGAACTCAATAATCCAATGTTCAATAACAGAAATTACATGTGAAACAACTTCCTATTTGATAAGAACTTCTGGGAAAACTAGAAAGCAGACTGGCAGTAAATGGGCTTAGAGTAACCCGTGACAATGTATTCCAGAATAAATTCAAAATGGATATGTGACCTGAAAATTAAAGATCATATCGGTAAAAAAAAAAAGTAGAAGATAAACAGATCATATACCTTTTACAACTATCAGCAGAGGGTGAATTTTTAAGCAAACAAAGAAGAGAGGAAATTATAAAAGATAAAACAGATCATTTTGATTATGTAAAAATGAAAATCTAATTTAGCACAAACAAAATTAATGTATCTTGGATGAGAAGGGAAGTGGTGAACTGGGGAAAATGTATCAAAGATCTTGATAAAGGCCTGACATCCAAGACATATAGACAAATAACAGAAATATATCAGACCAAAAGCCATTCCCCAATTGAGAAGTGATCAAAGTATATAAAGAAACATTTCTCAAGCAAAATTTTCAAACAATCACATGAAAGAATATTCCAGATCACTAACAGTGAGAGAAATACAAATCAAAACAACCCCAAGCTTTCACTTAATACTCAGTAATTTGGCAAAGATGAAAAGAAAATGTGAATTTGGTCGCTGCCGAGAAGGTTGTGGCAAGCCAGGTACATTAATGCATTATTGGTCGACCTGTAAATTGATACAAAAATTCTGGAAAACAATTTGGAAATAGGAATGAAAGAATTGCTCAAAGCTCTTTGTATTTTGGGGATACAAAAGAAGAAGGAAAACAAGCTGTGCTCCCAAGGACCTTGTGTTCTGATAGAGGAAGGTTTCAATGGCAGGTCAGATGGAAAGGTTCCATGGTTCACAGGGTGTAGCAACAGAGCAGATGGTAAGACTTCTTTTATGTCATTTTCGCAGAAAAAACAAAATTGTATCAGTATCTGATGTTGAACCATTTGACAGTGTCAATGACTTTGGTGACTAGAACCTTCTTTCCTGGGCCTTCTGTGGTTATAGCACCGATACAAGTAGTCACCAGGCTGGACCTCTACATGGGGCTGCATCCCAAGATGGTGGCTGTAGACACAGGGCTGGAAGCATTGCTCCTCTCAAGGCTCTCAGGTTCAGGTTCCTCAGGGTCTCCACTGGAGTCTGAGGGGAGATAGTGGTCAAAATGGTGGTTTGACTTGCCTGGAGCTTTCTGCCTTCTGTCTCTTCCTCGGGATACTTTGCTACTTCAGCTAGGCTGGCTTGCCTTCCCTGTGAGTGTCAATTGGGTGACAATTGGTAGGGATGACTGGTCTCTTCTCCCTAGGAGATCATTAGCTTTCCTGGATGGTAGCTGTGAGGGATGGGATGGAAGCAGGGCACCATGGTATGGGACAAGGTAGAGGGGGACAGTACAGAGTACTTCTGCTCCAAGAGCTCTTGTACTTCTCTGCCTGTTGGTAGCAGTTGGTTGGTAGTCATTGCTGGTGGAAATGAAGAAGATGGATCCCTTCTCAACAATGATTTCTCCCCTAAATGATGGCTTTAGGGTCTGACCAGGAAGCAGGTCTGGTCTGGTCATTAGGGGGTATTACTATTCCCAAGGCTCTTGGATTCTGGAACACGAGTTGTCTCCATCAAGTCTAAGGGGAAATTGGTGGCCAAAGTGATGATAAAAGGCAAAAAAAAAGTCCGTATCCTTTGACCCAGATATTTTACTGCTAGTCATATAGTGGACAAAGGAGGTCATTGATAAAAAGAAAGGCTCCATATACGTCAAAAATCTTAAAGCAACATTTTCTGTGGTAGCAACAGGCTAGAAATGAAGAAAATATTCATCCATTAGGGAATGGCTAAACAAATTGTGGTATACGAATGTAATGGAATGTTATTGTGCTGTAAGAAACAACAACCATGAAGCATTCAGAGGAGCATGGAAAGACTTATGTGAACTGGTGTAAAGCAAAGCAAACAGAGCTTGGAAATGAATCACACAATGACTACAACTCTTTAAATGGAAAAAAATAGCAACCACAAAACAATCGAAACTGGATGTTGTGAGGTTTATAACATGTGACTTCCAAAAAAAAGATTTGCGAAAACACCTCCCTACATTCTTTTGCAGAAGTCATTCACGTTTGACATAACATCAAATGTTTTCACTATGGTTGTCAGTTTTGCTGAATTTATTTTTAATCTTATTTCCCTCTTAAAAAATTCATCATAAGGGAGGGTAAGGAAAATGAGGAAGACAGGGAGAAATCTAGGCTATGTAAAAATGAAAGATGCCAATAAGAAAAGAAAAGGAAGAGGCAAATGCAGGTGACATCATGAAGCAAGAATTAAAATCTTTCAGTGAATAGAGCACTGGCCCTGGAGTCAGGAGGACCTGAGTTCAAATCTGGCCTCAGATACTTGACATACTTATTAGCCGTGTGACCTTGGGCAAGTCACTTAACCTCAATTGCCCTGCCCTCCCCCCTCCAAAAAGCAAAAAATTAAAAAAAGTTTAAAAATTAAAAAATCTTTGCCACTGATTAGACATTGGGGGTGAGGGAGGATTCAAAAAGATCTTCAAGGTTTCTAGAATGAGTAATTAGAAGAAGTATGGTGCCATCAATGGAGAGAAGAGAGCTAGAAAGAGGGAAAGATTTGTGGAAAAGGTAATGAGTTCACTTTTGGACATGTTGAGTTAAACACGATAGCGGGACATCCAGCTGGGGATGCCCAGCAGGTCGTCAGAAATTCAGGACCATCACTCAGGGGAGAGGGTGGGGTTGTAGAGTAACTTGGAAATCCTCTGCAGAGAGGGGATAGTTAAAACCATGGAAATGAATGAGATCACGGGGGGCAAATAGGAACGAAGACAGTGCAAAGGACAGGGACTTGGGGGAAGCCCACATTTATGGGGCTGGAGAATAAAGACTCACTCCTTCGGTCACTCACCCATTCATTTATACGTTCACCCATTCATCTCACAGGCATCTGTGACACTCTAGGCACTCTGCAAGGCCCTGGGAGAAGCTCCACCCTCTTGTTTAGACACAATCTGTTCCCATATAAATAATTATAAACTATATACAAAGCAAAGGCAAAGTGACTGAGAGAATCTTAGACACTGAGGGTTTCAACAAAGTCTTTTGTAGAAGATCGCACTTGAGTCGGGTTCTGAAAGGAGTTAAGAATTCTGAGAAGTGAAGGGGAGGAGGTGAGGAGGTGGGAGCTCCAAAGAGGCAAGGGCCAATTAAGGGGACAGCAGACTCCTAGCAGTCAAAAGGAAAGTGCATCAAGGAAGCAGAGGTCAGCAGTACAGAATGCTACTGAGAAGAAGAGGAGAATAAGGTCTAAGAAAAGGCCATTAGATTTGACAAGTCGGAGGTCTCGAATGACCTTGGAGAGAACATTTCCAACAAAGAAGTGGAGACAGAGACCAGATTGCAGGTGGCTGAGAAGTGGGATCAAGAAAGATTAGAGGAATGGGGTCATCAGATACAAACTACTCTTTCTGGAAGATGAACCATGAAAAGGACAAGAATAGGAAGATGCCTTGGATGTGACATGAGAGATGGGGAACCTGGTTTTAAGAAAGGTTGCTTTGTTAGAATTAAGGTGACCACATGTTTGTGGGCAGAAGGGAATGACTTGGGGGGCATCCTCTTAGAGCAGGGTTTATCACTCTCATCATACAACTACCAACCATTCATACAGCATACAAAGCTCTTTACATCCCATTGGTTTCTCACAACAGCCTCGTTATCAGATAAGGAAATGGAGGTGTGGAGAGGTGACTCACCCATAGTCACACATTTAATATGTCAGAGGCAGGATTCAAACCCAGGTCACTGCTGACTCCTGATTCAGGGTGATTTCCACCTGCCTCACTATACCATGTCTCACCTGTCTCCAGACTCTTAAAGTCCCCAACATGCACCTAAGATGATGTCAGAACTAGAATGTTTGGGGGCATTGCTACTCCCAAAGCTCTTGGGTTGTAGGAATAAGGAGGAGCATACACTCTAGTGACTTAGTGAGAAGTGAGCTCTCCTTTCATACCTTTCACACTCCTCTAAAGTATCTGCCTCCATGCCCAAATCTCAAACTGGAGGAGAGGACATACAGTTACTCGTAATGACCTAATCTTCACATAACATCTCATGCATCGGCCTTGCAGAATCTCTTTCCGCTCACAAGATCATCATTCAGGCCCTCGTCCACTGTCACCTGGACCATTGCAACAACCTCCTAATTAATTGGTCTCCCTGCCTTCACTGTCTCTCCACTTCAATCCATCTTCCACATAGCTGCCAAGTGATGTTCCAAAAGCACAGATCTAGTCAAGTCACCCCAGTACTCAAAAAATGCCTATTAGTCTAGGATAAAATACAAGTTACTCTGTTTGGCCTCTAAACCCAGCTCCATCATCCTTTTCAAGGTTTGTTATTACATATTATTTTATCTCTTTCCTCACTCTCTTCCAACCAAAGTGATCTACTCTCGGCTCCCCATAGAAAACATTCCCACCTTAAGCAAGATGCCATTCCCAAGCCCCTCACCTCCTCACCTTCACTCCTTAGAATCCCTAACTCCCTTCCAGACCCAGCTCAAGTGCTGTCTTTGACAAAACAATTTCCTGATGCCCTCAGTGTTTAGTGTGCTCTGAGTAACTTGGCCTTTGCTTTGGATATAGTTTTTAATCGCTTATATGGGAACAAGTTGTTTCTAAACGAGTGTGTAAGCTTCTCCCGGGGCCTAGCACAGTGCCTAGAGCATAATAAATGCATGTTGAATGGATGAACAAACAAATGAATGAGTGACTGAATGAATGATGCTCACAAATGGTCACTCATTTCTGTTGCATACAGATTGGAAAAATCCATTTATTACTGGGAAATTGCTATCCTGCCCTGAAGTATCCTGACTTAGGACAAGTTCTCCTAGAATGAAACCAGCTCGGTATAAGGGAATACAATCCCACAACCACCCTCCCCCTCCAAGGATTTACAGTCTTATATACCTTTATATTATATCATCAACTATGATAACATTTGAAACAGGCACACCCTCTTGTTTAGGCCCTTGGTCATAAAAATGTTCCTTTGTTTGAGGCCTCACAATTTCCTTATCTCTAAAAGTTATGCCAAGAAGAACCTAGAGTTCCTGTAAGGGGATTAGGAGGAGGCAGGCGCTTGAAGGGCCACCAAGTACTACCTCCTGTCAGGGGGGAGTCATGCACAGGGCACACTTTATCCTCAAGGAAGAGAGGTACTTCCCATTGCCTCCCTGGAGGCTTGGCTGAATTTCTCATGTACCCTTCTCTCAAGCTTTCCAATGTCAGCAATAAAACAGTAAAGGAGAGAGGAGGGGAGACAAGGGGAGGGGAAGAAAGAGAGAGAGAAGAGGAGAAGAGAGAAGAGGAGAAGAGAAGACGGGAGGGGAGAGGAAGGGAGGGGAGGAGAAAGAGAGTTGCACAATCTGTAGAAATATGCCACCTCAGAGGGGCAAGGATAGCCCCAATTTCAAAAGTCACCTGAGCTGCTCCAAGGGGCATTCACCACGATGTTTTAGGTGGTTTCAACCTGAGATGTCACTTTGGGGGTGAAGAGACAAAAGGGCTCAGGCTCTAAATAAAAGTACAAGTAAAGGGAACTTGCAAGAAAAGATCAAGGCTAGAGGAAGATTCCTTTGGTGCCCAGGTTGGACTTAAATGGCCACAGAAGTCTTTGGCAACACTTTAATTCTGTGCTTCTGTGAAGAGTCAGTCAACTGGAAGGAAAACAAAACTAGGAAAACCCAGGAGATTGATTAATGCCTTAATTTAAACCTATGTCAAGCTAATTGAACAATATGACTTGCCACTAATAGCTTACAGAATCTTTATGCCACCTATATTCACTTAACCATTCATTCATCTGTTTTCAGAATAAGCACTAACAAGGGCCATGGGTGTCGGGCACTCTGCTGGGTGTTAGGGATACAGAGGCAGCTGGCCATATGACAGAGTAGAGATGGTCCTGGATGTGGGGTCAGGAAAAACAGAATCCAAACGTGACCTCAGACACCCACTAGCTACGAGCAAGTGGGCAAGTCAGTTAACCTCTGACAGAATCAATGTCTTCATGTGTAAGACGAGGTTAATAACGGCACCCACCTCCCAGGGTTTGTTGAGAGAATCAAATAATGTTTGTAAAGCAGCGCTTAGCACAGTGTCCAGCCTGTGGTAGTCGATTAATCAATGCTTGTTTTAAAGAATTACAAAAACTGAACAGCCCCTGTTCTGGGGATGGGGGTGGGGGGTGCGGGGAGAGAAGGAGCAACATGACCCGCTTAAGGCAAAACAGATGCAAAGCAGCACCCTCTGCCACGCTGCTGTTTGCATGCAGGCTGCTGTAGTCGTCAGAAGACTGGAACGGGAAGATAAAAAAGAGGAGAGACTGGGGGCTCCAGGGACTCTGCTCTTCCTCGAGCTCGAGAAGCTTGAGAAGAGCAGCGGGGAGTGAGCCAGAGAGTCGACTCTTTGGGTGATCACTTGGGTAGGTTTCTGGCCTCTCAAAATAACCCACCTGGGAAACCTGGACTGACGAATGCCTCCATCCACCTCCTCTCCTCAGCTTCAAGTCAGGCAGGCCTCAGCACTTAGTAGGGCAAGTCATTCAACCCCTATTTGCCCCAGTTCCTCATCTTAGAATGCGCACACGGACACACCGGAGAAGGAAATGGCAAACCATTCCAGGATCTTTTTTTTTTTTGGAGGGAGGAAGGCAGGGCAGTTGGGGTTAAATGACGTGCCCAAGTTCACATGGCTAATAAGGGTTAAGTGTCTGAGGTAGGATTTGAACTCCTGACTCCAGGGCCGGTGCTCTATTCACTGCATCATCTAGCCGCCCTCACTCTGGTATCTTTGCCAAGAAAGCCCCATGGACAGTAGGGCCCATCAGATCACAGAGTCAGGAACAGTCTTTAGTCTTTGGAGTTATAAACCCTGCTGAGGGGAAGTTTTAGCACCAGTCACTGTCAGAAGACACTTTAGGAGCAAAGGGCAGAATCTAAAGCAGGAGTTTTGCCCTTCTCTGATCCTAATGGGGAATATGAGGACAAGAGCTCAGAAAACCATTTTTACATATCCTGCCAACACCTGTGACTCAGACTCCAGGCAGATCAGAGAGCTTCGAAAATGCACCAAAAATACGAGAACCGCAGAAGTCTCTGGAAATGACACAAGCATAATAACAACATTATGGAGAATTAAAGATTTTCAGTGGACACCCACACCTTCTCCGTGGACCCCCAAATTTCCTTGTATTTACTTTCATACATACTTTGTAACATACTTTTGTATGTAGGTGCAATTTCTTACAATTGAATGCAAGCTCTTTTAGGCTAAGGACTGTCTTTGCAATCCCAGTGCCTGGCACATAGTGGGTGTTTAAACACTCATCAGGCAGGTTGTAGTGCGTATTTCTTTTGTGTGTCAGTTGGAAAAGACAACCACTGACATCCTTTCCAACTCACATTCTGGGATTCTGTGAATCTTATTAAATGATCGACTGATAGGATGGAGTGAGGAAGAGGGGCAGAACGCACTGGCACAGAAGGGATTGTAGAGAAGCTAAAAAAGATAAATGTCTACTTAATAAGCCAAGACAGAAAAGAAGAAGGGGGCGGAGGGAGGAGAAAACCTTTCCTGCCAAATCTTCTGAGTTCTCACGTCCTTAATAAAAGTGCAGAAGATAGCAGCTGGTGTGGGGAACCAAGAGGCCATTGCTTTGAGCCCTCATTGTTCTAAGCTTGCTATAGATAATCGCCCAACGGGGCAGGTTTCCCTGAAAGGAACAGGCCAGGTAATCACTCAGCTATCAGTTTCCAGATATTCAATACTGGTCTTAAAAGCAGCATGTGGGGGGAGAGGGAACATTCCATCAGGATAAGACAAAGATTAAGACATCGTGGACAAGACCCGATAGAGGAACAGAACCGCTGTTAACACACCCAGCAAAGGAAAACAACTGGTCTCTCTGCCTGCTCCATGGGTCGCCAATCCTCTGGCTACCCCAAGGCAGACGATAGGAGCAGCCTCCTGGAAGCCTATCAAGCAGCTGTGAATCGAACCCTTGAAACCTCTGATAACAGAATGCTCTGGCACAGCCCAGCTGGGGGGTCCAGCCAATGAAAGCGCTGCTGGCACCCTGCTGAGGGAGGGCTTCCAGAGGGGGGCTGGCGCACCCTCGGGGAGGGCTCCCCTGTTTGGTTTGGAAAAGCCCAAGCTTTTTATCAGCACCCAAGCATTTTATTGCAATAATAAAGAAGAGTAAACACCACCCTCTTTGAAAGGCTCCCTGCAGTTCACAAATGGTTTCACCCTCGCCAGTTTAATAACCTGTCCCCGTGGCTCGAAACGGAGAAAGAAATCCCATTTCCCCAGAGATGCCACAGATGCTCGCGGCACGGAACGAGCAAGGGGGGAGCATTTCGGAAAAAAAATCCAGAAATTAATATGTTTTTTGTTGACTGATTAGGATGTACCATTACTCAAACAGACTGGTTCCAGTCAGGAATAAGGGGAAAACAGTAACAGGCAGCCTGGTACAATAGAGTCCAAGGTCTGGGTTTGAATCCTGACTCTCCCAGTTACTACCTAAGTGACTTTGTTGCTGTCATTGCTGTCATTGTTGTTGTTGAGTCTGACTCTTGTGAACCCAACAGTGCATAGGGTTTTCTTGGCAAAGGAACTGGCAATTTCTTCTCTGGTATGTTCCCGGTTTACAGATGAGGAACTGAAGCAAATAAGGACTGAGTCTAGACGTGCTCTCTTCTTGCAGCTCAGTCATCTAGATTGGAAATAACCCCCCTAAGCTGCCCAGTTCTGCTCCTGCATGCATGATGTTGAGACCGCTATTTCACAACCGTCAGAGCTCAGTGGCCACATCTATAAAACAAGAAGACTAGAAGAGTTAACTTCTAATGCCCCTCCTGGGCAGCTAGGCAGTACAGTGGATAGGGGGCTGGGCTTGGAGTCAGGAAGACTCATCTTCATGAGTTCAAATCTGGTCTCAGACACTTACTAGCTGTGTGACCCTGGGCTAGTCACTTCACCCTGTTTGCCTCAGTTTTCTCATCCATGAAATGAGCTAGTGAAGGAAATGGCCAACCACTCCTGTATCTCTGCTAAGAAAACCCCAAATGCGGTCACGTTGAGTCAGATATGGCTGAAATGACTCAACAACAAAAAGTTCAACCTTTCTCAATTCTGTGATGATTGCTAAATATCGCCCCTGCTGTGCCTTATGGGCTTCCTACAAAAGGAGCTGGCCCCTTGGCCTAAGCATCCACACACAGCCTGGAGACATCTCCCTCCAGTTGGGAACATGCTTTGGAACAACCTTGCCAGGCAGCCTCTTGGAAGGAGGGGAACAAACGATTGCTTGTTTTCTCCCTGTGCCTTGTAGAATTACTGACCTGTATTTAATGGCTGATGGAGAATGGAACTCACCAGCACCTGCTAATGTGAAAAACCAAGGAGGGAGAAGAGGAGGGGCCCAGTCAGACTCATGGCAGATTTACAAAGCAATTTAGTTAACTAATAATAGTTAATGGTACTGTGAGGTTGCTTAATAGTAAATTAAATTATTATTATGCATTAACAACAATACACACTAGATTAAATTATATTGTGTGTCATGCTGTACGCATAATAAATTATGGTATATTTGCTTGTTTAACACTTCAAGAATGTGTGATTTCACTCGTGAGGCTACTCCCTCCACTGCTGCAAGCTCTCCGTATCTTAAGAGGCAGTCTTTGTGAGTTTGCCTCTAATCAAAAACAGTCATTATATTCAGTAGTGTTTCAGTCCTCTTCTACTCTCTGTGATCCCATTTGGGGTTTTCTTAGGAAATATACTGGAGTGGTTTGCCATTTTCTTCTCCAGCTCATTTTACAGATGGGAAGACTGAGACAAACAGGGTGAAGTGACTTGCCCAGGATCACATAGCTAGCAAGTGTCAGAGGCCAGATTTGAACCAGGCCCTGGGCACTCTATACACTATGGTATCTCCTAGTCATTACCCAGTGGCCAAATTTCTGGTGATGAGCCTCTCCAAGTGTATGTAGGTTTCTCAGAGAATCATAGATTTAGAGCTAGAAAAGTCCTCAGCAGCCACCCAACCACTTCATTTTACAGGCAACAAGACCAAGACCCAGGAAGTTTAAATGAGGCTCCTGCCCACTGTCACATATGTAAAAAGCCTCAGAGGTGGGATATGAGCTAAATACTCCTCTGACTTCAAGGTCAATTAGCTTTCCACCATCTGATTTTCAGATGACGGGCATATACTTGGTAACCTGATCTCCTAAAACCCTTCCCAGTCTGGTAGCATCTACTAGACCAAGAGTTCTTAACCTGGAGTACGTGAACTTTTCATTTGATTGGGGTTTTTTTTATATTTTGATAACTTTTTCAAAATAATTGGGTTCCTTTGTAATTCTATGTAATTTTTATGCATTTAAAAATATTCTGAGAGGAGTCCATGGGCTTCCCCAGACTCCCAAAGGGGTCCATGACACAGAAAAAGGTGAAGAATCCCAAAGTTGGACCCTGAGTTTTTCCAAAAACAAGGTCAACTACACACCAGGACCAGAGCCAAAGGAGAAATATGTATTACCCAGACAAGCTGTTAAATAGGATATAAGAAACCTAGAAGTAGATGTTATTCTTCACCATCGATTTATTACAGAGTTAACTATGTTTTCTTTCCGGAAACAGAAAGGAACTAACCTTATATAAAATCCCATCCATTCAATTAGACTGTCCATCACACAGAATCAAGTGCAAACTGTATGTACCTAAAGGCACTATGGTATGTCGTGAAGACCTATTCCCAAGAACCTAACCAAAGGAAGGGCTGTGTAGATTTATGCTTCAGGTTCATGTCCCAACAATGGCCTAAGCAAAACCATTCCGGACCATTCCTCCCTCCCACTGCTGGAGGCCAGAAGCATCCCACCATGTGACACCAGTTGAATAAGTGGATTTGTGGTGTCTGCTCGAGATGAGCCTTGAGTGTGAGGAGGAGGGAGCTTAACATCACAGCCAAGAATGTGTTAGCTGTGCAGCATCTGTCCAGAGAGTCAAAGCCATAGTTTTGTGTTATTATTATTCCCCAAGATGGAGCCAATGACACAGTACCACCTTTACCACCTCCATCTGCCAGGCTGCTGTTAATTTGACATTACTAGGATGCTGCTGCTGCTGCTGCTGCCACAAAATCTTATCCCCTGGCACCTGGCCCGGCTCCCCCTATCCACATGGCTCCACTGAGTCATATAAAATCAAACATTCAGACAGATCCAATGTTTAAAAAAGAAAAGGCATTGGTGCAGGTTGATTGGGAATGCAAGCTCTGAGATCACTTTAATTTGCCTTTTAAATAAAGAGGTATGAAATCAGAAAGTGCTTGCAACAGTTGGTAGTATAAGGTACAAACACTATTCTCGAAACTTGCCTTTATAAACCTAGAATATCAACTTGGGAGAAAGTACTTTGAGATGATGAGGATAGTGGGTATCCTTCCTGGTGTAATGGGGGTCTGGTGCATGCCCAGACCACCTGGGACTGCTTCTTTCCAAGTGGAAGATGCTGGAAAGCTGCTTCTGAGAGCTGTGTAAATGAAGTGCCCTTGAGAGACTGGAACATGCTTGGACACCTGGTAATGGGCTCTGGTTGGCTAACCCAAAGGTGAAGGGGAGGCTCTCTGACTAGCTTTTGAGGTATTCAGAAAGGCCAGTCAGCTTCAGCTATCTCCTCTTTGCCTCTCTTCCCCTCACTGTTTTCAGCTGTGCTCCTATGGTGTGATGGTATTTAGTAAGAGATTACAGTGTAAGAGAAAGGACTATGAGACCTCGTTTATCCAATAAGGCCATATGACCTTCGAGAAACGGGCCTGAGTCCTTAGCCTTTTAGCTCTTTGTTTTCCATTCTAGGTCCAGAGAGCGGAGTCTGAACTTCGTTGACTCAGGAGAGCAAGCCACAAAAATCTGAGAGTCATAGCCTAGGCTGCATTCACAGCCAGCATAGTATTGATGCCCCAAGGAAGAAGGAGCAATCTTTGGGAATGACCTCCAAGTCTCTAGGCCAGTAGTAGGATTCATCTGGCACGCCACATCTGGACTTAGTGGGAGCCATACTATGTAGCAACTGAGCTAAATTTTGAGCCCACTTCTCCTGAGACCAAGGGGGAATAGGAAGAACATACCCTCAGGAGGAAGGAGGGAAGGGGAGAGAATGTTGATATGGAGGCCCTAGATCCTGATCCCCAACAGAGCCACTGGGGACTTGAGTCCATAGTAGAGAAAACAGATGTCTCCTTGAAGGGTACCCTGAGGGGGAGATGTTAACCGGACTCGTCTTGAGTGGGGCCGATGTGTTCATGCTGTACCGATTTCTCCATTAACATTACATTGCTTTAAACTGTCTTTTCATTTCCCTGGGACTTAGTTTTCTTACTTTCAAAATACCTATGATATGGACCACTTGCATCCTACAAATGTACACCATTCAGTCAGTAAGGACTCATTACATGCCTACTATGTGCCAAGCTGGGTCAAGTACCAGAGGACTGTGCTAGGTACTGGAACCACAAAGAAAAAGGAAGCATCCTCTACCCCTCAGGAACCTTACAGATACACATATGAGAATACACAAAACACATAAAATAAAGGCTTTGGGTTGTTTAGTCACATTTCAGTCTTATCCAGTTCTTCGTGACCCCATTTGTGGGTTCTCTTGGCAGAGATGCTGCAGTGGTTTGCCATTTCCTTCTCCAGTTCATTTTACAGATGAGGAAACTGAGGCAAATAGGGTAAAATGACTTGCCTGGGTCACACAGCTAGTAAGTATCTGAGGTCAGATTTGAACCTCAGTCCTCCCCAGGCCCTGCATTCTATCCACAGGGCCACCTGGCTGCACCACAATTTTAGAGGAAGGAACTAGTTGCTGGAGAGCTTGGGAAAGGCCTCCTGCAGGAGATCACAATGGGGCTTTGAAGGAAACTAGGAATTCTGAAGTTCAGAGGCGAGGAAGAAGCGCATTTCAAGCATGGGGAAAAGAAACAGAGATGGGAGAGGGAGAACAAGGTGTTAGAAGTCACAAGGAGGCTAGTCAGACTGAACTATAGATTCTAGGAAAGGCAGCAATTTCTAAAAAGGGAGCAAGCGAGGAAAGAAATGAATGTGTGTTGAGCACCTACTATGTGTTAAGTCGTTTACAAATACTATCTCATCTTATCCTCGTAACAGCCCTGCGAGGCAGGTGTTATCATGAGGAAACTGAGGCAGATGCAGGTGAAGTGCCGTGCCCACGGACATCCAGCTAGTAACGGTCCGAGGCTGGATTTGAACTCGGGGCTTCCTGCCTCCAGACTCGGTGCCAGACTTGGGCATACGAAGAAAAAGCAGCAGAGTCTCCGTTTCCACGGGACTTACGTGAGGAGAGGGGGAGAAGAGGAAGCGCGTGTAACACAAGCACAGGCAAGTGTAATACAAGGTAAAAGAAATCCCCAAAAAGGGCTCCAGGAGAAGCAGAGGACGGAAACCCGTGCTAACGCGGTGGAGACCTGGCGAGCCAACGCTCACAAAGTCCTGGGGATTCCCCGGGTTTTAAGTCTAATGCCGAACTGCGCTGTGGTGGTTGTCGTCGCCGTGTTCTGTGGCCCTGACAAGTCTGCAGGATGTCACGGAAAGGACGTTGAGGTCTCAGCTCTGCCTCGAACTGCCCAATTGTCCATCGGAAATTACTTAACCTCTTCCACCTCAGTTTCCTTCTCTATAAAACAGGAGTAATAGGACTTCTCTATGTGCTTCCTGGTTGTGAAGAAAGCACTTTGCCAACTGAAAAGTGATGGATAAATGCATTATTATTACTGTTGGTCCCTAATATACCCATTGACTGGCACTTCCTGATAAACAAGAATCTTGGCTACCTTTTGACATAACAATTCACTCTGTGTGTATACGTGTTAGGGAGGGGGAGGGTCTATTTCGTGTTAGTACTTAAATTGATTTTGATGATATATCAAAGATAATTCTAAAGGAATAGAAAAAATCACTGATAGTTATTTTACCAAAAAAAAAAAAGTGATCAAGGAAATATCAGCAACGACCAGCTTGGGTGCCTGCTTCCTGATCCATCCAAAATCTTTACAAGAATGGTCTATTGAATAGTCACTCTGTTCTCACACTGAGGGTGTCCTTGATGGAAATATAACGAGGCAATAGAAAACATTTTTGCATATACTTTCTAGACTACACCTTGACAATTACTTAATTAACTGAATTACAAGATAAATATGATTCCAAAATTTCTTAATTATTGGATCTATTAAAAACATGTGACTCAGTAGAACAAAAGGAAGCCTTGAAGGCTCTCAGCCAAGGTGTTTCCCATACACAGAATTAAAATAATATAAAATCCTATGACAAATCAAGTACAAAGACAACCATTCAACAACCAGGTACTGGCATCAATCCAGGAACAAAATGGAAATACAAGCATTCTCCAGTTATTCACTAGTATCTTGGAAGATATCCAGCACCAAGTTAAGAGAAAAAGAGAATTCCCTTTAGATGGTGAGTTTCCCAAGATGATCCTTTCCCCAGACAACACTATACTGATTGCAATGATGAAAAAGAACACTGAGAAGGTTCCTTGGTGAAATTCATAGGAAGGTACTAAAGATCAGTCTAACCAATTGACAATGAAAAAAGCCAAATCCTTGAAAAATACATATTGCCCACCTATGGCATGAAGCTAAATGAGCAGTCCATTCCATCCACGTGTCTATCTTGGGCAGGTGCTACAGATAGGCAGTGAGCTGTGTACAGAAAATTGATCTGGCAGAAATTCATCTGGATTGTAATTAGGAGAACATGACCTAAATTAATCATTCCATGAAAGCCCATCTCTCTAATGCAAATATTCTTCCAGAAAGGCTATATTGCATGGCTTGAAATCATGGAACAGCATAACCTCAAAATATTATTAGCTAGCAACTACATAGCACTTGAAAGTGTGCAAAGATTTATATAACTTATCTCATTTTTTAAAAAGAATTAAAATTATAAATAATTCAAGGGGCAGAAGGATAAGATATGAAATATAATATAGTATGATATATGATAATACATAATGTAATAATATAATATAGATGTACTATAATAATATATAATATATGATGGATAGTGAGTTAGCTCCATATAGCACATTTTAAACAATGACATGCAAAGGAAGGGTCATAAAAACTATTGAGGTTAAAGACCTTAACAAAGAGGCAGGACCATTATATAGAAAAAGTAAAGCCCAAACTATATGTTGGTCCTCCTTGAACTGACATATGTTTAACAACCAGCTCTCTGAAAAATGTACACTATACACAATTTTAAGTTTAATCTGCAACACTGACATTTTCTCCAACGCTTAGACTTAAGTCTAGGCAATCAGCCAAACAACAAATCAAGCTCCAATTTGTAGCATTTGCCTATTTCCAATATGTAAAGGCTCAGTGAAAATTTACCAGTGGCTCTTCAGAGCCTGTACAAGCTGGTCCCAGCACATTCCTCCCTAAGACACTACAAGGACAAGAGAGGAGCCGCTAGTATGTTGGACGAATTTTCCGGGAAACCTTTGTGGAAAGAATGCGCAAGATTCACAGGGTATAGCAGGTGTGGAGTAATTTCAATCTGTATCTTTGAAATGAACACAAGCATGTGTAGAATGTTGTCTGGGTGTGCTCTGAGGAGGAGAGTCAGTGATAATGTAGCCCCAGAACCTGTTGCCACAATGGTCTACCCAACGGGAGAGAATGCCTACCAAGGCACACAACAGTGAAAATGAAGGAGGCATTAGCTTGTTTCAATGTTAGAAGATGTCAATAATACAATGAATTCAACAATTAGGGTAGGAAAAGCTAGGAAATTCAGAATGGACAACTAAGGGACAGTCAGTCTTCTGAAACAAGTCAGTCCAGATTCCAATTAAGAGACCATGCAGTGACCCAAACTAATCAGTGTCATGAAAGCTCATTCACCTTTACCATTTCATATTATTCCCATCCCTTCACTGCCTCTTTCTACCTAGATGATAGGCACTTTCTAACTTAGTTATTTAGTTGTCTGCTTTGAATTTCATCGTCCTTCCTACCCTAACTGTGGAGCTTCTTACTGTGCTATTGACATCTTCTCACATTTGTACTAAATGTACTGCCTCCCTCCTGTTGATTGATGGTGCGCACTCTACCCCATAGACCTGTACAGAGTAGGTTGTTGTGCCAACACCTCCTGGCTTGTGTTCACAGGTCCTTGGAATTGAAAACCAGGAATGAAATACACATTCATACACAATTTAAGTCCATCATGCTGCTCTTTTGGCTAAACATTTTCAAATTCCTGATTTTTGTTTATAAAAAAAAATAACTTGATTGTGTTATAAACACTGGACTTATTCTCCTCCTGAATCACACTGTCAACTATCAAAGGTTCTCCAAATTTAATTCCATCTTCTCCTACTCTGAAGGGAAAACCAGTTGCTCTGTCTTACCCTCTGGAAACTATCCCAGCTCTAGTTAGGGCCTCTAAAGTGACTCATTGACTTTCTTGGAGAAAGCTCTGGACAACATCAAAGATTCTGGAAGTAAGTGGTCAACAGTAACCCAGCCCTGAGAGGCTCCATCTTCCTTTTTCCTGTCTGTCCCAAGCATAGAAACACACCACATAGCTCTAGGTAATTCACATCTGTTTATACCCCAGGTCATCCCAATACCCTCATAGCCTTGAATTCCTTCAGTGAGACCTGCCTGCATACCCCAATCTCCCTGAAGGCAGGGATAGCATGTTTGAACTGGAGCTTTTCAATCATACCTCTGACCTTCAGCATGACACCACCTTCCTGTATTTCAGTTTCCTCAACTGAGAAATGAGTTTAAATTTCTTCAATTCTCTTTGCCTACATTCCCCCATATGCAAAAAGGAGATGATATAGCACCTACCTCGTAGGGTTGTTGTGAGTATCAAATGAGATAACACGAAATACACATGTACTTATGTGTACACATGTATGCGTCATGTTGTAATACTTTGTCTGTCTTCGGCGGGTGCTATAGATAGGCAGTGAGCTAGGTACAGAAAATTGATCTGGCAGAAATTCATCTAGATTGTAATTAGGAGAATGTGATTTAAACTAATCACTCCATGAAAGCCCATCTCCTTAATGCAAATATTCTGCCAGCAAGGCTATCCCTTACACGTCTATATAAATACTTGTTCAGTTGTTTCTCTCGAGTCCAACTCTTTGTGACCCCATTTGGGGTTTTCTTGGCAAAGATCCTGGAGTGGTTTGCCATTTCCTTCCCCAGCTCATTTTACAGATGAGTAAACTGAGGCAAGCAGCGTTAAGTACTTGCCCAGGATTACACAGCTAGAAGCCAGATTTGAACTCAGGAAGATGAGTCTTCCTGACTCCAGATCCAGTGTTCTATCCACCACACCACCTACCTGCCATATAAATACTAGTTGTAATAATAATTGTTGTTATTATTATTAGTGGCCCACGGAAGTACAGAATTAGCTACTATCTGGAGGAGTAACATTGACAATTATATGAAATTAAAGTTCCATAGTGCTTACCTAGCACTTACCTGCCCTAGAAATACCTATGCATAGGTGAAGGTAGGGAGAGAAGGAGACTGCCACCACTCATTTGAGAGACTATGGAACTAACTGACTTCCCTAGAGGTGGTCCAGCCTCATATAGCCTCAGCATGGCTTGATAAGTATTGACTGAGTAGCAACTATATGCCCAGAACTTTGGCTCTGTTTGGTGGAAAGGAGGAAGGGCTATGGAGAGAGTAGTCATCTATACCTCTGTACCTTGGGATGGGATATGAATCTGGGAAGCCTCCTAGGGAAATAGAGAGCCTACAAGTCAGAATAACCGAGCTCAATTCTTTCCTCAAGTACATACCGACTGTGACCCTGGGCAAGTCACAGCCTCTCAGTGCCCCAGATATGTTTCTAAGGCTAGAAGTTTCAAAGTAGTTGCAGATCTGACTTGATAGATGGAGCTTCCTCACCTGGGAGCTTCCTACAACTGTGGAATCATAGGTCTGAACTCCCCCTTCTGCCAAAAATAAAACATAGAAATGTGAATTTATTCAAGCAATCTTTTCACCTTCCTAAGAAAGAAAATCGATCACCCCATGACTTCTCTTAAAATAGTTCTAGTAACAGTCATGATGGTTATTCAAAGTCATTAAAAATTATGATTCCACTGACTTTGAGTGTTTATTCTCATGAAGTACTGGAAATCACACAAGATTTGGAATCAAAGAATCTGAATTTGAATTCTGACTCTGCTACTTAGAAGTTGTGTAACTTCAGGGCAAGTTACTACATCTCTCTGGGCCTCGGTTTCCTCATCTGTAAAATAGGGGTAATTGGTTGTTGTCCCTAGTTCTTTTCCGTGTTTATCTTCTCGTGCTTCTTGTGTTGGAGTGTCAAGCTTTCTCTTCAGTTCTGGTGATTTCAGCAGGAATGTTTGAAAGTCCTCCACCTCACTGAATGACCATATTTTCCCCTGGAATACGATGCTC